>CM072246.1:46000811-46090492 GCA_036851935.1 Coregonus suidteri | reverse complement strand
ACCCCACACAGTCTCTATACCTGCACCCCACCACACAGTCTCTATACCTGCACCCCACCACACAGTCTCTATTACCTGCAACCCCACAGTGCCCGCATCACACACAGTCTCTTATTACCTGCCACCCTCACCACAGTCTCTACCCCTCACACAGTCTCTATACCTGCACCCCACCACAGTCTCTACCCCTCAGTCTCTACCCCACTACACAGTCTCTATACCTGCACCCCACCACAGTCTCTACCCCTCTACACAGTCTCTACCCCACCCCAGTCTCTATACCTGCACCCCACTACACAGTCTCTACCCCTCCACACAGTCTCTATACCTGCACCCCACCACAGTCTCTACCCCTCTACACAGTCTCTATACCTGCACCCCACCACAGTCTCTACCCCCTCTACACAGTCTCTACCCCTCTACACAGTCTCTATACCTGCACCCACCACCACAGTCTCTACCCCTCTACACAGTCTCTATACCTCTACCCCACCACACAGTCTCTAGCACTCCACACAGTCTCTACCCCTCCACAGTCTCTATCCCTCTAGCAGTCTCTACCTCTCCATCCAGTCTCTACCACTCTATCCAGTCTCTATACCTGCACCACAGTCTCTACCCTCCACACAGTCTCTATACACTCCACCAGTCTCTAGCACCCATCCAGTCTCTACCAGTCTCTACACAGTCTCTACCCCTCCACCCAGTCTCTATACCCAGTCTGTAGAACACCACCAGTCTCTACCCCTCTACACCAGTCTCTAGCACTCCACCCAGTCTCTATAACTCAATGCACCCACTACTCCATCCAGTCTCTAGCCTCCACCAGTCCAGTCCCTAGCACTCTCACCACCCAGTCTCTATACCTCCACCCAGTCTCTAGCACTCCACCCAGTCTCTACCCTCCACCAGTCTCTAGCCTGCACCCCACCACAGTCTCTACCCCACCACCAGTCTCTACCCCTCCACCCAGTCTCTATAGCACTCCACCCAGTCTCTAGCACACCACTCTCTACAGTCTCCTAGTCTCTATACCTGCACCCAGTCTGTAACCCTCCACCCAGTCTCTAGCACTCCATCCAGTCTCTACCCCTCTACACAGTCTCTATACCTGCACCCAGTCTGTAGCCCTCCACCAGTCTCTAGCACTCCACCCAGTCTCTACCCCTCCACAGTCTCTATACCTCCACCCAGTCTCTAACCCCCCACCCAGTCTCTAGCACTCCATCCAGTCTCTAGCACTCCATCCAGTCTCTAGCACTCCATCCAGTCTCTAGCACTCCACCCAGTCTCTAGCACTCCATCCAGTCTCTAGCACTCCATCCAGTCTCTAGCACTCCATCCAGTCTCTAGCACTCCACCCAGTCTCTACCCCTCCACCCAGTCTCTAGCCCTCCACCCAGTCTCTAGCACTCCACCCAGTCTCTACCCCTCCACCCAGTCTCTAGCACACATCCAGTCTCCACTCCATCAGTCTCTAGCACCCACCCAGTCTCTCACCCAGTCTCTAGACTCCATCCAGTCTCTACCCCTCCACCAGTCTCTCTAGCCACTCCACCCAGTCTGTATACCCTTCCCAGTCTCTAGCACCCCATCCAGTCTCTAGCACTCCATCCAGTCTCCACCTCCACCCAGTCTCTACTCTACCCAGTCTCTAGCACTCCATCCAGTCTCTAGCACTCCACCCAGTCTCTAGCACTCCATCCAGTCTCTAGCACTCCACCCAGTCTCTAGCACTCCACCCAGTCTCTACCACTCCACCCAGTCTCTAGCACTCCACCCAGTCTCTAGCACTCCATCCAGTCTCTAGCACTCCACCCAGTCTCTACCCCTCCACCCCTCCACCCAGTCTCCACCCCACCCACCCAGTAGCTCCACCCCTCCACCCACAGTCACCCAGTCTCTCATACCACCACCCAGTCTCTACCCCTCCACCCAGTCTCTACCCCTCTACACAGTCTCTACCCTTCCACCCAGTCTCCACCCCTCCACCCAGTCTCTAGCCCTCCACCCAGTCTCTAGCCCTCCACCCAGTCTCTAGCCCTCCACCCCAGTCTCCACCTCCACCAGTCTCAGTCTCTCCACCCCTCACCACCCCATCCACCCCCTTCACCCAGTCTCTACCACCACCCAGTCTCTACCCCTCCACCCAGTCTCTACCCCTCCACCCAGTCTCTACCACTCCACCCAGTCTCTAGCACTCCACCCAGTCTCTAGCCCTCCACCCAGTCTCCACCCCACCAGTCTCCACCCCACCACCCAGTCTCTCCACACACCCCTCCACCCAGTCTCTACACCCACCACCCAGTCTCTAGCACTCACCCACCAGTCTCTAGCACCCAGTCTCACCCAGTCTCCACCCCTCCACCCCAGTCTCTACCCTCCACCCCACCACCCCAGTCTCTACCCCTCCACCCCACCACCAGTCTCCACCCCTCCACCTAGTCTCCACACCTCCACCCAGTCTCCACCCCTCCACCCAGTCTCTACCCCTCCACCCCACCCACCCAGTCTCCACCCCTCTACCCCTCCACACAGTCTCTACCCAGTCTCTACCCAGTCTCCCACCACCCAGTCTCCACCCCACCACCCAGTCTCTACCCCTCCACCCAGTCTCCACACCACCCCACCACCAGTCTCTAGTCCTCCACCCAGTCTCTACCCCTCCCCCACCACCCAGTCTCTACCCCCACCCCACCCCACCCAGTCTCTACCCCTCCATCCACCCACCCAGTCTCCACCCCACCACCCCAGTCTCTACCCCTCCACCCCAGTCTCCACCCCTCCACCCCACCACCCAGTCTCCACCCCTCCACCCAGTCTCTACCCCTCCACCCCACCACCCAGTCTCCACCCCTCCACCCAGTCCCCACCCCTCCACACAGTCTCCACCCAGTCTCTACCCCTCCACCCCACCACCCAGTCTCTACCCCTCCACCAGTCTCTACCCCTCCACAGTCCACCCAGTCTCCACCCCTCCACACAGTCTCCACCCAGTCTCTACCCCTCCCCCCCACCACCCAGTCTCTACCCCTCCACCCCACCACCCAGTCTCTACCCCTCCACCCATCTCCACCCCTCCACCCAGTCTCTACCCCTCCACCCCACCACCCAGTCTCTAGCCCTCCACAGTCTCCACCCAGTCTCCACCCCTCCACCCAGTCTCCACCCCCACCACCCAGTCTCCACCCCACCACCCAGTCTCCACCCCTCCACCCCACCACCCAGTCTCCACCCCACCACCCAGTCTCCACCCCTCCACCCAGTCTCTACCCCTCCACCCCACCACCCAGTCTCTACCCCTCCACCCCACCACCCAGTCTCTACCCCTCCACCCCACCACCCAGTCTCCACCCCTCCACCCAGTCTCCACCCCACCACCCCAGTCTCCACCCCTCCACCCCACCACCCAGTCTCCACCCCACCACCCAGTCTCCACCCCTCCACCCCACCACCCAGTCTCCCTCCACCCCACCACCCAGTCTCCACCCCACCACCCAGTCTCTACCCCTCCACCCCACCACCCAGTCTCTACCCCTCCACCCCACCACCCAGTCTCTACCCCTCCACCCAGTCTCTACCCCTCCACCCCACCACCCAGTCTCCACCCCACCACCCAGTCTCCACCCCACCACCCAGTCTCCACCCCACCACCCAGTCTTCACCCCTCCACCCCACCACCCATTCTCTACCCCTCCACCCCGTCTCTACCCCTCCACCCCACCACCCAGTCTCTACCCCTCCACCCAGTCTCTACCCCCTCCACCCCACCACCCAGTCTCCACCACACCACCCACCCAGTCTCCACCCCCACCACCCAGTCTCCACCCCACCACCCAGTCTCCACCCCACCACCCTCCACCCAGTCTCTACCCCTCCACCCCTCTACTCACAGTCTCAGGTCTGTTCTCACAATGAGACTGTGTTAGCCTGCTGAGCTAAAGGTCTGTTCTCACCATGAGACTGTGTTAGCCTGCTGAGCTAAAGGTCTGTTCTCACCATGAGACTGTGTTAGCCTGCTGAGCTAAAGGTCTGTTCTCACCATGAGACTGTGTTAGCCTGCTGAGCTAAAGGTCTGTTCTCACCATGAGACTGTGTTAGCCTGCAGAGCTAAAGTTCTAACCATGAGACTGTGTTAGCCTGCTGAGCTAAAGGTCTGTTCTTACCATGAGACTGTGTGTAGCCTGCTGAGCTAAAGGTCTGTTCTAACCATGAGAGACTGTGTTAGCCTGCTGAGCTAAAGGTCTGTTCTAACCATGAGACTGTGTTAGCCTGCTGAGCTAAAGGTCTGTTCTAACCATGAGACTGTGTTAGCCTGCTGAGCTAAAGGTCTGTTCTAACCATGAGACTGTGTTAGCCTGCTGAGCTAAAGGTCTGTTCTCACCATGAGACTGTGTTAGCCTGCTGAGCTAAAGTTCTAACCATGAGACTGTGTTAGCCTGCTGAGCTAAAGTTCTCACCATGAGACTGTGTTAGCCTGCTGAGCTAAAGGTCTGTTCTCACCATGAGACTGTGTTAGCCTGCTGAGCTAAAGTTCTCACAATGAGACTGTGTTAGCCTGCTGAGCTAAAGGTCTAACCATGAGACTGTGTTAGCCTGCTGAGCTAAAGTTCTCACCATGAGACTGTGTTAGCCTGCTGAGCTAAAGTTCTGTTCTAACCATGAGACTGTGTTAGCTTGCTGAGCTAAAGGTCTGTTCTCACCATGAGACTGTGTTAGCCTGCTGAGCTAAAGGTCTGTTCTCACCATGAGACTGTGTTAGCCTGCTGAGCTAAAGGTCTGTTCTAACCATGAGACTGTGTTAGCCTGCTGAGCTAAAGGTCTGTTCTAACCATGAGACTGTGTTAGCCTGCTGAGCTAAAGGTCTGTTCTCACCATGAGACTGTGTTAGCCTGCTGAGCTAAAGTTCTAACCATGAGACTGTGTTAGCCTGCTGAGCTAAAGGTATGTTCTCACCATGAGACTGTGTTAGCCTGCTGAGCTAAAGGTCTGTTCTAACCATGAGACTGTGTTAGCCTGCTGAGCTAAAGGTCTGTTCTCACCATGAGACTGTGTTAGCCTGCTGAGCTAAAGTTCTAACCATGAGACTGTGTTAGCCTGCTGAGCTAAAGGTCTGTTCTAACCATGAGACTGTGTTAGCCTGCTGAGCTAAAGGTCTGTTCTCACAATGAGACTGTGTTAGCCTGCTGAGCTAAAGGTCTGTTCTCACAATGAGACTGTGTTAGCCTGCTGAGCTAAAGGTTTGTTCTCACCATGAGACTGTGTTAGCCTGCTGAGCTAAAGGTTTGTTCTCACCATGAGACTGTGTTAGCCTGCTGAGCTAAAGGTTTGTTCTCACCATGAGACTGTGTTAGCCTGCTGAGCTAAAGGTCTGTTCTAACCATGAGACTGTGTTAGCCTGCTGAGCTAAAGGTCTGTTCTCACCATGAGACTGTGTTAGCCTGCTGAGCTAAAGTTCTCACAATGAGACTGTGTTAGCCTGCTGAGCTAAAGGTCTAACCATGAGACTGTGTTAGCCTGCTGAGCTAAAGTTCTCACCATGAGACTGTGTTAGCCTGCTGAGCTAAAGTTCTGTTCTAACCATGAGACTGTGTTAGCTTGCTGAGCTAAAGGTCTGTTCTCACCATGAGACTGTGTTAGCCTGCTGAGCTAAAGGTCTGTTCTCACCATGAGACTGTGTTAGCCTGCTGAGCTAAAGGTCTGTTCTAACCATGAGACTGTGTTAGCCTGCTGAGCTAAAGGTCTGTTCTAACCATGAGACTGTGTTAGCCTGCTGAGCTAAAGGTCTGTTCTCACCATGAGACTGTGTTAGCCTGCTGAGCTAAAGTTCTAACCATGAGACTGTGTTAGCCTGCTGAGCTAAAGGTTCTCACCATGAGACTGTGTTAGCCTGCTGACTAATGAGACTGTGTTAGCCTGCTGAGCTAAAGGTCTGTTCTAACCATGAGACTGTGTTAGCCTGCTGAGCTAAAGGTCTGTTCTCACCATGAGACTGTGTTAGCCTGCTGAGCTAAAGGTCTGTTCTAACCATGAGACTGTGTTAGCCTGCTGAGCTAAAGGTCTGTTCTAACCATGAGACTGTGTTAGCCTGCTGAGCTAAAGGTCTGTTCTCACAATGAGACTGTGTTAGCCTGCTGAGCTAAAGGTCTGTTCTCACCATGAGACTGTGTTAGCCTGCTGAGCTAAAGGTCTGTTCTCACCATGAGACTGTGTTAGCCTGCTGAGCTAAAGGTCTGTTCTCACCATGAGACTGTGTTAGCCTGCTGAGCTAAGGGTTTGTTCTCACCATTAACTGCATGAAGAGGTCCATGAGGTCTTGAGGAGGCAGAACCACCGAGGTGTTCAGGGGAATCACAAAACATGTCCTCAGAGTCAGGTCCAGATATGCCGTCAGCTTCTACACACACACACCAGAAATAAGTCAGAAAACACTCACTTATGTCTGCCATCATCCATTACAACAACAAAACAGCCGGGTTTCATGTAATGGAATGTTTGTGTAGTTGTATTTAGGCCGTATGTTTGTACGTTTGGGGGGGGGCACGACATTTGGGGGCCCCAAACCAAAATAATAATAATTTATTAATCGTTTTGGGTTGCTGTACCCCCGGAGGTCGAGCCCCCTTGACAGCATATAAACTATAAACACGTCATAAGCTATGATTTTTAAAAATTATTATTACAGGAAATTACCTTTAAAACTGCAAAGTTCTCTCTCAGCCTCATGGCAAAATGTGTCGGATAGCAAGAAATTAGCTCAGGGATTCTTGAAAGTCAATCCTTGTCCGGCAGGGAAACGTTATTTTAATTGTTTAAAAAATGGATTTTGCTGCATTATTTGAGCTTAAAATGTACATTTAGGGGAAAATATTTGTTTTGGGAATTTTCTAAATAATTTCAATATAATTCAATTTCATGTCGTCTCTATGCCTAATTCAATTCCTTGTCTGGAGCAAAGGATCCCAATTTCAACACTCTCCAAAAAAGTGTTAACAATTCTAAAAATGGTCAATAATGGATATTAACTGAATAATTATGTTATGTAGCCCTCTGTGACATTAAAGAATATTTATATCAAAACTGTGATTCCTAAAAGATGTGTCTGGAGATTTGGTCAACTCTGTCAGATTTGTTTAAAATCCTAAATTAAATCAGGAATCAGTGTGTGTCTAGGTGTGTGTACCCTTTGGAAGTCGTGCAGGATATATGCGGGGTCTCCCTGGGCAAAGCGAGGGGTTGAGACACTGATGGTGGCCATGCTGTCAGAGATCTCTACTTCCTCCTCAACGCGGGGAAGATAGTAGGGCTGGCTCTCTACCGCCGCCCCGCTGGACACCTCACTGAACTGCATTGCCCCGTGGTACAGCCTCTACAGAGGAAGAACAGCAGGGGGGCAATCAAAATGTAATGCCCCAAGAGAGAAATTTGGTTTGCAAGCAGGGGTAACATGATAAAAATACAAAAGATTCAGTACCTTGGGTGTGTAGTATCGGTAGAGGCAGGCTGCTCCTACTATGGCCCCAGTCAGGATGAATGCTAGTCCCAGTAGAGTGAGGACACATCTCCCTGTAGAGCCTTGATTACTGCTGCTAAGGTTACCCACAGCTGCCTCAGGGTCCTACACACACACACACAGTGAAATGTAGCAACATGTAAACCCATCAATTGGGTATTCTAAAACAGTACAGTGCAACAATGTTTCAAATAGAAAAAAAACGTGTCAAATTGTGCAACGTTTAATGCAGTAACATAATAAGCTACATTGTCTTATATGTATATTATTTAATAAGGACAGCGCAACCATTTTTCAATCTGACGGAAACTTCACCATTAACTGACAGCTGTCGAAATTCTAAAATGGGCGGTCCCAAATCATGGCGCATCTCACAACAAACGGAGCTTAGCATCTATTCAACCACAGTATCGGTGCTCTACAGACCTCTAACGCACACATACTGGTTCATTCTGCTATGTGCTTCTAGCTTTTATGACCACTGCACCGCCGGCGGGCTCCAGTGTGTCTAGTCTACCGGGTCTCTGAGTGGTGTTGTGGCCGGGGGAAGGCCTCTTCTGTCCCGCTGCAGCGCCATCAGACCACCGCTAATGTCAAGACAGAGAAACTTACTTTCTCCGACACCAGCCCAGCCTCCTTCCCTTGCAGGGCTTTCTGCGCCAGAGCAGAGTTGAATGCTATCTTCACCATGTTACGACAGTACTTAGACGATTATTTATCCCCGGGTATAATAGCGCGCACTAGCTCTCCTGTGAACCGCGTGATTCTGTGACGCACTTTGAATAAACCGAGAGGGGGCTTGATCTCGGTGTGTTCCGGACCGATCACATGTTTGCAGATGTCATTTGGGATTAAAGGGAGGCACAAATAATGTGGATAGAGCTTCAACTACTGGGCTACACTGCAGCTATGAAGCGATAGTCAGAAGAAAATGGCATTAAAATATATATATATATATATATATATATATATATATATATATATATATTGTAAATTGTGCATTCCTTGTTTGGCGGTCAGATTTCAGGACCGAGGTCGAACCACATTATTCTAGAATGACCAGCAGGACATGTGGATTGACTGGTTGTGGATGAGGGAGAGAAACCAATGGGAGAGCGACTGCCCCTCTCTTTGAAGCAACGGAAGCTCAAAGCCGACCGAGGTACAGCAGGCATTGTTAGCAGAAAACAGGACCCCCCCATTATAGGAATGGAAAAATGGCATTCTTATTGGTCACTCGTCGTGTAAATTAAAATATGTTAAAACGACAATCACCTGATGTAGGAAAAAATCGCACACAGAATAATTTATAAGGATAATTTAGCCTGCAATACCCCGTTCGGCCTTCAATTTGAGTTAATCAATGAGAGGGGGCAGCACTGAGCTAGCCTGCAATGTCCCTTCCATGAGTACTTCAAACTGTGCATATAGAAAGCAATAGTAATGGCGTCTTTTTGTAGCCACTAACTTGCCGTGGTTCTTCTTCTTTGAGTTTCTATTGGCTGATCGCAACCAACTGACAGGGGCAAACACCACCACCTACTGTAGTAGAGTGTGAGGCCGGTGACAACCTGTCTATTCCACTATATTCTCTTAATTAAACCTTCATTTCGAACAAAATAAAACAATTCCTTACAAACCTCACCACTCCCATCACCCCCACCCAAAATACCACCTACTACTAAACACACCTTTTCTATTCATATACTGTCCATACTGTCTATACACACCATCATATGCATATACTTTATCTAGGAACTGGAGGACAAATGGGGTAATAATGTGTGTATATGTACAGTGAGGGAAAAAAGTATTTGATCCCCTGCTGATTTTGTACGTTTGCCCACTGACAAAGACATGATCAGTCTATAATTGTAATGGTAGGTTTATTTGAACAGTGAGAGACAGAAAAACGCATGTCAAAAATGTTATAAATTGATTTGCATTTTAATGAGGGAAATAAGTATTTGACCCCTCTGCAAAACATGACTTAGTTCTTGGTGGCATAACCCTTTTTGGCAATCACAGAGGTCAGACGTTTCTTGTAGTTGGCCACCAGGTTTGCACACATCTCAGGAGGGATTTTGTCCCAGTCCTCTTTGCAGATCTTCTCCAAGTCATTAAGGTTTCAAGGCTGACGTTTGGCAACTCAAACCTTCAGCTCCCTCCACAGATTTTCTATGGGATTAAGGTTTGGAGACTGGCTAGGCCACTCCAGGACCTTAAAGGGCTTCTTCTTGAGCCACTCCTTTGTTGCCTTGGCCGTGTGTTTTGGGTCATTGTCATGCTGGAATACCCATCCACGACCCATTTTCAATGCCCTGGCTGAGGGAAGGAGGTTCTCACCCAAGATTTGACGGTACATGGCGCCGTCCATCGTCCCTTTGATGCGGTGAAGTTGTCCTGTCCCCTTAGCAGAAAAACACCCCCAAAGCATAATGTTTCCACCTCCATTTTTGACAGTGGGGATGGTGTTCTTGGGGTCATAGGCAGCATTCCTCCTCCTCCAAACACGGTGAGTTGAGTTGATGCCAAAGAGCTCGATTTTGGTCTCATCTGACCACAACACTTTCACCCAGTTCTCCTCTGAATCATTCAGATGTTCATTGGCAAACTTCAGACGGGCCTGTATATGTGCTTTCTTGAGCAGGGGGACCTTGCGGGCGCTGCAGGATTTCAGTCCTTCACGGCGTAGTTTGTTACCAATTGTTTTCTTGGTGACGATGGTCCCAGCTGCCTTGCGATCATTGACAAGATCCTCCCGTGTAGTTCTGGGCTGATTCCTCACCATACTCATGATCATTGCAACTCCACAAGGTGAGATCTTGCATGGAGCCCCAGGCCGAGGGAGATTGACAGTTATTTTGTGTTTCTTCCATTTGCGAATAATCGCACCAACTGTTGTCACCTTCTCACCAAACTGCTTGCCGATGGTCTTGTAGTCCATTCCAGCCTTGTGTAGGTCTACAATCTTGTCCCTGACATCCTTGGAGAGCTCTTTGGTCTTGGCCATGGTGGAGAGTTTGGAATCTGATTGATTGATTGCTTCTGTGGACAGGTGTCTTTTATACAGGTAACATGCTGAGATTAGGAGCATTCCTTTTAAGAGTGTGTTCCTAATCTCAGCTCGTTACCTGTATAAAAGACAGCTGGGAGCCAGAAATCTTTCTGATTGAGAGGGGGTCAAATACTTATTTCCCTCATTAAAATGCAAATCAATTTATAACATTTTTGACATGCGTTTTTCTGGATAAATTGAGATTTTTTTCCTCCAGAAAATCACATTGTAGGATTTTTCATGAATTTATTTGCAAATTATGGTGGAAAATAAGTATTTGGTCACCTACAAACAAGCAAGATTTTCTGGCTCTCACAGACCTGTAACTTCTTCTTTAAGAGGCTCCTCTGTCCTCCACTCGTTACCTGTATTAATGGCACCTGATTGAACTTGTTATCAGTATAAAAGACACCTGTCCACAACCTCAAACAGTCACACTCCAAACTCCACTATGGCCAAGACCAAAGAGCTGTCAAAGGACACCAGAAACAAAATTGTAGACCTACACCAGGCTGGGAAGACTGAATCTGCAATAGGTAAGCAGCTTGGTTTGAAGAAATCAACTGTGGGAGCAATTATTAGGAAATGGAAGACATACAAGACCACTGATAATTTCCCTCAATCTGGGGCTCCACGCAAGATCCTACCCCGTGGGGTCAAAATGATCACATGAACGGTGAGCAAATATCCCAGAACCACACGGGGGGACCTAGTGAATGACCTGCAGAGAGCTGGGACCAAAGTAACAAAGCCTACCATCAGTAACACACTACGCCGCCAGGGACTCAAATCCTGCAGTGCCAGACGTGTCCCCCTGCTTAAGCCAGTACATGTCCAGGCCCATCTGAGGTTTGCTAGAGTGCATTTGGATGATCCAGAAGAGGATTGGGAGAATGTCATATGGTCAGATGAAACCAAAATATATATTTTTTGTAAAAACTCAACTCGTCGTGTTTGGAGGACAAATAATGATGAGTTGCATCCAAAGAACACCATACCTACTGTGAAGCATGGGGGTGGAAACATCATGCTTTGGGGCTGTTTTTCTGTAAAGGGACCAGGACGACTGATCCGTGTAAAGGAAATAATGAATGGGGCCATGTATCATGAGAGTTTGAGTGAAAACCTCCTTCCATCAGCAAGGGCATTGAAGATGAAACGTGGCTGGGTCTTTCAGCATGACAATGATCCCAAACACACCACCCGGGCAACGAAGGAGTGGCTTCGTAAGAAGCATTTCAAGGTCCTGGAGTGGCCTAGCCAGTCTCCAGATCTCAACCCCATAGAAAATCTTTGGAGGGAGTTGAAAGTCCGTGTTGCCCAGCGACAGCCCCAAAACATCACTGCTCTAGAGGAGATCTGCATGGAGGAATGGGCCAAAATACCAGCAACAGTGTGTGAAAACCTTGTGAAGACTTACAGAAAACGTTTGACCTGTGTCATTGCCAACAAAGGGTATATAACAAAGTATTGAGAAACTTTTGTTATTGACCAAATACTTATTTTCCACCATAATTTGCAAATAAATTCATTAAAAATCCTACAATGTGATTTTCTGGATTTTTCTTTCTCATTTTGTCTGTCATAGTTGACGTGTACCTATGATGAAAATTACAGGCCTCTCTCATCTTTTTAAGTGGGAGAACTTGCACAATTGGTGGCTGACTAAATACTTTTTTCCCCCACTGTACATTCGGTTGCAAGTTACCCCTCGACTTATAGTTGACGAGGTATATGTTCGATGTAACCTCTCATTGAATATCTGCAAACTCGTGGTAGCAGAAATTTAGGAAGGAACTATGAGAAATAAGGAACGACAGTAGCATGCTTTAGAGGACCGTAGGAACGGATGCATTCCTCTTGAATTGTGTGTGTGTGCGAAAAAAATTATAATAAAATAAAGACGTCTCTGTTGTGTTTCAGCTGTGTGTGTCGACTCATGTTAGGATAAGATTTATGTTAGATATATATATATATATATGTTTTGGTTGAGAACAGGGGTTTTAGTTTTTTGTAAGGAAATATGTTAGTTAAGGTTAAAATCTTATGAGTCTCCGTTAGCGAGAACGTTAATAATTGTTAACTATATATGAGCCCCCTGGGAGGACGTTAAGGTTAAAATCTTATGAGTCTCTATAAAAAGAGAACATTTAATAACTGTTAAAAGATTATGAGCCTACAGTGAGGATTTTTAAGAGTGTATAGAGATGTTTTGTAATGGATAAGAAAATAACTATAAATCTGCAGATTAGGATAAGTGAAGTTAAGAAACTTCAAAGTAGGATTTGTGTTCTATGTTTTGTGCTGGTTTGTGAGTTCTGTTAAGTGTTACTGTTTGTCTGTGTTGGGGAAATAACGGAGGGACAGCTGGTCTGTCTACTTTCTGTTGTTTAGCTTGGAGAGAGCTGCTTGGGAGCTCTTCTCACTCTGAAATCGCATTGGTGAATGAACTACGCATGTGTGGGATTTTATGAGTTTAGAGTTACGTAGAGCAAATATGCCACTCCCCTGCCTGCACTGAGCTGCTGTGACATGCAGACAGAGAATGAGGGGGAGACTTACACACGAATAAAGTATTCTGTTTGTTAAATCGGCTGTTGCTTAACGATGAAACTATTTGATTGAGATCTATTGAATTTATAAATGAGAGATATGTTGACGGATTAAAAATAAATAAAATAAAATGTTATTACGCTATTTATAATATTCCTGAGTTAAGCTGTTTGCTTATTTCTTAGCGCGAGTGTGAACATAGGTATGTCTAAAAGGGTATTGTATGGTTGAAATAACCCAGTGAATGCATAAAAGACTAAATTCTTGTCTGTGTTCTTTGTTCTCCTGTGATATGAGAGACGAGAAGGAGGAGACAGAGAGAGAGAGGAGGTGCTGACGAGTGCGTCACGCGACAGTGTGTGCTGCCACGGATCCAGTCCAATCAAGGCCAGTACTGTTCTGTTCACAAAACTTACCTTCCCATACAGGATATTGTGTGTGCCTAGCATATTTCATGTTGTGACAATTTGACAGGGACTTGGCAACAGACTGATCAATTGATGTAATTAAAGAATTGCACATTGGAGTTTTTTGTGCATGGGTTGGTTTGATTAGAGTTGTGTTGGAAATCCAGCACTGACATTATTCTGTAAAATTAAGGTAATTGGGTGCTTATTAAGCAATTGGTTTGTGAGTGCTGTAGTGTTGCTGGATTACAGGTCTTTATTTTTTGGATTGCTCTGAAGTTGACTACTTTCATTTACTTTTCCTGATCGGATGTGGTAAGATTGCCACTAATCAATAATTTGGTTAAAAAAATTAAAAAAATAAAAAAATAATGAATAAAAATAATAATAAAATATATTGATTAATTAATTAATTAATTTAAAATAAAAAATAAAAGGGAGGGAAACATAAGCTACATACTCTAAAGTATTTTTGATTTACACATTAATTGGTTTAAAATAATAATAATAATAATAAAATAATTCACAATAAAGGAATAGAAAAGAGTTGTTACAATGGGGAAAAAGGACATCAAAACTATGAAAGTAATTACTCCTGTTGATGTAGTAGAAAATAGTAATCCTCTAGTTAATGGTATTGCAAGGTTATCTGGAAAATGGAATAAACGTTGGCCTGACATTGAACAACCATGGCCAGTGGAAGGGACTCTTAACCCTGACGTCATCAACATAATGAAAGTGCTTGTGTCAATTTATAGATCAAAAGAAGGGGGAAAAAAGGGAACAACGTAAAGAAAAGAGACAAAGAGAGCTGGGTGTTCTTAAGCTGTTTGAAAATGAAGGACAAAAACTGATAACAGATACCAACAAGAAAAGAAACAGAGGTATAGAGAAAATGGCAAAAGAGGTGAAGGTGACAGAAAAACTAATGGCAGAAGTCAATACACCTTTCTCACATACGGATTCAGCAAAAAGACCCCCACCTTATGAGAAAGAAGTCAAGTTTAAGGACGTCTATCCTCAGCTTCCAGTGATCATTCAGGAGGGTGATTATTGCATCAGACATGAAGATGAACGAATAATAGAAAGAGAACAAGCAGAAACGACCATAAAGATGAATCCAAACTCCAAAAGTAAGAAGAAAACGAGATGTCTGGAAACTAAAGGTGGAGTGAGGTTCAGGAGGATGGAACTTGAAGATGATGATGATGATGATCAGAGTGATTCAAAAGAGATCATGGGTGGATATGACCCTGTGATCAGACGGAGGTTGGCCAGAGCGGAAATAAGGGGTGATGGATGATGGAAGAAGTAGAATACAAGAGATTCGAGTTCTGATGAAAGTGAAGATGAAGACAGCAATAAAGATTTGGAGATTAAAGGTGCTTCATATTCAAGAGGATTTTATCCTACAATGATTAGCACAGAAGAAATAGAAATAGATATAGACCGATGCGTATCATGCCTGGATAAGGCGAATAATTTAGAAGAAGTAAGAGAACTGGAAGAACAACTCAAGAAGCTGAAGATATAGAAGAAAAAACTGCTGAGAAAAGGATCCCAAGAATTGGAGAAGAAGTATACATTGAGGCCAAGGAAAGAGGGCACAAGTAAGAAGATGATGCCAGTGATAAATCGAGGACAGAACCTGGAGTATAAGCCTTTGCAGAATACCGATATGTCAGATATATTTGAGAAGCTGCCTACTCTTCAAGATGGAGCATATCCTTGGATTTCAAAATTGGAAGAAATTACGGTGGGAACAGTCTGCCATAGGAGACATTAAGAGACTTTTGGCTAATCTCCTTGGGATTCCAGATATGGAATAAATTTTTCAGAGAGCTAGACTTAATAGATATGTGGGGACTGCGGTGAATGATCCTGAATTGTTGGCTGCATGTAGAAATCGGCTGTGGAGAGCACTGAAAGATACGTTTCCAACAAATGTGCATCCTGACAACATTCTGATTGACCCACTAGGACAACAAGAAAATTCGAGAGCCTATGTGTCAAGAGTTCATCAAGTGTGGAGAAATATTACCGGAAATGATCCAGATGTGAGTCAAATTGAGCAGTCAATTTTGAGAGCTAAACTGCAGATGGGACTGCCCTCACCAGTAAGGAGCAAACTGGCAGAGGTGGTTGGACTTGGAAGCATGACAAAAGGTGTCTATACAGATCAGATAGCCCATCAAGTGGATCTGTACAGGAAAAAAGGAACACAACCAGAAAGAACAGGACCAAGAAACTCTCAGAAAACTCAATCAAATACAACTGATGGAGAATAAGAAGGAGAAGAAACAAGCTTTGGTTATGCAGAATCAGTGTGCACCAAATCAACAATCACTGCCACAGCTTCAACCGGACCAGTTCCAACCGCAAGTGTACCAGCAACCAATAGTGGTACCAGTTGTTTCATATCCACAGCCAGTCTCTGGACAGACACAGAATTGGAGAGGAAGAGGACGAGAAGGCTTAGGAAGAGGAAGAGGAGGAAGATTTAAGCCATACTTCCAGCAATCTTCAGAAGTGTGTTATAATTGTGGACAGGATGGTCACTTTGCCCGTGAGTGTAAATTTGCCCGTGAGTGTAATGGGCCAGGAGGAAACACCAGAGGGAATTTCAGAGGAAGATACAGGGGCCAGTCAAGATCATCTGGAGGACCGGTGAACCCTTATAGGGGCCCGGAGCAAGGATTCTAGGGGTGCCCAGAAGATCCGAAAGGGGGGTGTCAGCTGGTAGCATCAGGACCAGAAAAATATCCTACAATTGAGGTGAAAATAAACAACCGACCATTGGAAGTGATGGCGGATAGCGGAGCTGCTTTTAGCTGTGTTCGGCCTGAAGATGCTACACATCTCATTATGTCCAATCAACTAATTAGGACAATTGGATTTGAGGGAGTGAAACAGTAGATTCCTCTTACGGAACCAATTGAGCTCTGCTATAAAAATCAGAAAATTACAATACCCATACTGGTATCAGAACATACACCTATTGCATTGTTGGGAAGAGATGCATTGTGTAAGTTGAACTGTACAATAAAATGTACACCAGGCGGCTGTCTGGTAGAAGTGCCAAAGGAAAAGTTTTACCAATTGTTGATGATGACAGAGATGGATTCTTCTTCAGTATTCTGGATTGGAAATCTCAGTGAAGATTTTTTGAAGCAGGCTAAGATATGGGAGAAATTTATTGTGGCAAATATGCCAGATGCGAGGCTTCCGGAATATCAATTTCATTGTACGCTCAAGTATTTCAAGAAGGCTGCCCAATCGAACTCAGAGGAATGGTTGAGTCATCAACCAAAGAAAGTTCAACTCAGCTCATGTTGCATAATTTTAGGACCACAAGGAGCAGCTATGAAGATAAACACAGACGATTATCTGGATAAAGAATTGGAGATTGAGAAGAGTGTGCCACATGTGACCTTGTTGGTTTCTGAAGGCTATGAGCAGAAGCAAATAGGAGAAATTATGACAGAAGCAGAGAAAGCTGTTTTCGTACCGATGAAAGAGAATTTGGCGATTTGGAGGAGAGAAGATCAGCGATTTCTCAAAATAATGATTTCGGCTCAAGGACAAGGAGAGCCACAAGCTGTACGGATGACACATGAATCTATTTGCAGTGTGAAGATGGATTCAGACCCTATGAAAGAGGAGATGTTGCAACAAGTTCAAGAATGTTTGTGGTCTCAACACAGTACCGATATTGGACTTGTGAAATCAGCCCAACCGGTGAAAGTTGAACTTCGACCAGGAGCATCCATTGAAAGTTGAAGCAATCCAAGGGATTGAACCACAAATTAAAGGACTTTCGAAAGCAGCTGTTTTAAGGACAACAACAAAATCCTCAGAGTAGCAATCCTTTGTTGTCTTTGGAGAAACCATGAGGGGTTGATAGTAGTGCCTCTAGACCTATTAGGTCTGATGATTCAGGAAGCACATGGGTTAGCTCATGTTGCAAGGGGGGAGGTTAGGAGAAAGATCACAAAGGAGTATGGTTTTTGGGCACCATATTTGCTTGAACAGGTTGACTATGTCATAGGCAGGTGCACAATCTGTCTGAAAAATAATGTTTGCAGGGGTGTGACTGTTATTCTTGGTTACATTCCTACACCAAGAGGTGTATAAGATGTCCAACCAAGCGAAAATTTGCTCAATCGGTTGCCAAGTTCTTGTGTAAAGAAGTCATAAGCAGGTGGGGACTACCCGATTGAATATCCTCAGATAATGGGAAGGAATTTGTGGATAAATCAGTGAAATTGATGATGCAAAAATTGGGAATTAAGCAACGTCTTGGAGCAGTTTATCACCCACAAAGTCAAGGGATTTGTGAAAAAATGAACGGTGTCTTGAAAAATCGCATTGTCAAAATTTGTCAGCACACGGGTCTAAACTGGATAGCGGCGCTTCCTTTAGCATTAATGGTGTGTCGCTCAAGTGAGTTGCGTGATCTACGTATGACACCCCATGAACTGGTCACAGGAAGAAGGATGCCTACGCCTTGTTTGCGAACAAGCGGAAAGGGTCCAAGCTTGGCTCTTTTGGAAGATGTAATGAGAGCGTACGTTACATATATGGCCAATTTTCATTAAAAGTTGTCCACATATGTTTCTGACAGGCAAAGATAAGAAGAGGTTCAGGAGAAGCTTGATGAGCAAAAAAGGAGTACAGTGCAACCTGGGGACAAGGTGTTCATGAAGGTATTTAGAAGGAAGTGGTATAACGAACGTCGTGAAGGACCATTTGAAGTTGTTCGTAGTACTGGAACAGCTGTCCAGGTTAAAGGGTCTCCAACGTGGTATCATTTGTCACATTGTGTTAAAGCGCCTGGAGAAGAGGTGCCACGCACAGAGAGACAGGATGTTGAAGGCTCAAGAGAGCAGGATGAAGATAGGGGAGAACAGGCAGAAGGAGGGATGCATGACAATATCCAGAGTCAAAACCCAGAAGGAGAGATTGTCCATGTTGTGGACAACATTGATGATAATTTTTACACTTCTGATGATGCCAGAGATGACTCTGCAATGGATGGAAAGGAAAGGAGATTTGTGGACATTGATTTTCAATACGTCCCAGAAACAACAGGGAATATTTCAGTGGAATGTGAAACAGTGGAGATCACCAAGGGCAACTCTGTTACAGGAGAAGCTGGTGATTTGGTTAGACAAAGTAGGCCCAGACCAGCTAGGAGAAAAGTCAGACCAAAACGTTACGAAAACTAGGGTTGAAGTAACTCTAGGAAAGTCAGCTCAGCTTCCATGTCAGTGCACAAGAGAGAACAGTGGTGAAGGGAAATTTAGAGTTCAGTGGGAAGATAGCTATGGCAGGAGTTTAGATCTGTTAGGAGCAGTTACATTGAGAAAGTATGCGTTGCTGAATGATAAGAGAAGACTGAAGATTGAGGGTGATTGT
Source organism: Coregonus suidteri (assembly GCA_036851935.1). Classification (NCBI taxonomy): domain Eukaryota; kingdom Metazoa; phylum Chordata; class Actinopteri; order Salmoniformes; family Salmonidae; genus Coregonus; species Coregonus suidteri. Next base: position 46,071,543 of record CM072246.1, on the reverse strand, counting down.
AGTCTCTATGTGTACAATTCCCAGCAGGAGGATCAAGGTGATTATAAATGTATTTTTTATAATCCACAGTTTGAAAGTGAGGGATTAGAGTTGGGACTGAGAGTTAATGTAGTGACACTAGTGGTGATAGATGGAAATATAAGTAAAGAGCTCCAAGCTGTAGGGAAAATAGATGAATCAACAACAATGACATCAACACTTCAGCCTAATACAACAACAGTGAGAAGCAATTCAACTCTTTCAACATTGACAGTTATTAAAGCTATAAATGTATCACATTTGATTACAATGGCGCCTCAGAAAATCGCTCCAACACCAATTTTAGAGGAAAAGACTGTCATTAGGGTTAGGATGGGTGGTACAGCTCATCTTCCTTGTAGATGTGAGAGATGTGGGGGGTGGTGACATTCCTCCCACGTGGAGAGATAATTGTTCACGTCTTTACATATTATTGTGATATTTAGTATTTTCTTATGAATCAAAGGGGGGAAATGGAATGTGATTCATTTTGTATATCATTTTTATATTTTTGTTGATATTGATGTTTTAATTTGCATGTGTTGTTTTGCAAAAGATACTGGTTGGTGTTTTCTTTTCTTCCAGAAGCATATGGGGGAATGTGTAGAGGGGATTCAAATACTCAAACATGGACAATATGAATGGACTGGAGGAAGTGGAACAAGGAAGGTGTGGAAATGTTCAGATTCCATCATCGATGTTGCATTGAAAGTCGACACTGCTGAGGAGATGCAGTGTAGTGGACTACATTCCAGTGTCTGCAATGATATATAGACATATTTGCATGTGTAATACATAATTTGTGTCATATTCTTTCTGTATTAATTTCTGAAGAATGATATTTTCTGTTGTTGGGTACATGTGGGGACCTCAGATGTTTTAGTTTTTTCATGGATGCTTAGGGATATTGGGTCTAGGCAGGGATAGAGAGAATCCACAGGAGGGTCCGATGGGTCGACCAGCCTGAATGTGGACAAGTTTGATTGTATTTTGTTTTGAGGCTTTCATGTGTATTCAATTGCATCATAGTTTAAAATGCATTGATAAAGATTTATGAATTGATCTGGAGTACTTAGGTGGTTGCCTGGGGCAGAGGGGCCGTGAGAGAATTTTACTGTCTTGATTGATTGATGTATATTTGGAAAGAAAGCTGCCAGACAGGTTTTTCGCTCTCACACGCCATAAAGATTTGTTCATATTTCATAGAAATTTATTTACACTCCATAGAAAAATGTGTTTACTCTCCATACATTTTGGTTTATTGCTAAAGTTACTCAATAAGAAAAATTGTTATTTGTCATAATCCTATTCTATTTGTTTTCGAGACTTAATTAGTCTCGAAGGGGGGAAATATGTAGTATCTAAACAGTTTATGACTTTGCTGACGTTTGCAAATGGTGTGTTAGAGGAAGTTGACTCAGCTTGTGGAAGCATCGGGAAAGCATTACTATAGGGGCCCCCTAAAACAGAGGAGAGTCTGTTATGTGAAGGCCAGGGATTGGTCTAATGGAGAACCACCCATATCATGTTACAGATTATAAATACCATGGTTGGAACAAAGGACGGGGAGAAACAACATATTAGAGATTGGGTCAGTTGTTCTACAGATGTCTGCAGGAGTCTGTAAATTTACGCTGAAATCTTTGATGTAATAAACTATTATAATCAAGGACAGTGTCAGCGGATTTCTTATCATCACAGCATAATTAGCATCGTTATTTCGATACCACACCAGCAACACGTAGCATGCAGACAGACAGAGAAACAAAGACAAGCAACACGTAGCAGACAGACAGAGAAACATAGGACAAGCAACACGTAGCATGCAGACAGAGAACATAGGACAAGCAACACGTAGCAGGCAGACAGAGAACATTGAACAAGCAACACGTAGCATGCAGACAGAGAACATAGGACAAGCAACACGTAGCAGGCAGACAGAGAACATTGAACAAGCAACACGTAGCATGCAGACAGACAGAGAAACATAGGACAAGCTTCACATAGCAGACAGACAGAGAAACATAGACAAGCAACAGGTTGCATGCAGACAGAGAACATAGGACAAGCAACACGTAGCAGACAGACAGAGCAACATAGGACAAGCAACACGTAGCATGCAGACAGACAGAGAAACATAGAACAAGCAACACGTAGCATGCAGACAGACAGAGAAACATAGGACAAGCAACACGTAGCATGCAGACAGACAGAGAAACCTAGAACAAGCAACACGTAACATGCAGACAGAGAACATAGGACAAGCAACACGTAGCATGCAGACAGACAGAAAACATAGGACAAGCAACACGTAGCACACAGACAGAGAAACATAGAACAAGCAACACGTAGCACGCAGACAGAGAAACATATAAAAGCCACACGTAGCACGCAGACAAACAGAGCAACATAGAACAAGCAACATGTAGCTTGCAGACAAACAGAACAACATAGGACAAGCAACACGTAGCACGCAGACAGACAGAGGAACATAGGACAAGCAACACGTAGCACGCAGACAGATAGAGCAACATAGGACAAGCAACACTTAGCACACAGACAGACAGAGCAACATAGGACAAGAAACACGTAGCACGCAAACAGACAGAGAAACATAGGACAAGCAACACGTAGCACACAGACAGACAGAGCAACATAGGACAAGCAACACGTAGCACGCAGACAGACAGAGCATCATAGGACAAGCAACACGTAGCACGCAGACAGACAGAGCTACATAGGACAAGCAACACGTAGCACGCAGACAGACAGAGCAACATAGGACAAGCAACACGTAGCACGCAGACAGAGAACATTGAACAAGCAACACGTAGCATGCAGACAGACAGAGCAACATAGGACAAGCTTCACATAGCAGACAGACAGAGAAACATAGGACAAGCAACACGTAGCATGCAGACAGAGAACATAGGACAAGCAACACATAGCAGGCAGACAGAGAACATTGAACAAGCAACACGTAGCATGCAGACAGACAGAGAAACATAGGACAAGCTTCACATAGCAGACAGACAGAGAAACATAGGACAAGCAACAGGTAGCATGCAGACAGAGAACATAGGACAAGCAACACGTAGCAGACAGACAGAGCAACATAGGACAAGCAACACGTAGCATGCAGACAGACAGAGAAACATAGAACAAGCAACACGTAGCATGCAGACAGACAGAGAAACATAGGACAAGCAACACGTAGCATGCAGACAGACAGAGAAACATAGAACAAGCAACACGTAGCATGCAGACAGAGAACATAGGACAAGCAACACATAGCATGCAGACAGAGAAACATAGGACAAGCAACACGTAGCACACAGACAGAGAAACATAGAACAAGCAACACGTAGCACGCAGACAGAGAAACATAGAAAAGCCACACGTAGCACGCAGACAAACAGAGCAACATAGAACAAGCAACATGTAGCTTGCAGACAGACAGAACAACATAGGACAAGCAACACGTAGCACGCAGACAGACAGAGGAACATAGGACAAGCAACACGTAGCACGCAGACAGATAGAGCAACATAGGACAAGCAACACTTAGCACACAGACAGACAGAGCAACATAGGACAAGAAACACGTAGCACGCAAACAGACAGAGAAACATAGGACAAGCAACACGTAGCACACAGACAGACAGAGCAACATAGGACAAGCAACACGTAGCACGCAGACAGACAGAGCATCATAGGACAAGCAACACGTAGCACTTAGACAGACAGAGCTACATATGACAAATAACACATAGCACGCAGACAGACAGAGCAACATAGGACAAGCAACACGTAGCACGCAGACAGACAGAGCAACATAGGACAAGCAACACGTAGCACGCAGACAGACAGAGCAACATAGGACAAGCAACACGTAGCACACAGACAGACAGAGCAACATAGGACAAGCAACACGTAGCACACAGACAGACAGAGAAACAAAGCCAAGCAACATGTAGCACGCAGACAAACAGAGCAACATAGAACAAGCAACACGTAGCACGCAGACAGACAGAGAAACATAGAACAAGCAAAACGTATCACACAGACAGAGCAACATTGGACAAGCAACACTTAGCACGCAGACAGACAGAGCAACATAGGACAAGCAACACGTAGCATGCAGACAAACAGAGAAACATAGGACAAGCAACACGTAGCACGCAGACAGACAGAGAAGCATAGAACAAGCAACACGTAGCACACAGACAGAGCAACATTGGACAAGCAACACTTAGCACGCAGACAGACAGAGCAACATAGGAGAAGCAACACGTAGCATGCAGACAAACAGAGAAACATAGGACAAGCAACACGTAGCACGCAGACAGACAGAGAAGCATAGAACAAGCAACACGTAGCACACAGTCAGGGCAACATAGAACAAGCAACACGTAGCACACAGACAGACAGAGCAACAAAGAACAAGCAACACGTAGCACGCAGACAGACAGAGCAACATAGAACAAGCTAAATGTAGCACGCAGACAAACACAGCAACATAGAACAAGCAACACGTAGCATGCAGACAGACAGAGAAACAGAGGACAAGCAACACGTAGCACGCAGACAGACAGAGAAACATAGAACAAGCAACACGTAGCACGCAGACAGACAGAACAACATAGGTAAAGCAACACGTAGCACATAGACAGACAGAGCAACATAGGACAAGCAACACGTAGCACACAGACAGACAGAGCAACATAGGACAAGCAACACGTAGCACGCAGACAGACAGAGCAACATAGGACAAACAACACGTAGCACGCAGACAGACAGATTAACATAGGACAAGCAACACGTAGCATGCAGACAGAGAGAACAACATAGACAAGCAACACGTAGCATGCAGACAAACAGAGAAACAAAGAACAAGCAACACGTAGCACGCAGACAGACAGAGAAACATAGGACAAGCAACATGTAGCACGCAGACAGACAGAGCAACATAGTACAAGCAACACGTAGCATGCAGACAGACAGAACAACATAGAACAAGCAACACGTAGCATGCAGAAAAACAGAGACAGAACAAGCAACACGTAGCACACAGACAGACAGAGAAACATAGAACAAGCAACACGTAGCATGCAGACAGACAGAGAAACATAGAACAAGCAACACACCATGCAGACAGACAGAGAAACATAGGACAAGCAACACATAGCACGCAGACAGATAAAGAAACATAGGACAAGCAACACGTAGCACTCAGCCAGACAGAGAAACATAGAACAAGCAACACGTAGCACGCAGACAAACAGAGAAACAAAGACAAGCAACACGTAGCAGCAACATAGAGCAACATAGAACAAGCAACACGTAGCACGCAGACAGACAGAGCAACATAGGACAAACAACACGTAGCACGCAGACAGACAGATTAACATAGGACAAGCAACACGTAGCATGCAGACAGAGAGAACAACATAGACAAGCAACACGTAGCATGCAGACAAACAGAGAAACAAAGAACAAGCAACACGTAGCACGCAGACAGACAGAGAAACATAGGACAAGCAACATGTAGCACGCAGACAGACAGAGCAACATAGTACAAGCAACACGTAGCATGCAGACAGACAGAACAACATAGAACAAGCAACACGTAGCATGCAGAAAAACAGAGAAACATAGAACAAGCAACACGTAGCACACAGACAGACAGAGAAACATAGAACAAGCAACACGTAGCATGCAGACAGACAGAGAAACATAGAACAAGCAACACGTACCATGCAGACAGACAGAGAAACATAGGACAAGCAACACATAGCACGCAGACAGATAAAGAAACATAGGACAAGCAACACGTAGCACTCAGCCAGACAGAGAACCATAGAACAAGCAACACGCAGCACGCAGACAAACAGAGAAACAAAGACAAGCAACACGTAGCACGCAGACAAACAGAGCAACATAGAACAAGCAACACGTAGCACGCAGACAGACAGAGAAACATAGAACAAGCAACACGTAGCATGCAGACAGACAGAGAAACATAGAACAAGCAACACGTAGCATGCAGACAGACAGAGAAACAAAGACAAGCAACACGTAGCACGCAGACAGACAGAGCAACATAGGACAAGCAACACGTAGCATGCAGACAGACAGAACAACATAGGACAAGCAACACGTAACATGCAGACAGACAGAACAACATGGGACAAGCAACACGTAGCATGCAGACAGACAGAACAACATAGGACAAGCAACACGTAGCATGCAGACAGACAGAGAAACATAGGACAAGCAACATGTAGCACGCAGACAGACAGAGAAACATAGGACAAGTAACACGTAGCATGCAGACAGACAGAGCAACATAGAACAAGCAACACGTAGCACGCAGACAGAGAACATAGGACAAGCAACACGTAGCACACAGACAGAGCTACATAGGACAAGCAACACGTAGCACGCAGACAGAGAACATAGGACAAGCAACACGTAGCACTCAGACAGAGCTACATAGGACAAGCAACACGTAGCACGCAGACAGAGAACATAGGACAAGCAACACGTAGCACGCAGAAGTCTGATTGGCCTTCAGCCATGTCTTTATGTTCACTGGTCTGATTGGCCTTCAGCCATGTCTTTATGTTCACTGGTCTGATTGGCCTTCAGCCATGTCTTTATGTTCACTGGTCTGATTGGCCTTTAGCCATGTCTTTATGTTCACTGGTCTGATTGGCCTTCAGCCATGTCTTTATGTTCACTGGTCTGATTGGCCTTCAGCCATGTCTTTATGTTCACTGGTCTGATTGGCCTTCAGCCATGTCTTTATGTTCACTGGTCTGATTGGCCTTCAGCCATGTCTTTATGTTCACTGGTCTGATTGGCCTTCAGCCATGTCTTTATGTTCACTGGTCTGATTGGCCTTCAGCCATGTCTTTATGTTCACTGGTCTGATTGGCCTTCAGCCATGTCTTTATGTTCACTGGTCTGATTGGCCTTCAGCCATGTCTTTATGTTCTCTGGTCTGATTGGCCTTCAGCCATGTCTTTATGTTCACTGGTCTGATTGGCCTTCAGCCATGTCTTTATGTTCACTGGTCTGATTGGCCATGTCTTTATGTTCACTGGTCTGATTGGCCTTTAGCCATGTCTTTATGTTCACTGGTCTGATTGGCCTTCAGCCATGTCTTTATGTTCACTGGTCTGATTGGCCTTCAGCCATGTCTTTATGTTCACTGGTCTGATTGGCCTTCAGCCATGTCTTTATGTTCACTGGTCTGATTGGCCTTCAGCCATGTCTTTATGATCACTAGTCTGATTGGCCTTCAGCCATGTCTTTATGTTCACTGGTCTGATTGGCCTTCAGCCATGTCTTTATGATCACTGGTCTGATTGGCCTTCAGCCATGTCTTTATGTTCACTGGTCTGATTGGCCTTTAGCCATGTCTTTATGTTCACTGGTCTGATTGGCCTTCAGCCATGTCTTTATGTTCACTGGTCTGATTGGCCTTCAGCCATGTCTTTATGATCACTGGTCTGATTGGCCTTCAGCCATGTCTTTATGTTCACTGGTCTGATTGGCCTTCAGCCATGTCTTTATGATCACTGGTCTGATTGGCCTTCAGCCATGTCTTTATGTTATTGTGAAGGGGTGATAGGTGGGGCAGTTGTGTGTGTCTGATGGCAGTTTGTTCCAGATATGGGAAGCTCGCACAGAGAAAGCAGATTGACTAAAGGTGCTTTTCCTTAAGGGAACTATACAGTCACCTCTCATGGCAGACCTTGTGGATCTGCTGCTGTGGGTTTGGGTTTTCTGTTTGACTAAAGTACTAAGTGGAGGGGGAGGAGCCAGGCCAATTAGGTTCTTGAACACAAGACATGCGTCGGAGTATTACGTGCTGCACAGAGTGGTTCAGAAAGGTTTTGGTAGCTCCTTGGAAGGTGATGATCAATGTGACAGGGTGAATTAGCCTGTGCTGGATCTCTGCCTCACGTAGGTGATATTATTAAACAGGGCTCTCTTTCTGGTCGTTTCAGCAGTCATGTCGGGAAAGATCTTAATGACAGAAATAAAATCGCCGGCATCCAGAAAAGCAGCCTCTGGATATACGTTTTCCTTCTTGGTTTTAGCCTCGTACAGTTTCTTAAGCGCCAGCTTGTTATTTTTCTTGTCCTGAGGTGGAATGTATACAACAGTCACAATAACAGCTGAAAACTCCCTTGGGAGGTAAAGGGTTGGCATTTGACCATCAGGTATTCAAAGACAGTTGAACAATGGGTCAACACTTCCACCGCGCTCGAGTCAGCACACCAGTTGTTGTTGATGAGGAGGCAAACCCCTCCCCTCCTCGATTTCCCTGACTAAACTGTCCTGTCCACGCGGTGAATGGAGAATCCATCGAGTTGGATAGCCATGGGGGGTACCTTGTCCGAGAGCCATGTTTCTGAAAAGCAGAGAATATTGCAGAGTCCCGTTGGTAGCAAATCCGTGATCGGAGGTCATCAGCCAGTAGAATAGAGGAAAGAGGTGGCCGGTTCTCCCTTCGCCGTAATCTCCTAAGGATCCCCCCTCTTGCCTCTGTAACGCCGGCGTTTCCTCTTGGGTTGGAATTACAGAAAGTTCCCAGGGCAGATGAGTCGAAGTCGAAGCTGGAACTGGGGTCAGTAACTGCTGATCTGATGTTCAAGAATTCCTGTCGGTAGTAAGAAATAAAAGGATACATTTCGTGAAAATAAAGTACAAATAAATGACAAAATAATCACAAAATAGCTAAATTGGGTCGGAGCTCGCAGAACGGCAGCCATCCAATATGGCGCCATCCAATATGGCGCCATCTTCCTTAAATAGGAGAGATTGACATGCATATTATTAATGTTAGCTCTCTGTGTACATCCAAGGGCCAGCCGTGCTGCCCTGTTCTGGGCCAATTGTAATTTTTTTAAGCCCCTCTTTGTGGCACCTGACCACACGACTGAACAGTAGTCCAGGTGCGACAAAACTAGGGCCTGTAGGACCTGCCTTGTTGATAGTGTTGTTAAGAAGGCAGAGCAGCGCTTTATTATGGACAGACTTCTCCCCATCTTAGCTACTGTTGTATCAATATGTTTTGACCATGACAGTTTACAATCCAGGGTTACTCCAAGCAGTTTAGTCTCCTCAACTTGCTCAATTTACACATTATTTATTAAAAGATTTAGTTGAGGTTTAGGGTTTATTGAATGATTTGTACCAAAAACAATGCTTTAGTTTTTGAAACATTTAGGACTAACTTATTTATTGCCATCCATTCTGAAACTAAATGCATCTCTTTATTAAGTGTTGCAATGATTTCACTTGCTGTGGTAGCTGGTGTGTTTAATGTTGAGTCATCAACACGTCCATAATTAAGCGCTGCTCTGCCTTCTTAACAGCACTATCAACAAGGCAGGTCCTACAGGCCCTTCTTAACAGCACTATCAACAAGGCAGGTCCTACAGGCCCTAGTTTTGTCGCACCTGGACTACTGTTCAGTAGTGTGGTCAGGTGCCACAAAGAGGGACTTGGGAAAATTACAGTTCGCTCAGAACAGGGCAGCACGACTGGCCCTTAAAAGTAAACGGAGAGCTAACATTAATGACATGCATGTCAATCTCTCCTGGCTTAGAGTGGAAGAGAGATTGACTTCATCACTGCTTGTTTTTTTAAGAGGTATTGACATGGTGAATGTACCGAGCTGTCTGTTTGGAATGCTGGCACACAGCTCGGACACCCATGCATACCCCACGAGACATGCCACCAGAGGTCTCTTCACAGTCCCCAAGTCCAGAACAGACTATGGGAGGCGCACAGTAATACATAGAGCCATGACTACATGGAACTCTATTCCACATCAGGTAACTCAGTCAAGCAGTAATATCAGATTTAAAAAACAGATAAAACTACACTTTATGGAACAGCGCGGACTGTGAAGAGACACACACACACAGCATTCGCAAACACATGCTAACACACGCACTCTACACACACACATTTTAATATTGTTATTTTGCTGTATTAGTGATTTTGTATTGTAAATATGTTATGGTAGAGTAGTGTGTAATAAGGTGTTGTGTTATGGATTGTTTTATTGTATGTAAATTGTGGTTGGACCCCAGGAAGAGTAGCTGTTGCCTTGGCAGCCACTAATGGTGATCCGTAATGAATACAAAATACAAAAGTGTGTTCATGAGAAGAGGGATTGACAGGGCCAGCACACACACACTGGAGGGAGCAGGGGGAAGCCCTAGGCCGCAGTGATTGGTCACATATGCCCGGCAATACCTGAGCAGAACCAATCAAATCAAATCAAATCAAATTTTATTGGCCACATGTGCCGAATACAACAGGTGCAGACATTACAGTGAAATGCTTACAGCCCTTAACCAACAGTGCATTTATTTTTAACAAAAAAGTTAAAATAAAACAACAACAAAAAATGTGTTGAGAAAAAAAGAGCAGAAGTAAAATAAAATAACAGTAGGGAGGCTATATACAGGGGGGTAAAGGTGCAGTAGGGAGGCTATATATACAGGGGGGTACCGGTGCAGTAGGGAGGCTATATATACAGGGGGGTAAAGGTGCAGTAGGGAGGCTATATACAGGGGGGTAAAGGTGCAGTAGGGAGGCTATATATACAGGGGGGTAAAGGTGCAGTAGGGAGGCTATATATACAGGGGGGTAAAGGTGCAGTAGGGAGGCTATATATACAGGGGGGTACCGGTGGATTTTATAATGTCGTATGTTTTCACCCCAACACCACTTTCCATCAATTTGTATAGAAGACCCTGAATCCAAATTAGAAGACCCTGAATCCAAATTAGAAGACCCTGAATCCAAATTAGAAGACCCTGAATCCAAATTAGAAGACCCTGAATCCAAATTAGAAGACCCTGAATCCAAATTAGAAGACCCTGAATCCAAATTGAGTCAAAGGCTTTTTTGAAACCAACAAAGTATGAGAAGAATTTTGCCTTCGTTTTGCTTTGTTTCTTTGTCAGTCAGGGTGAATATATGGTCAGTTGGTAGAGCATGGCTCTTGCAACGCCAGGGTTGTGGGTTCGATTCCCCCGGGGGGCCAGTATGAAAATGTATGCCCTCACTAACTGTAAGTCGCTCTGGATAAGAGCGTCTGCTAAATGACTAAAATGTAAAATGTCTGTCGTACGGTAATTTGGTAAAAAGCCAATTTGACATTTGTCAGTACATTGTTTTCACTGAGGAAATGTACGAGTCTGCTGTTAATGACAATGCATAGGATTTTCCCAAGGTTGCTGTTGACGCATATCCCACGGTAGTTATTGGGGTCAAATTTGGGGTTATCAGTCCCTGGTTCCAAATATTGGGGAAGATGCCAGAGCTAAGGATTTTGTGGTCTGTATATTTTATCATTTCATTTAGGATACCATCAACACCACAGGCCTTTTTGGGTTGGAGGGTTTGTATTTTGTCCTGTAGTTCATTCAATGTAATTGGAGAATCCAGTGGGTTCTGGTAGTCTTTAATAGTTGATTCTAAGATTTGTATTTGATCATGTATATGTTTTTGCTGTTTGATCTTTGTTTAGGGCCAAAAAGATTGGAAAAGTGGTTTATTTCTAACATAGAACGTGGGGAATGGTTAGAATGATCTATAGAACACTACTGTCAATTGGGTTGTTATTTTGTGATGTAATTAAAAATGTTATAAAGGAAATACTGTAATTTGGAAAGTATACCCACTACGTTGTGCATGTAATATGAAACATGATGAAAGTATTTTCGTTAAGAGAGGGATGTGATTTGAGAAGCTCTAAGAGATAATAGTTTTTCATAACGTTGCACAGTTGCTAGTCACCGCCCAAAGCGAGGTCAGAGAGCGTGTCAGCCTGACGGAACCGCCCCCTTTCGAGCAGAGTTTATAAAGGAGGGATTATTAATTAACACATCAGACCAGAAAACGTGAAAGCGGCAGCTACACGTTTAAAATGGTTGGAACTTTGAATTTCACCTCAGCGTAGCGGAGGTGTTGTTGTCTACCTTCACCACCTGGGGGCAGCTCGTCAGGAAGTCCAGGACCCAGTGCTCAAGACGGGGTTCAGACCCAGGGCCTCGAGCTTAATGATGAGCTTGGAGGGCGTTATGGTGTTGAAGGCTGAGCTGTAGTCAATGAACAGCATTCTTACATAGGTATTTATTTTCTCCAGATGAGATACGGCAGTGTGCAGTGCAATGGCGATTGCGTCATCCGTGGATCTGTTGGGGCGGTATGCAAATTGCTGTGGGTCTAGGGTGACAGGTAAGGTGGAGGTGATATGATCCTTAACTAGCCTCTCAAAGCACTTCATGATGACAGAAGTGAGTGCTACGGGGCGATAGGCATTTAGTTCAGTTACCTTCGCTTCCTTGGGTACAGGAACAATGGTGGACATCTTGAAGCAAGTGGGGACAACAGACTGGGATAGGGAGAGATTGAAAATGTCCGTAAACACTCCAGCCAGCTGGTCTGCGCTTGCTCGGAGGACGCGGCTAGGGATGGCGTCTGGGCCGGCAGCCTTGTGAGGGTTAATGTCTTTCTCACGTCAGCCACGGAGAACAAGAGCTCACGGTCCCAATGAGCGGCAGTGGCCCACTGTGTTTTCCTCAAAGCAGGTGAAGGTGTTTAGCTTGTCCGGGAGCAAGGCGTTGGTGTCGGTGACGTGGCTGGTTTTCCTTTTGTAGTCTGTGATTGTCTATAGTCCCTGCCACATACTTCTTCTGTCTGAGTCGTTGAATTGCGACTCCACTTACTGTCGTTTTGCCTGTTTGATTTCCTTACGGAGGGCATAGCTGGTCTGTTTGTTCACGTCCATGTTCCCAGTCACCTTGCTGTGGTTAAACGCTTTCAGTTTTGTGCGAATGTTGCCATCTATCCACGGTTTTCTGGTTTTAATAGTCACAGTGGGAACAAAACTGCTATTACTTATAATTTAGTAATTTAAAATTACACATTCTGTTAACATCTGACTACAGTGTGATATGTCCTTGCAATTTGTATTCTCTAACATTTCAGATTTAGATATGCTAATTTTTTACAAAGTAGTTTGGATGTATTGAACTACTTTTTCAAAGTAACTTATATTTTTCTTAAAGCTGCGATACAGTATGTCCCTTTTGGGTGACCCGACGCCAGTTCTCTGCTTCCCGGTCTTAAGTTTCGTTTTTGCGTCTTTTACTTTGGGTTTTGTGCACCAGCATCAAACAGCTGAAAATACAATATTTTTGGTTATGGAAAATCTATTTCACAGCGTTTTAGATTAGGTTCTCTACTCTATACTGGCTTGTTTTGGCACAAACTGAAATTAGGCGAACTATTAGAATTTTAGCAACCAGGAAATGGCGGAGCTATTTCTGCATAGTGCATCTTTAAGGATAGCTTTAGTGTAGCTTAACTTCTTCCAGTGTGAAGTAATTAGTCAACTATATTTTCAGAGTAGCTTCCCCAACTAGTAATTTATGTATATGGTTTCCTGATTCTAACTCAGCTGTGTCAGTGTGGGTGCAGGATTTTGCTCCAGCCAAGCAGTCATACAACTAATACATTCCTCATTGATGAACAGGATTTGATGATTAGTTGAATCAGGTGTCATTGCTTGGTTGGAACAAAAGCCTGCTGCCACACTAACTCTTAGCCCTCTGCAGATAAGACTGTCACCCTGCTCTCACAGCTGATACAGGACAAGGCTGACACCTAGCGGTCATAAACAGAACTACACTCTCCACAACTAAGAGACAAAATGGAGCCTGCTCTTGAAAGAATCTCCTCCAATACTTTTACATTTACATCATTTACAATTTTACAATGCAATACTTCTTTCTTCCTTCCCTCTTTTTATTGCTTCTGTCAAAGGTATCACTCTTTCTTTTTTAAAGTTGGTCGATTTATCTCAGAGGTAAAGTATTACTGTTATAAATGAGTTGAACCTGCGACCCAGGCTTTTCTCTGTCTATACACTGCCATAGAGCATTATACCTAACAGAGCTGCTGTGTGAGGAGAAATGGGGTTAACATTCACACTGTAGGGCCTAGTCCTGAAGCATGATCAATGGAGAATCCAGGAGTAGGATTAATGTGCCTGAAAAAAACGTCCCTCGTTTCCTGCTGGATTAGTCAGGAGCTAGTTTCACACCTGTGAGTGAAGCCACAACAGAACTACAACAGCCTTCACACAGAATGAAGACCCAACTAGACCGGGCTAGGAGGATGGAATAAAGACTCAACAAAGGTTTGAGGAAAATTCACAGGACTTTTTTTTTTATTAGAGAATTCCAGAACATCAGAGGGACAGACAGACTCCTGCACACGTCAGAGAACCCTTCATCTAAAAAAACGTCTTTAGAAAACCAGCAAGATGGGAGCTGTCACAGACACAGCTGCTGTAGTTGCCTAGGAGACAAGCATGTCACTGTGCCCGGAATGTTTCTCATGATCCTCTTCCTCTTTCTTATTGGACAACACACTTTCTACACGCTTAGAACATGTTTAATGTAAAAACAGGAACATTTAGACAAAGCAAAGGAACTCACTGCACAGAACAGACGGGATCAAAACAGAACATCAGGGAGAACCGTTAATAAACCAGGACTAAGGTAGAACCCTAGGAGAACCAACTGTGGAGGAAGGAGGGGGCACAGGAACACACAACTCACTATGGGACGGGACGCGCTTTCCTTCCTACACAATCATGAAACGCCGTTTAAAAAAGATTTTAGTGTGTTCATCATCTTGCCTGCAGACACTTTGTTGATATGACCACTGCAGACCTGCATCATATTACTCAGCTTCGCTTTGTGCTAAAAATCTGTATGGATAGTAGATCGTATACTTATAAAATCATTGATAAAAATATTCCTCTGTTAACAATATGCCTTGGAGGGGGACCACGAACACTGGGGCAGGCTGGGGGGAGGGGGGGGGGGGTCGGGGGTTAGGGGTCGGCAGTGTTGCTACTCAGATTTGGCTTCCTCCTTCTCCGCCTCGGGAGCCTCCTCCATCTGCAGGGTCAGAGATTAGAGGTCAGTAGAACATAGTATAGTAGTATACAGTCGTGGTCAAAAGTTTTGAGAATGACACAAGTATTGGTCTTCACAAAGTTTGCTGCTTCAGTGTTTTTAGATATTTTTGTCAGATGTTACTATGGTATACTGAAGTATAATTACAACCATTCCATAAGTGTCAAAGGCTTTTATTGACAATTACATTACGTTTATGCAAAGAGTCAATATTTTTCAGTGTTGACCCTTCTTTTTCAAGACTTCTGCAATCCGCCCTGGCATGCTGTCAATTAACTTCTGGGCCACATCCTGACTGATGGCAGCCCATTCTTGCATAATCAATGCTTGGAGTTTGTCAGAATTTGTGGGTTTTTGTTTGTCCACCCGCCTCTTGAGGATCGACCACAAGTTCTCAATGGGATTAAGGTCTGGGGAGTTTCCTGGCCATGGACCCAAAATGTCGATGTTTTGTTCCCCGAGCCACTAAGTTATCACTTTTGCCTTATGGCAAGGTGCTCCATCATGCTGGAAAAGGCATTGGTCGTCACCAAACTGTTCTTGGATGGTTGGGAGAAGTTGCTCTCAGAGGATGTGTTGGTGCCATTCTTTATTCATGGCTGTGTTCTTAGGCAAAATTGTGAGTGAGCCCACTCCCTTGGCTGAGAAGCAACCCCACACATGAATGGTCTCAGGATGCTTTACTGTTGGCATGACACAGGACTGATGGTAGCGCTCACCTTGTCTTCTCCGGACAAGCTTTTTTCCGGATGCCCCAAACAATCGGAAAGGGGATTCATCAGAGAAAATGACTTTACCCCAGTCCTCAGCAGTCCAATCCCTGTCTGTACCTTTTGCAGAATATCAGTCTGTCCCTGACGTTTTTCCTGGAGAGAAGTGGCTTCCTCGCTGCCCTTCTTGACACCAGGCCATCCTCCAAAAGTCTTCGCCTCACTGTGTGTGCAGATGCACTCACACCTGCCTGCTGCCATTCCTGAGCAAGCTCTGCACTGGTGGTGCCCCGATCCCGCAGCTGAATCAACTTTAGGAGACGGTCCTGGCGCTTGCTGGACTTTCTTGGGCGCCCTGAAGCCTTCTTCACAACAATTGAACCTCTCTCCTTGAAGTTCTTGATGATCCGATAAAAGGTTGATTTAGGTGCAATCTTACTAGCAGCAATATCCTTGCCTGTGAAGCCCTTTTTGTGCAAAGCAATGATGACGGCACGTGTTTCCTTGCAGGTAACCATGGTTAACAGAGGAAGAACAATGATTTCAAGCACCACCCTCCTTTTAAAGCTTCCAGTCTGTTATTCTAACTCAATCAGCATGACAGAGTGATCTCCAGCCTTGTCCTCGTCAACACTCTCACCTGTGTTAACGAGAGAATCACTGACATGATGTCAGCTGGTCCTTTTGTGGCAGGGCTGAAATGCAGTGGAAATGTTTTTTTGGGGATTAAGTTCATTTTCATGGCAAAGAGGGACTTTGCAATTCATCTGATCACTCTTCATAACATTCTGGAGTATATGCAAATTGCCATCATAAAAACTGAAGCAGCAGACTGAAAATTAATAGTGTCATTTTCAAAACTTTTGACCAGGACTGGTCAAATGAAACCATTTAGTACAGTAGTGTACAGTACAGTAGTGTACAGTACAGTAGTATATAGTATAGTAGTGTACAGTACAGTAGTATATAGTATAGTAGTGTACAGTACAGTAGTATATAGTATATTAGTGTACAGTACAGTAGTATATAGTATAGTAGTGTAGTGTACAGTAGAACATAGTATAGTAGTGTAGTGTACAGTAGAACATAGTATAGTAGTGTAGTATATAGTAGTGTACAGTACAGTAGAACATAGTATAGTAGTGTAGTATATAGTACAGTAGTGTACAGTACAGTAGAACATAGTATAGTAGTGTAGTATATAGTACAGTAGAACATAGTATAGTAGTATCTAGTACAGTAGTGTACAGTACAGTAGAACATAGTATAGTAGTGTAGTATATAGTATAGTAGTGTAGTGTACAGTAGAACATAGTATAGTAGTGTAGTATATAGTATAGTATATAGTACTATTTAATTTAAAAATTAAATTAAATAGTACAGTAGTGTACAGTACAGTAGAACATAGTATAGTAGTGTAGTATATAGTACAGTAGAACATAGTATAGTAGTATCTAGTACAGTAGTGTACAGTATAGTAGTATATAGTATAGTAGTGTAGTGTACAGTAGTATATAGTATAGTAGTGTACAGTACAACATAGTATAGTAGTGTAGTATATATTATAGTAGTGTAGTATATAGTACAGTAGTGTACAGTATAGTAGTATATAGTATAGTAGTGTAGTATATAGTACAGTAGTGTACAGTACAACATAGTATAGTAGTGTAGTATATATTATAGCAGTATATAGTATAGTAGTGTAGTATATAGTATAGTAGTGTACAGTATAGTAGTATATTGTACTGTAGTCTTCCTTAGCTCAGTTGGTAGAGCATGGCACTTGCAACGCCAGGGTTGTGGGTTCGATTCCCATGGGGAGCCAGTATGAAAATGTGTGCATTCACTACTGTAAGTCTCTCTGGATAATGTAAATTACACTACCCTTCAAAATTTTGGGGTCACTTAGAAATGTCCTTGCTTTCCATGAAAACACACATGAAATGAGTTTGAATAGGAAATATAGCAAAATGCATAGGAAATGTAGTCATTGACAAGGTTAGAAATAATGATTTTTAATTGAAATAATAATTGTGTCCTTCAAACTTTGCTTTCGTCAAAGAATCCTCCATTTGCAGCAATTAAAGCCTTGCAGACCTTTGGCATTCTAGTTGTCAATTTGTTGAGGTAATCTGAAGAGATTTCACCCCATGTTTCCTGAAGCACCTCCCACAAATTGGATTGGCTTGATGGGCACTTCTTACGTATCATACGGTCAAGCTGCTCCCACAACAGCTCAATAGGGTTGAGATCTGGTGACTGTGCTGGCCACTCCATTATAGACAGAATACCAGCTGACTGCTTCTTCCCTACATAGTTCTTGCATAGTTTGGAGCTGTGCTTTGGGTCATTGTCCTGTTGTAGGAGGAAATTGGTTCCAATCAAGCGCCGTCCACAGGGTATGGCATGGCGTTGCAAAATGGAGTGATAGCCTTCCTTCTTCAAGATCCCTTTTACCCTGTACAAATCTCCCACTTTACCACCACCAAAGCACCCCCAGACCATCACATTGCCTCCACCATGCTTGACAGATGGCATCAAGCACTCCTCCATCGTGTTTTCATTTGGTCTGCATCTCACAAATGTTTTTCTTTGTGATCCGAACACCACAAACTTCCATTCGTCTGTCCATAATACATTTTTCCGATCTTCCTCTGTCCAGTGTCTGTGTTCTTTTGCCCATCTTAATCTTTTATTTTTATTGGCCAGTCTGAGATATGGCTTTTTCTTTGCAACTCTGCCTAGATGGTCAGCATCCCAGAGTCGCCTCTTCACTGTTGACGTTGAGACTGGTGTTTTGCGGGTACTATTTAATGAAGCTGCCAGTTGAGGACCCGTGAGGCGTCTGTTTCTCAAACTAGACACTCCAATGTATTTGTCCTCTTGCTCAGTTGTGCACCGGGGCCTCCCACTCCTCTTTCTATTCTGGTTAGAGCCAGTTTGCGCTGTTCTGTGAAGGGAGTAGTACACAGCGTTGTACGAGATCTTCAGTTTCTTGGCAATTTCTCGCATGGAATAGCCTTAATTTCTCAGAACAAGAATAGACTGATGAGTTTCAGAAGAAAGTTCTTTGTTTCTGGCCATTTTGATTCTGTAATCGAACCCACAATTGCTGATGCTCCAGATACTCAACTAGTCTCAAGAAGGCCAGTTTTATTGCTTCTTTAATCAGCACAACAGTTTAGCTGTGCTAACATAATTGCAAAAGGGTTTTCTAATGATCAATTAGCCTTTTAAAATGATAAACTTGGATTAGCAAACACAACGTGCCATTGGAACACAGGACTGATGGTTGCTGATAATGGGCCTCTGTACGCCTATGTAGATATTCCACTAAAAATCAGCCGTTTCCAGCTACAATAGCCATTTACAACATTAACAATGTCTACACTGTATTTCTGATCAATTTAATGTTATTTTAATGGCCAAAAAAAAAAATGTTCTTTCGAAAACAAGGACATTTCTAAGTGACCCCAAACTTTTGAACGGTACTGTATGTATAGTAGAGTAATGTACAGTAGTATATAGTAGTATATAGTTCAGTAGTGTACAGTATAGTAGTATATAGTACAGTAGTGTACAGTCTAGTAATGTATATTACCTGGTTGGTCTTGGCGTCTCCGTTCTCAGAGTGGTTCTCCTCAGCGGCCTCGGCCTCAGCGTTCTCCTTCGCTGCTGCCTTCTTAGTTTTCTTCTCCTCCTTCTTGTCGTTCACAGCCTTCTCTTTCTGGATGGGGGGGATGACAGACATTATCCTCATCTATACCAGGACTACTATATGCCTTCTCTTTCTGGATGGGGGGGATGACAGACATTATCTACAGTAACTTCGGAAAGTATTCAGACCCCTTGGCTTTTTCCACATTTTGTTACGTTACAGCCTTATTTTAAAATGGATTAAATTGTTGTTTTGTCTTCTCATCAATCTACACACAATACCCCATAATGACAAAGCAAAAACATGTTTTTATAAAATGTTGCTAATTTATTAAAAATAAAAAACAGAAATATCACATTTACATAAGTATTCAGACCCTTTAATCAGTACTTTGTTGAAACACCTTTGGCAGCGATTACAGCCTCGAGTCTTCTTGGGTATGATGATACTAGCTTGGCACACCTGTATTTGGGGAGTTTCTCCCATTCTTCTCTGCAGATCCTCTCAAGCTCTGTCAGGTTGGATGGGGAGCGTCGCTGCACAGCTATTTTCAGATCTCTCCAGAGATGTTTGATCGGGTTCAAGTCTGGGCTCTGGCTGTGCCACTCAAGGACATTCAGAGACTTGTCCCTAAGCCACTCCTGCGTTGTCTTGGCTGTGTGCTTAGGGTCAATGTCCTGTTGGAAGGTGAACCTTCATCCCAGTCTGAGGTCCTGAGCACTGGAGCAGATTTTCATCAACGATCTCTCTATACTTTGCTCCGTTCATCTTTGCCTCGATCCTGACTAGTCACCCAGTCCCTGCCACTGAAAAACATAGCCACAGCATGATGCTGCCACCACCATGCTTCACCGTAGGGATGGTGCCAGGTTTCCTCCAGATGTGACGCTTGGCATTCAGGCCAAAGAGTTCAATCTTGGTTTCATCAGACCAGAGAACCTTGTTTGTCATGGTCTGAGAGTCCTTTAGGTGGCTTTTGGCAAACTCCAAGCGGGCTGTCATGTGCCTTTTACTGAGGAGTGGCTTCCGTCTGGCCACTCTACCATAAAGGCCTGATTGGTGGAGTGCTGCAGAGATGGTTGTCCTTCTGAAAGGTTCTCCCATCTCCACAGAGGAACTCTGGAGCTCTGTCAGAGTGACCATCGGGTTCTTGGTCACCTCCCTGACCAAGGCCCTTCTCCTCCGATTGCTCAGTTTGGCCGGGCGGCCAGCTCTAGGAAGAGTATTGGTGGTTCCAAACTTCTTCCATTTAAGTATGATGGAGGCCACTGTGTTCTTGGGGACTTCAATGCTGCAGAAAAGTTTTGGTACCCTTCCCCAGATCTGAGCCTCGACACAATCCTGTCTCGGAGCCCTACGGACAATTCCTTCGACCTCATGGCTTGGTTTTTGCTCTGACATTCACTGTCAACTGTGGGACCTTATATAAACAGGTGTGTGCCTTTCCAAATCAGGTCCAATCAATTGAATTTACCACAGGTGGACTCCAATCAAGTTGTAGAAACATCTCAAGGATGATCAATGGAAACAGGATGCACCTGAGCTCAATTTCGAGTCTCATAGCAAAGGGCCTGAATACTTATGTAAATAAGGCATCGGTAAATTTTTTAATACATTAGCAAAAATTCCGATAAACCTGTTTTCGCTTTGTCATTATGGGATAAAAAAAAATCCATTTTAGAATAAGGCTGTAACGTAACAAAATGTGGGGAAAAATCAAGGGGTCTGAATACTTTCCGAATGCTCTGCCCATATGTAGCAAGACTACTATATGCCTTCTCTTTCTGGAGTGGGGGTTTGTAGTTCTGTTTTTTTGTGATGCTTCTGGGGTTTGTAGTTCTGTAATGTGATGTTCTTGTCTGTTGTTCTGTTTGATTGTTCTTGAGTTTGTAGTTCTGTAATGTGATTGCTGAAGAGTTTGTAGTTCTATATTGTGCAACCCTGGGGTTTGTAGTTCTGTTCTCTTACCTTTGCTGGTTTCTCCTTCTTGGCCTTGGGTTCAGCCTTGGCTGGGGCTGGTTTCTAGAGAGAGAGAGAACAAACATCAGTCTCATGTGTTCTACAACCACTGATCATTCCTAGTTCTACTGACCAATCGGAGCTAGGGCTTCAGATCTACTGACCAATAGGTGCCAGGGCTTCAGTGGGACTTTACTAACTGGTTGCATGACTTATAAACTGGTTCAGAGTTGTGTAACCTGTTAAATATGTAATATATGTGGAATTAGCTGATGTATAGTGATAAGTGTAGTGTGCTTATAGAAGGGTTCATATGTAATACATTAGCTGCCATGTAAGGTAATAAACTACGCATAGTGTTGTCAGCAGGGTCAGTTATGGCATAGTGTTGTCAGCAGGGTCAGTTATGGCATAGTGTTGTCAGCAGGGTCAGTTATGGCATAGTGTTCTCAGCAGGGTCAGTTATGGCATAGTGTTCTCAGCAGGGTCAGTTATGGCATAGTGTTCAGCAGGGTCAGTTATGGCATAGTGTTCAGCAGGGTCAGTTATGGCATAGTGTTCAGCAGGGTCAGTTATGGCATAGTGTTCAGCAGGGTCAGTTATGGCATAGTGTTCAGCAGGGTCAGTTATGGCATAGTGTTCAGCAGGGTCAGTTATGGCATAGTGTTCAGCAGGGTCAGTTATGGCATAGTGTTCAGCAGGGTCAGTTATGGCATAGTGTTCAGCAGGGTCAGTTATGGCATAGTGTTCAGCTGGGTCAGTTATGGCATAGTGTTCAGCAGGGTCAGTTATGGCATAGTGTTCTCAGCAGGGTCAGTTATGTATTAAGTGTATTAAAAAGCTGATTGTAGCTGTGTTGAATATGTTATGTGTAATTACCTGGTATATAGTGATAGTAAACATGTGATTACCTGGTATATAGTAATAGTAAATGTGTAATTACCTGGTATATAGTAATAGTAAATGTGTAATATGATTGTATAGTGATTGTAGCTGAGGTTATAGATGTGTTATTTGGCATATAGTGGTTGTATGATGTGTTATAAGGTGGTATATTATGTGCTGTAAGCTTAATTATAGTCTAAAAATGTGCTATAAGCTGTAATAAGAGGTTATAGATGTGTAATAAACTGGTATATAAGTTATATGATGCGTTATAAGGTAGTGTATAGGTTATATGATGCGTTATAAGGTAGTGTATAGGTTATATGATGCGTTATAAGGTAGTGTATAGGTTATATGATGTGTTATAAGGTAGTGTATAGGTTATATGATGCGTTATAAGGTAGTGTATAGGTTATATGATGCGTTATAAGGTAGTGTATAGGTTATAAGGTAGTGTATAGGTTATATGATGCGTTATAAGGTAGTGTATAGGTTATATGATGTGTTATAAGGTAGTGTATAGGTTATATGATGCGTTATAAGGTAGTGTATAGGTTATAAGGTAGTGTATAGGTTATATGATGCGTTATAAGGTAGTGTATAGGTTATATGATGCGTTATAAGGTAGTGTATAGGTTATAAGGTAGTGTATAGGTTATATGATGCGTTATAAGGTAGTGTATAGGTTATATGATGTGTTATAAGGTAGTGTATAGGTTATATGATGCGTTATAAGGTAGTGTATAGGTTATAAGGTAGTGTATAGGCTATATGATGCGTTATAAGGTAGTGTATAGGTTATATGATGCGTTATAAGGTAGTGTATAGGTTATATGATGCGTTATAAGGTAGTGTATAGGTTATAAGGTAGTGTATAGGTTATATGATGCGTTATAAGGTAGTGTATAGGTTATATGATGCGTTATAAGGTAGTGTATAGGTTATATGATGCGTTATAAGGTAGTGTATAGGTTATATGATGCGTTATAAGGTAGTGTATAATGTCTGTATGGTAGCTGGTCTCACCGCTGATAACCGGGCGGATCTCCTCTGGGGCTGCAACAGGAAGAGAAAACACGTCAACACACAACACACACTGATCCAAACCCTCACACACGCTGTCCGAGACCAACTATGTTGAAACTGAGCTGATAAATAATAGTTGATATATTTAATAGTAATTATAAGGGATGAGTTGTAGTGGAGGTAACAGTGTTGAGTCTGTCTCAGTCTCACCTCCTCCTTGGCGTCGCCAGCGGCTCCCTGCTGAGGACAAACAACAGATAAACAACATTTATCACAACATCACTTTACTGGAGTGCAGGCAACAGTCTACGGTCGCTCAAATTACCTATTTCTGAACTGTCAGGGAAGACCCCAGATAACTTTTCAATTTCAAGAAAAAAGTAAAAATGTCATAGATAATGTTAAAATAAACTTGTTTTTAGACCCATTAGATTTAACTGTAATGTAATATTTGAGTTTTGTTAACAGGTTATGTGTTTTTGGACCAGTAACACTGAAAGTTGGGGTCCCTAAGTATCTGTCTCTGTCTTTCTCTCCTCTCTCCATCTCTCTTCTTTCTATGAACTCAGGAAGGATTTGAAAACTCGCGCGGGGCGGGATAAGCGAGGGGGGAGGAGCAGCGTTAAGCCTCCGCAGCGCCGCCCGCCGGTAGAGACACGACACTGCAGCCACCTGGGACCATGAACAAAGAGAAAAAATATACAATTGTATCCAAATACGACGACGATTGCATCGTTTAACGATCAGAATTGAAACTAGAGATACTAAAGCGAATTCTCGAAGTCATTTTGGGCGGATTGAGGGGAAAATGGCGGTAACTGAAGCGTTTCTGTTCGGTAGGTCGAAGAAGACTTGGGCTGCAAAGCATGGCTGCTGGTTGTGCTTTAACTACATGGAGACAGAGAGAGACTTCTGGCTTCCCAAAGGACAGCGACTGCCGGTGGAAAACAGACTTTTAAGCCCGCAAGCGATCAGAAAAAGTAATTTAAACACTAAAACATTACATATTATTTTTTAGAAAATACCCTCCAAATAAATATCATAAATTCCCCGAATAAATAGGTTTATAATTAAGTAATCGTTGGAGAGGGGATGGCTCTCCACATTCATTTGCAAGCTATCAATAGCTGCCTGCTTTTCTGGTTTCACAATCCTCTCTAAATAGTCACCAAACTACGTACCTTTCTCTTGGGCATGTTGGATTCTGGGCGATTCTGTTTCAGATGGAACTATAAAGTGTTTAGCTAGCTAGCTGTTGTGAGTTGAGTGCATGTGAAGCCAAGTGTCTGCTGCTGCCTGGTCCGTGTAGTAAACACACAGGAACAGCCACCAGACTGGTTGAATGGGGGGAGGGGTGCGGCTAAACGCATGATTGATGTGCTCTCCGCCAATTACGGAGCGCTATTCGCAGTGCAGAACACTGTGAATTTGGGAACCAGTGATGTTCTTTACGCGCGAAGTGCTTCTAGCAAAGCGAGGGAAGTAAAGCCTTGCTAAAACAAAAAATCACCATGAAAGAATGTATGTGTCCCTGCAAACAGAGAACATGGTTTGATGGAGTCTAGAGGTTGCGTTTAATTTATAATGTCTTATTTCAATGAAAGTCAAATAAAATAATCCCTCTCTCTATTCAAAGCATCATAGAACGACTGTCTCTCCTCCACAATTATAACTTCCGCCCAAAATAAGACGGAAAATACATCAACATTTGGCTTCGTGCTTGTGGCCAACATGGCGCCCTTCTTGCTCTACACATTTTTGTTTGTCGGCTTTTCTAAATTCATCTGAGGAGAGGGAATGCATGCGTCGCATCGGCCGGGAGCCTGTAGGTGGCTTCAGCTACAAAGCCCAGTGTGAATGAATGGGCTGGTCTCGCTGCGCCCCTGGCGGACGAGGACAGACAGCACACCTCACTAAAAACATCCTCCTCTCTTATCTAGTCAGACACACCGAATAGAGAGAGAGAGGGGACGGAATATGAATGATCACCTTCAAATGTGACCTACTAGCCTTATTTTATTTGCTTCTATTAGCTATTGTAATTAATAGCCATTATCTAACTGGACTAAAATCCCAAAAGGGCCAGATGTACCGGTATTGTAGTGGGGATGCAGTGTTTGATGTCTGCCACTGGAGGGCGCTCTGAGACGCCCTTTGACCGCCACCTGGTGCGACATTGTAACCAACTGTAACTGGGTTCGATTATGACGTCATTCTAATGGACGCTACCCTGCTACTTCTTGATACATTGTTGCATTCAGACACAAAGTGGAGCTCAACGTTGAATTAGATCAGACGGTGAAAATAGACATCACATTGACTGGACAGACTAGGACTAGAAGGTCATATTTCTCTCTTGAAAGTTACAGTGCCTGACCCTTTACGTCCACGCCTTTTGTCTATCGAGTCCGTGGTCGACTTTTTGCCACTGATTAAGTCACGGTGACATGATTCAACGAGAGAGGGAGAGAGTGCAATAATAGAAAGAGAACGAGAGGGAGAGAAAAGGGTGCGGGGAGAAGTAAGAGGGGCGGAGGAAGAATTCTCGGTGCATATTTTATAACAGGCGCAGATCTGCCCAGTTAGGACGGGCTGATACTCAGACCGGAGGAAGTTGTTTTGTGAAACTCACATTATTACTGTTGGAACAGAGCAGAGCAGAGCATTGCAAAGCATCATTCTGTCTGATTGGAGCCTCGGCGAAAGGTCTACATAGCAACCTCCCCTGGTTCCACCTCAGTAAGAACTGAACAAACGACTTTTACACATTTAGAACGATTTTGCAGGGGTCGGGGGTTCTGATGATGGTTTACTATATGTAGGAATGTGGTATAGAATAGGTAGGATGCCACAGCTGCAGAGTAGACACTAGTTTGTTTCTTTACCAGATGGAGCTATATAATTAATAACTATGTCCAGTATAGAGCCCCACAGTGGAGGTGTCATAATACCCATAAAACCTAAAGGTCAAACAGGGAAATGGTTCCAATCGTTTTTCCACCATTCATTTTTCCCATAGGGGATTTTAGAAACACTTAAAATAAGGGCTGTGTTTTGTGTAGGCTTACCCTGGTGTGACGTTTTTATAACTTTCTCTCTTGGACAAGATTACTTTTATCAATATATTAGGTTCTATGTACTCTTAGATTCGAAAATGCTAATTAGCATCAAAGTAGACATCATGCAAGACTACAAATCCCTGCAAGCTCCTGCACATCATCTCTAGTTGGCACCTTTGCTAACAGGTAAATGTAAAGAAATTTAGCCAATTTATTCATTACTACATTTACCTAACATTAGATAGTTATTCCAGAGATTCTTACCTTTTAATCGATTTCACAGTCCCACATAAGTAATATGAACCTAAATGTCATCAGACAAGGACACACCTCAGTAATATGAACCTAGATGTCATCAGACAGGGACACACCTCAATAATATGAACCTAGATGTCATCAGACAGGGACACACCTCAATAATATGAACCTAGATGTCATCAAACAGGGACATAGATTATTTATCTGAACCTAGATGTCATCAGACAGGGACAAACCTCATTATTGTGAACCTATATGTCATCAGACAAGGACACACTTCATTAATATGAACCTAGATGTCATCAGACAGGGACACACCTCAGTAATATGAACCTAGATGTCATCAGACAGGGACACACGTCAGCAAAATGACCCTAGATGTCATCAGACATGGACACACTTCAGCAATATGACCCTAGATGTCATCAGACAGGGACAAACCTCAGAAATATGACCCTAGATGTCATCAGACAGGGACAAACCTCAGAAATATGAACCTAGATGTCATCAGACAGGGACACACCTCAGAAATATGAACCTAGATGTCATCAGACAGGGACAAACCTCAGTAATATGAACCTAGATGTCATCAGACAGGGACACACCTCAGTAATATGAACCTAGATGTCATCAGACAGGGACACACCTCATTATTGTGAACCTAGATGTCATCAGACAGGGACACACCTCAGTAATATGAACCTAGATGTCATCAGACAGGGACACACCGCAGTAATATTAACCTAGATGTCATCAGACAGGGACAAACCTCATTATTGTGAACCTAGATGTCATCAGACAGGGACACACCAAGGTAACATGAACCTAAATGTCATCAGACAGGGACAAACCTCATTATTGTGAACCAATATGTCATCAGACAGGGACACACCGCAGTAATATGAACCTAGATGTCATCAGACAGGGACAGTAATTTGAACCTAGATGTCATCAGACAGGGACACACCTCAGTAATATGAACCTAGATGTCATCAGACAGGGACAGTAATTTGAACCTAGATGTCATCAGACAGGGACACACCTCATTAATATGAACCTAGATGTCATCAGACAGGGACACACCTCAATAATATGACCTAGATGTCATCAGACAGGGACACACCTCAATAATATGAACCTAGATGTCATCAGACAGGGACATACCTCAGTAATATGAACCTAGATGTCATCAGACAGGGACACACCTCAGTAATTTGAACCTAGATGTCATCAGACAGGGACACACCTCAGTAATATGAACATAGATGTCATCAGACAGGGACACACCTCAGTAATATGAACCTAGATGTCATCAGACAGGGACACACCTCAGTAATTTGAACCTAGATGTCATCAGACAGGGACACACCTCAGTAATATGAACATAGATGTCATCAGACAGGGACAGTAATATGACCCTAGATGTCATCAGACAGGGACACACATCAGTAATATGAACCTAGATGTCATCAGACAGGGACACACCTCAGTAATATGAACCTAGATGTCATCAGACAGGGACACACCTCAATAATATGAACCTAGATGTCATCAGACAGGGACATACCTCAGTAATATTAACCTAGATGTCATCAGACAGGGACATTCATCATTAATATGAACCTAGATGTCATCAGACAGGGACACACCTCAATAATATGAACCTAGATGTCATCAAACAGGGACATAGATTATTAATCTGAACCTAGATGTCATCAGACAGGGACAAACCTCATTAATATGAACCTAGATGTCATCAGACAAGGGACACACTTCATTAATATGAACCTAGATGTCATCAGACAGGGACACACCTCAGTAATATTAACCTAGATGTCATCAGACACGGACACACCTCAGTAATATGAACCTAGATGTCATCAGACAGGGACACACCTCAGTAATATGAACCTAGATGTCATCAGACAGGGACACACCTCAATAATATGAACCTAGATGTCATCAGACAGGGACATACCTCAGTAATATTAACCTAGATGTCATCAGACAGGGACATTCATCATTAATATGAACCTAGATGTCATCAGACCGGGACACACCTCAATAATATGAACCTAGATGTCATCAAACAGGGACATAGATTATTTATCTGAACCTAGATGTCATCAGACAGGGACAAACCTCATTATTGTGAACCTATATGTCATCAGACAAGGACACACTTCATTAATATGAACCTAGATGTCATCAGACAGGGACACACCTCAGTAATATTAACCTAGATGTCATCAGACACGGACACACCTCAGTAATATGAACCTAGATGTCATCAGACAGGGACACACCTCAATAAAATGAACCTAGATGTCATCAGACAGGGACACACCTCATTAATATGAACCTAGATGTCATCAGACAGGGACACACCTCAGTAATATGAACCTAGATGTCATCAGACAGGGACAGTAATTTGAACCTAGATGTCATCAGACAGGGACACACCTCAGTAATATTAACATAGATGTCATCAGACAGGGACAGTAATATGACCCTAGATGTCATCAGACAGGGACACACATCAGTAATATGAACCTAGATGTCATCAGACAGGGACACACCTCAGTCAGTAATATGAACCTAGATGTCATCAGACAGGGACACACCTCAGTAATATGAACCTAGATGTCATCAGACAGGGACACACCTCAATAATATGAACCTAGATGTCATCAGACAGGGACATACCTCAGTAATATGAACCTAGATGTCATCAGACAGGGACATTCATCATTAATATGAACCTAGATGTCATCAGACAGGGACACACCTCAGTAATATGAACCTAGATGTCATCAGACAGGGACAGTAATTTGAACCTAGATGTCATCAGACAGGGACACACCTCAGTAATATTAACATAGATGTCATCAGACAGGGACAGTAATATGACCCTAGATGTCATCAGACAGGGACACACATCAGTAATATGAACCTAGATGTCATCAGACAGGGACACACCTCAGTAATATGAACCTAGATGTCATCAGACAGGGACACACATCAGTAATATGAACCTAGATGTCATCAGACAGGGACACACCTCAATAATATGAACCTAGATGTCATCAGACAGGGACACACCTCAATAATATGAACCTAGATGTCATCAGAGAGGGACATTCATCATTAATATGAACCTAGATGTCATCAGACAGGGACAGTAATATGAACCTAGATGTCATCAGACCGGGACAGTAATATGAACCTAGATGTCATCAGACCGGGACAGTAATATGAACCTAGATGTCATCAGACCGGGACAGTAATATGAACCTAGATGTCATCAGAGGGGGACACACCTCAGTAATATGAACCTAGATGTCATCAGACAGGGACATACCTCAGTAATATGAACCTAGATGTCATCAGACAGGGACACACCTCAGTAATATGAACCTAGATGTCATCAGACAGGGACACACCTCAATAATATGAACCTAGATGTCATCAGACAGGGACAAACCTCTGTAAAATGAACCTAAATGTCATCAGACAGGGACACACTTCAGTAATATGAACCTAGATGTCATCAGACAGGGACAGTAATATGAACCTAGATGTCATCAGACAGGGACAGTAATATGAACCTAGATGTCATCAGACAGGGACACACCTCAGTAATATGAACCTAGATGTCATCAGACAG
This sequence comes from Coregonus suidteri, assembly GCA_036851935.1. Taxonomy (NCBI): domain Eukaryota; kingdom Metazoa; phylum Chordata; class Actinopteri; order Salmoniformes; family Salmonidae; genus Coregonus; species Coregonus suidteri. Next base: position 46,041,277 of record CM072246.1, on the reverse strand, counting down.
GGACATACCTCAGTATTGTGAACCTAGATGTCATCAGACAGGGACACACCTCAATAATATGAACCTAGATGTCATCAGACAGGGACACACCTCAGTAATATGAACCTAGATGTCATCAGACAGGGACACACCTCAGTAATATAAACCTAAATGTCATCAGACAGGGACACACCTCAATAATATGAACCTAAATGTCATCAGACAGGGACACACCGCAGTAATATGAACCTAGATGTCATCAGACGGGGACACACCAAGGTAACATAAACCTAAATGTCATCAGACAGGGACAACCTCAGTAATATGAACCTAGATGTCATCAGACAGGGACACACCGCAGTAATATGAACCTAGATGTCATCAGACAGGGACACACCTCAATAATATGAACCTAGATGTCATCAGACAGGGACAGTAATATGAACCTAGATGTCATCAGACAGGGACACACCGCAGTAATATGAACCTAGATGTCATCAGACAGGGACACACCTCAGTAATATGAACCTAGATGTCATCAGACAGGGACACACCTCAGTAATATGAACCTAGATGTCATCAGACAGGGACACACCTCAGTAATATGAACCTAGATGTCATCAGACATACCTCAGGGACAGATGTCATCCTCAGTAATATGAACCTAGATGTCATCAGACAGGGACATTCATCAGTAATATGAACCTAGATGTCATCAGGGACAGGGGACAGTAATATGAACCTAGATGTCATCAGACAGGGACAGTAAGTATATTAACCTAGATGTCATCAGACCTAGACACCTTAGTAATATGAACCTAGATGGATCAGACAGGGACAGTAATATGAACCTAGATGTCATCAGACAGGGACACACCTCAGTAATATGAACCTAGATGTCATCAGACAGGGACACACCTCAGTAATATGAACCTAGATGTCATCAGACAGGGACACACCTCAATAAATATGAACCTAGATGTCATCAGACCGGGACACACCTACTCAGTAATATGAACCTAGATGTCATCAGACAGGGACAAACCTCTGTAAAATGAACCTAGATGTCATCAGACAGGGACACACTTCAGTAATATGAACCTAGATGTCATCAGACAGGGACAGTAATATGAACCTAGATGTCATCAGACCGGGACAGTAATATGAACCTAGATGTCATCAGACAGGGACACACCTCAGTAATATGAACCTAGATGTCATCAGACAGGGACATACCTCAGTAATGTGAACCTAGATGTCATCAGACAGGGACACACCTCAATAATATGAACCTAGATGTCATCAGACAGGGACACACCTCAATAATATGAACCTAGATGTCATCAGACAGGGACACACCGCAGTAATATGAACCTAAATGTCATCAGACAGGGACACACCTCAATAATATGAACCTAAATGTCATCAGACAGGGACACACCGCAGTAATATGAACCTAGATGTCATCAGACGGGGACACACCAAGGTAACATAAACCTAAATGTCATCAGACAGGGACATACCTCAGTAATATTAACCTAGATGTCATCAGACAGGGACAGTAATATGAACCTAGATGTCATCAGACAGGGACACACCGCAGTAATATGAACCTAGATGTCATCAGACAGGGACACACCTCAATAATCTGAACCTAGATGTCATCAGACAGGGACAGTAATATGAACCTAGATGTCATCAGACAGGGACACACCGCAGTAATATGAACCTAGATGTCATCAGACAGGGACACACCTCAGTAATATGAACCTAGATGTCATCAGACAGGGACACACCTCAGTAATTTGAACCTAGATGTCATCAGACAGGGACATACCTCAGTAATTTGAACCTAGATGTCATCAGACATGGACATACCTCAGTAATATTAACCTAGATGTCATCAGACAGGGACAGTAATATGAACCTAGATGTCATCAGACAGGGACACACCTCAGTAATATGAACCTAGATGTCATCAGACAGGGACATACCTCAGTAATATGACCCTAGATGTCATCAGACAGGGACACACCTCAGTAATATGAACCTAGATGTCATCAGACAGGGACACACCTCAATAATATGAACCTAGATGTCATGTCAGACAGGGACACACCTCAATAATCAGACAGGGACACACCTGAATAGGAACCTAGATGTCATCAGACAGGGACACACCTCAGTAATATGAACCTAGATGTCATCAGACAGGGACATCAGAATATGAACCTAGATGTCATCAGGGACAGGGACAGTAATATGAACCTAGATGTCATCAGACAGGGACACACCTCAGTAATATGAACCTAGATGTCATCAGACAGGGACACACCTCAGTAATATGAACCTAGATGTCATCAGACAGGGACAAACCTCAATAAATGAACCTAAATGTCATCAGACAGGGACACACCTCATTAATATGAACCTAGATGTCATCAGACAGGGACAACCTCAGTAATATGAACCTAGATGTCATCAGACAGGGACAGTAATATGAACCTAGATGTCATCAGACAGGGACACACCTCAGTAATATGAACCTAGATGTCATCAGACAGGGACACACAGTAATATGAACCTAGATGTCATCAGACAGGGACACACCTCAGTAATATGAACCTAGATGTCATCAGACAGGGACACACCTCAGTAATATGAACCTAGATGTCATCAGACAGGGACACACCTCAGTAATATGAACCTAGATGTCATCAGACAGGGACACACCTCAGTAATATGAACCTAGATGTCATCAGACAGGGACACACCTCAGTAATATGAACCTAGATGTCATCAGACAGGGACACACCTCAGTAATATGAACCTAGATGTCATCAGACAGGGACACACCTCAGTAATATGAACCTAGATGTCATCAGACAGGGACACACCTCAGTAATATGAACCTAGATGTCATCAGACAGGGACAATCACCTCAGTAACCTAGATGTCATCAGACAGGAAACCTCAGTAATCTGAACCTAGATGTCATCAGACAGGACCACTCAGTAATTTGAACCTAGATGTCATCAGACAGGGACACACCACAGTAATATGAACCTAGATGTCATCTTGACAGGGACATACCTCAGTAATATGAACAGATGTAATATCAGACAGGGACATACCTCAGTAATATGAACCCTATGTCATCAGACAGGGACACACCTCAGTAATATGAACCTAGATGTCATCAGACAGGGACATACCTCAGTAATATGAACCTAGATGTCATCAGACAGGGACACACATCAGTAATATGACCCTAGATGTCATCAGACAGGGACACACCTCAATAATTATTACCTAGATGTCATCAGACGGGGACACACCAAGGTAACATGAACCTCAATGTCATCAGACAGGGACACACCTCAGTAATATGAACCTACAGTGAGGGAAATAAGTATTTGATCCCCTGCTGATTTTGTACGTTTGCCCACTGACAAAGACATGATCAGTCTATAATTTTAATGGTAGGTTTATTTGAACAGTGAGAGACAGAAAAACGCATGTCAAAAATGTTATAAATTGATTTGCATTTTAATGAGGGAAATAAGTATTTGACCCCTCTGCAAAACATGACTTAGTTCTTGGTGGCAAAACCCTTGTTGGCAATCACAGAGGTCAGATGTTTCTTGTAGTTGGCCACCAGGTTTGCACACATCTCAGGAGGGATTTTGTTCCACTCCTCTTTGCAGATCTTCTCCAAGTCATTAAGGTTTCGAGGCTGACGTTTGGCAACTCGAACCTTCAGCTCCCTCCACAGATTTTCTATGGGATTAAGGTCTGCAGACTGGCTAGGCCACTCCAGGACGTTAATATATTAATATGCCATTTAGCAGACGCTTTTATCCAAAGCGACTTACAGTCATGTGTGCATCCATTTTTACGTATGGGTGGTCCCGGGGATCGAACCCACTACCCTGGTGTTACAAGTGCCATGCTCTACCAATTGAGCTACAGAGGACCACTTCTTCTTGAGCCACTCCTTTGTTGCATTGGCCGTGTGTTTTGGGTCATTGTCATGCTGGAATACCCATCCACGACCCATTTTCAATGCCCTGGCTGAGGGAAGGAGGTTCTCTTCCAAGATTTAACGGTACATGGCCCCGTCCATCGTCCCTTTGATGCGGGTGAAGTTGTCCTGTCCCCTTAGCAGAAAAAACACCCCCAAAGCATAATGTTTCCACCTCCATGTTTGACGGTGGGGATGGTGTTCTTCGGGTCATAGGCAGCATTCCTCCTCCTCCAAACACGGCGAGTTGAGTTGATGCCAAAGACCTCGATTTTGGTCTCATCTGACCACAACACTTTCACCCAGTTCTCCTCTGAATCATTCAGATGTTCATTGGCAAACTTGAGACGGCCCTGTATATGTGCTTTCTTGAGCAGGGGGACCTTGAGGGCGCTGCAGGATTTCAGTCCTTCACGGCGTAGTGTGTTACCAATTGTTTTCTTGGTGGTGGTCCTCTGTAGCTCAGCTGGTAGAGCACAGCGCTTGTAACGCCAAGGTAGTGGGTTCGATCCCCGGGACCACCCATACACAAAAATGTATGCACGCATGACTGTAAGTCGCTTTGGATAAAAGTGTCTGCTAAATGGCATATTATTATATTATTATTGGTGACTATGGTCCCAGCTGCCTTGAGATCATTGACAAGATCCTCCCGTGTAGTTCTGGGCAGATTCCTCACCGTTCTCATGATCATTGCAACTCCACGAGGTGAGATCTTGCATGGAGCCCCAGGCCGAGGGAGATTGACAGTTATTTTGTGTTTCTTCCATTTGCGAATAATCGCACCAACTGTTGTCACCTTCTAACCAAGCTGCTTGGCGATGGTCTTGTAGCCCATTCCAGCCTTGTGTAGGTCTACAATCTTGTCCCTGACAACCTTGGAGAGCTCTTTGGTCTTGGCCATGGTGGAGAGTTTGAAATCTGATTGATTGATAGCTTCTGTGGACAGGTGTCTTTTAAACAGGTAACAAGCTGAGATTAGGAGCACTCCCTTTAAGTGTGTGCTCCTAATCTCAGCTCGTTACCTGTATAAAAGACACCTGGGAGCCAGAATTCTTTCTGAATGAGAGGGGTCAAATACTTATTTCCCTTATTAAAATGCAAATCAATTCATAAAATTTTTGACATGCGTTTTTCTGGATTTGTTTGTTGTTATTCTGTCTCTCACTGTTCAAATAAACCTACCATTAAAATTATAGACTGATCATGTCTTTGTCAGTGGGCAAACGTACAAAATCAACAGGGGATCAAATACTTTTTTCCCTCACTGTATATGTCATCAGACAGGGACACAACTCAGTAATTGGTGTATCAATACACCCAGTCACTACAAAGATACAGGCATACTTCCTAACTCAGTTGCCGGTGAGGAAGGAAACCAGTCAGGGATTTCACCATGAGGCCAATGGTGACTTTAAAACAGTTGCAGCGTTTAATGGCTGTGATAGGAGAAAACTGAGGATGGATCAACAACATTGTAGTTACTCCAAATTACTAACCTAAATGACAAAGTGAAAAGAACAAATCATGTACAGAATACAAATATTCCAAAACATGCATCCTGTTTGCAATAAGCCACTAAAGTAAAACTGCTAAAATGTGACAAAGAAAACGTACTTTATGTCCAGAATACAAAGCGTTATGTTTCTGGCAAATCCAACAACACTGAATATCACACTTCATATTTTCAAGCATGGTGGTGGCTGCATCATGTTATAAATAAATAAATAATAAATTGGTCATTTAGCAGACGCTCTTATCCAGAGCGACTTACAGGAGCAATTAGGGTTAAGTGCCTTGCTCAAGGGCACATCGACAGATTTTTCACCTAGTCGGCTCGGGGATTAGAACCAGAGACCTTTCGGTTACTGGCACAACGCTCTTAACCACTAAGCTACCTGCCGCCCATGTTATGGATATGCTTGTTTTCGGCAAGGAGTAGGGAGTTTTTTTTATTTTTATAAAAAGAGCTAAGCACATGCAAAATATTGGAGGAATACCTGGTTCAGTCTGCTTTCCAACAAACACTTGGAGATTAATTTATATTTACGCAGGACAATAACCTAAAACACAAGGCCAAATATACACTGGAGTTGCTTACCAAAACGACATTGAATGTTTCCTGAGGGGCCTAGTTACAGTGCTGACAAATTGGTTTGAAGATCTATGGCAAGACTTGAAAATGACTGTCTAGCATTGATCAACAACACCAACTTGACAGAGCTTGAAGAATTTTTAAAAGAATAATGTGCGAATATCGTACAATCCAGGAGTGCAAAGCTCTTAGAGACTTACCCAGAAAGACTCACAGCTGTAATCGCTGCCAAAGGTGATTCTAACATGTATTGACTCAGGGGTGTGAGTAGTTATGTAAATTTAATATTTCTGTTTTTCATTTTCAATAAATCCGCAAAACAATTCTCAAAACGTTTTCACTGTCATTATGTGGTATTGTGTGTAGATGGGTGAGAAAAAAAAAACTATTTAATCAATTTTGAATTCAGGCTGAAAACAACAAAATGTGGATTAGGTCAAGGGCTTTGAAGACTTTGTAAAGGCTCTGTAATTCCTTTAACACACAGTATAGACACAAAGTGAAGTTAAACACAGCAACAGAGGAGGCAGTGGACCCATGGCAATAATGATCTTTAATGGAAATATATACAGAACTTGAAAGAAAAATATAATTTTATAAATGAAATAAATACAATATGGTACAATTTCCACAATGTCTTAGAAGAGTCATGGAAATGATCTGTTTTGTAATTCAGCTTCTCTGTAAGTCTCTTCCCACACACAGACACTCCCCTTCCCCCATCTCATCCCTACCACGTACCCCCATCTCACCCCCTCACAGAAATAACCCCAACAGCACCACCATCATCATCTCCTCCTCATTGGACCTGTTGTTGTAGTTTTTATGTTTGTTTGTTTGATTTTATTTTACCAGAGTACATCTTCATGATCACAGTCACAGTCAGGGATCAGACAGAGTCTATCTTCATCTTCAGCCTACAGAGTCAGAGGTGTGGAGGTGGAAGTAACATCATTACAACAGAGGAGAGAGAGGGAGACAGAGGGAGAGAGGAGAGAAAGAGACAGAGAGAGAGGAGAGAGAGGGAGACAGACAGGAGGAGGGAGACAGAGGAGAGAGAGGGAGACAGAGGGAGAGAGAGGAGAGAAAGAGACAGAGAGAGAGGAGAGAGAGAGGGAGACAGAGAGAGGGAGACAGAGGAGAGAGAGAAAGGAGGGAGACAGGAGGAGAGAGAGGAGAGAGAGAGAGGGAGAGAGGAGAGAGAGAGACAGAGAGAGAGAAGAGAGAGGGAGACAGAGAGAGGGAGACAGAGGGAGAGAGGAGAGAAAGAGACAGAGAGAGAGGAGAGAGAGGGAGACAGAGAGAGGGAGACAGAGAGAGAGAGAGAGAGAGAGAGAGAGAGGGAGACAGAGGAGAGAGAGAAAGGAGGGAGACAGAGGAGAGAGAGGAGAGAGATAGAGAGGGAGAGAGGAGAGAGAGAGAGAGGAGAGAGAGAGGAGAGAGAGAGCGAGAGAGAGGAGAGAGAATAAGGGATGGGGAGGGAGAGAGAGAGAGAGAGAATAAGGGATGGGGAGGGAGAGAGAGAGAGAGAGAATAAGGGATGGGGAGGGAGAGAGAGAGGGAGAGCAGTGAGAGCATAGCAAAGGGAAGAAAAGAGAGATGAGAGAAGAGCGGGGGTGAGAGGTGGGGGGGTGCACAGTTTAGTTAAAGCAGATTAGGATCGACCTATCACAGTGAACTACAGTATCCGCTGGCGCTTGTCTTCCTCTAAGAGAGACAAAGAGAGAAAGAGAGAGAGAACGAGCATTTGACAGAGGGGAGAAAATAAACCATCAGAGTGGGTCTCTCAGCTGTAACAGATATGTGTTGGTGTCTCTCAGGGATGGAGGTTGTCTGGGCTGGGGCTGGGGGAGGCTGGGGATGGGGAGGTGGAAGGCTGGGGAAGTGGAAGGCTGGGGCTGGGGGAGGCTGGGGATGGGGAGGTGGAAGGCTGGGGAAGTGGAAGGCTGGGGCTGGGGAAGTGGAAGGCTGGGGCTGGGGGAGGCTGGGGATGGGGAGGTGGAAGGCTGGGGAAGTGGAAGGTTGGGGGCTGGGAAGTGGAAGGCTGGGGCTGGGGAAGTGGAAGGCTGGGGCTGGGGAAGTGGAAGGCTGGGGCTGGGGGAGTGGAAGGCTGTGATTGGGGGAGTGGAAGGCTGGGGATGGGGCAGTGTAAGGCTGGGTATGGGGGAGTGGAAGGCTGCGGGGGCTGGGGAGGTGGAAGGCTGGGGGAGTGGAAGGCTGTGATTGGGGGAGTGGAAGGCTGGGATTGGGGGAGTGGAAGGCTGGGGCTGGGGGAAAGTGGAGGCTGGGGCTGGGGAAGTGGAAGGCTGGGGCTGGGGAAGTGGAAGGCTGGGGCTGGGGGAGTGGAAGGCTGTGATTGGGGGAGTGGAAGGCTGGGATTGGGGGAGTGGAAGGCTGGGGCTGGGGAAGTGGAGGCTGGGGCTGGGGAAGTGGAAGGCTGGGGCTGGGGAAGTGGAAGGCTGGGGCTGGGGAAGTGGAAGGCTGGGGCTGGGGGAGTGGAAGGCTGTGATTGGGGGAGTGGAAGGCTGGGATTGGGGGAGTGGAAGGCTGGGGATGGGGCAGTGTAAGGCTGGGGTATGGGGGAGTGGAAGGCTGGGGCTGGGGAGGTGGAAGGCTGGGGGAGTGGAAGGCTGGGGATGGGGGAGTGGAAGGCTGGGGATGGGGGGAGTGGGAAGGCTGGGGGCTGGGGAAGTGGAAGGCTGGGGGGAGTGGATGCTGGGGATGGGGGAGTGGAAGGCTGGGGCTGGGGAAGTGGAAGGCTGGGGGAGTGGATGGCTGGGGATGGGGGAGTGGAAGGCTGGGGGAGTGGAAGGCTGGGAGGGGGGAGAGTGGAAGGCTGGGGGAGTGGAAGGCGGGGGGGAGTGGAAGGCTGGGGGAGTGGAAGGAAGGTGGGGCAGAGGTGTGAGTGTTACATGTCAATAGAGGTGAGTTTCTTCATGTTGCGTCTCTGTGCCAGACTAGAAGCAGCTACCGGCTCCAGAAGCTGGTTGACACGTCTTATGACCCAGAGCAGAGTAGGTAGCTGCCATCGCTCCCTACACAGGAAACACAAACAGAAACACAGGATCAGTTAGTTCATTGCATTTCTCTCTTCTGTCACCCCTCCCAAACACACAGAAACACAGGGTGCATTGGTAAATTGCCTCTAGTGTGCTCTGGGCCCCTCCGCTTAAAGACTAGGGTTGACAGTCAGGCACCATAGTTAACTGGCTAAACGGCGTTGACAGTCAAGCGCCACCATAGCTAACTGTCTAAAAACGTTGGCAGTCAAACACCATAGCTAAAGGGGTTGACAGTCAAGCACCATAGCTAACTGGCTAAAGGGGTTTGAACAGTCCTAACCCTAACTTACCCTTTCTAACCCTAAACTTCACATCCTTCTTAACCCTATAAAACTTCACCCTCCTAACCCTACACTATCCTTCATCCTTCAAGTAAGTGAACCCTAAAACTTCACCCTTCCTAACCCTAAAACTTCACCCCTTCCTAACCTAAACTTTACCCTTCCTAACCCCTAAAACTTCACCCTTCCTAACCCTAAAACTTCACCCGCTTCCTAACCCAAAACTTCACCTTCCTAACCCGTAAACTTCATTCCTTCCTAACCTAAAACTTCACCCTTCCTAACACTAAAATTTACCCATCTCGCTAACCCTAAAAAACGTTACCCTTTCCTAACGCGTCTAAACGTTACCCTTCCTTAACCCTCCCAACGTTACCATTCCTAACCTAAAACTTCACCCTTCCTAACCCTAACTTTACCCTTCCTACCCTAAAACGTCACCCTTCCTAACCTAAAACGTTACTACTTCCTAAACTCAAATCGTATAAACTTCCCCTAACCTACCACTTTAACCTTCCTAATAATCTGTTTACCCTTCCTAACCCTCACCTCTAACGTGATCCATTCTAAAACCTAAAACTTCACCCTGTTAACCCTAAAACTTACCCTTTAACGTTAAAACTCACCCTTCCTAAACCCTAAAAATGTACGCTCCTAACCCTCAAAGTTACCCTTACCTTAACCCTAAACAATGTACCCTTCCTAACCCTAAAACCTTACCCTCATAACCCTTAATGTACCTTCCTAACCCATCAACGTTACCCTTCCTAACCCTAAAACGTTACCCTTCCTAAACCTAAACTTTCACCCTTTCCTAAACCCATAACTTTACCCTTCCTAACACTAAAAACGTTAACCTTCCTAACCCTAAACGTTACCTTCCTAACCGTCTAACTTTACCCTTCCTAACACTCTAAACTTACGTTACCCTTTTTACCTCATAACCTCTAACGTTACCCTTCCTAACCCTAACTTTACCCTTCCTAACCCTCAAAACTTTACCCTTCCTAACCCTAAAACGTTACCCTTCCTAACCCTAACATTACCCTTCCTAACCCTCCAACTTTTCCCTTCCTAACCCCTCCAACTATTACCCTTCCCAACCCTACTAACTTACCCTTCCTAACTAACCAATTCATAACCAACTTTACCTAACCCTCAAACGGGACCCTCACCCTCCAACTTTACCGTACTAACCCTAAAAAGTACGGTGCTTTCTTTTTTTTTTAAAAAAAAAACCCCCTTTTAACCCTCTAACGTTACCCTTAGCTAACCCTTCTAATGTTAACCCTTCCTAAACCCTCTAACTTTACCCTTAACAACCCTAAAACTTTAACCCTTCCTAAACCCTCCAACGTTAACCTTTCCTAACCCTAAAACTTTACCTTCCTAACCCTAAAAAAATTTTCCCTTCCTACACCCTCAACTTCTTACCACTTCCTAACCCTAAAAATTTCACACTTAACTAAAACCCTCCAAAACTTTACCCTTCCTAACCCTCTCACCGTACCCTCCTAACCCTAACTTACCCACACACACGAACCTAAAACGTTACCTAACCTCAGACAATAAAAAAAGTTACACCCTTCCTAACCTGCAAACGTTACCCTTTCTAATCCCTTAATCAACGTTACACTTCCTTAACACTAAAACATTACCCTTCAATAACCTAAAAAACGTTACCCTTCCTAAACCTAAAACTTACCCTACCTAACACTAAAACTTTCCCTTCCAACACCTACAATCTTACCATTACTAACCTTAACTTTACCCTTCCAACCCAAAACTCCTAACCTTCCTAACCCTAAAAAACGTTACCCTCCTAACTAACCTAAATACTTTACCCTTCCTACATCCAGCTAAACTTTTAACCTATCCTAACATCTAACTTTACCCTTCCTAACCGTCAATAAATACCCTTTCTAACCCTAAAACTTCACCGTTTCCTAAACCTTAAAACGTTACCCTTTAAGAAAAAAATCCCTAAAACGTCAACCTCCTAAACCTTAACCCAAACTTGTACCCTTCCTAACCCAAAACTTTACCACCTTTCTCTGTTATCCTCTTCCAAACTCTAACGTTACCCTCCTAACGCCTAAAACTTCCCCCTTCCTAACCCTCCAACTTTACCCTTCAACTAACCCTATCTAACGTTACCCTTCCTAACCCCCTAACTTATCCCTTTCCTAACCTCTAATCAACCCTTCACTTTACCCCTAAGCTTATTATAGATATGTATTAACCCTTTTTTACTATCCATGAAACCTCAGTCAACCTTCCATCCCTAAACCCTTCACACTTCCCCCCTAACACTCTAAACGTTACCCTTACCTAAACCTAAAAACGTGTTACCCTTCCTAACCGCGTAACTTACCCTTCTCTAAATACCAACTTGTACATCTCACTTCAAACCTAAACTTTACCCTTCATAACCCTCTAAACGTTACATACTATATACTTCACCCTCTAACGTTACCCTTCCTAACCCTAAACGTTTACCACAGAACTATCCCTACCTAACTTTACCCTTCTCTAACCCTCCTACTTATAATTACCTTCCTAACCCTAACTTTACCCTTCCTAACCCTAACTTTACCCTTCCTAACCCTAAAACTTCTATTACCATGCCTAAACCCTCCAAACTTTACCCTTGCCTAACCCTAACTTTACACTTCCTAACCCTCCAACTTTACCCTTCCTAACCCTCTAACGTTACCCTTCCTAACCCTCTAACTTTACCCTTCCTAACCCTCGTAACTTACCCTTCCCAACCTCTAATGGTACCTCCTAACCCTTAAGTACCCTTCCTACCTAAAACATACCCTTCCCTAACCCTTAACTTTATTTCCCTCCCTAACCCTCTAACGTACCCTTCCTAACCTAAAACTTACCCTTCTCTGATTATATCTCTTCGCCAACTTTACCTTTCCTAACCCTAACTTTACCCTTCCTAACCCTTAAACTTAGCAACACTTACCTAACCCTCCAAAACGTACCCTTCCTAACCCTCTAACGTACCCTTCCTAACCCTAAAACGTTACCCCTTCCTATCCCTTTAAAGCTTTACCACATTCCTAACCCTCACTAAAGCTTCTACCCGTTCTCACACAAGCGACCCTTCCTAAACCTAAAGTACCCCTTCCCTAACCCTAAAACGTACCCTTCCTAACCCTCTAAAAAATGTACCCTTCTAACCTGAGAACTTAATCCCTTCCTAACCCTCCAACGTTTACCCTCCTAACCCTAAAACATTACCCCTCCTAACGAGCTAAAACTTTACCATGCCTAACCCTAAAACACGTTACCCTCCTAAACCCTAAAACGTTCCCCTTCCTAACCTCCAACCTTACCTTCCTAACCCTAAAAACACTTACCCTTCTTTAACCCTAAATGTACTCCTTCCTAACCCTTCTAACGTCACCCTTCCTAAACCTAAAACGTTAACACTTCCTAACCTAAAACTTTACCCTTCCCGAACCCAAAACCTTACCCTTCATAACCGCTTACAACTTTCACCCTTACTAATCCTAAAACGTTACACCTACCAACCCTAACACCTATACACTTCCTAACCACACTAACGTAGATTTCTACACCCTCCTACATTTTGCCCTTCCAACCCAAAACTTCACCTTTCATAACCATAAAACATTTCCCTTCCTAACCCTAAAAACTTACCCCTTCCTAATTTAACCTATGGAAACTGATACCCTTCCCTATCCCTCCAACTTTTAACCCTTCATAACCCTAACCTGTACCACAATCCTAATCCAAAGTCCCAATCGCACCTAAAACACTAAACGTTACCCATAACTAACCTAAAAAGGAGAAAAGGTGTCAAAATCCCCATACTGTACGCTCCTAACGGTCTCTCACGTTACCCTTTCCCAACAAAGCAACAGTACCCTTCACGATTTTAGGATGGTGGCCCTTCACCCACTCTTCCTATTTTTGCACCATTCTTCTATAACTATGAACTATACCCTGTTGCCTCACCCTCCAACTTTCACCCTTCAAAGAATGAGGGGTCATCCGATCATAAGGTGTAAGAACGGTAAGCTTTCTTCTTAACTTTCTAAGCTTTCTTCCTCTCTCCCTCTCCTCTCTGTTACTCTTTCCTCTTGTCCTGACAAGCGTTACCTCCTCTCCATCGAGTCACACACGTTCTATCAGAGTTCCTAGGCTTCCTGAACGAGGAGGCTTCCTAAGAGGCAGAGATAACCTTCAAAACAACCTAAATACATGGGTGTCCTGACACACCTGCCGCAAAGGTCTGAAGAGTACTTCACGGATGGTGCTAGTACCTAGCAGACTAAGTGAGTGCGTCAATGAAGGCCGCCATGGCCAACTTTACAAGAGCTTCCTGAAGACTTAGGGAACTTACGTCAGCAAGGACAGGTGAGAATACATCTCTCCCTACACTACCCCTAACTGCACCCTTGCATAACCCTATAGGAGAGAGACTTGCTAGTATTGGTAAACATTGGTTTCAACACAGGAATTACCAACCCTAAGAACTCGGGCTGACTAAAATACGCCCAAAAAAAGCACTTAGTTTCTGACGAAAACCATGAAAGCTTTAAGTCTGCCCTTGTTCCCAGCCCCACTCCTCTCGTTCCAGAAACATCCGAAAACAAGAAAATAACCACACATTACGAATATGTCAATAAAAAAGAAAAACCCTCTGATACATACCTGAGAAAAAAAACCCTGAAAATGCGCACAACACGAAACCCAGCCCTAAAGCTACAACAAAAACTTCCTAACCGCCCCAAAACGTTACCCAACCTAACCCGACACCACACACACACCCCACAGCCTAACTGTAGGATTCCTAACCGTCTAACATGTCCCTTCCTTATTTTTTAACGTTACCCTTTCTCTATTTTTTAAATTCTACCCTTCCTAATTTCATTTACGTTACCCGCTTGCTCTACCCTCTTTATCTCTAAACTCCCCTTCTTTTATTAAACCTTTCCCAACCTAACTTAAAACTTTTTACTACTCCTATACCCTAAAACCTCACCCTTCTTACCCTAACTTTCCCCTCTCTCCCTCCCACTTTACTCTTCCTAACCCTAACTTTACCTTACTCAACCCTCCAACTTTACCCTTCCTACCCTAACTTTACCCTTCCTAACCCTAAACCATTACCCTTCATAACCCTAAAATTGTACCCTTCCTACCCCAACTTTACCCTTCCTAACCCTAACTTTACCCTTCCTAACCCTAAAACATTACCCTTCATAACCCTAAAATTGTACCCTTCCTAACCCTAACTTTACCCTTCCTAACCCTAACTTTACCCTTCCTAACCCTAACTTTACCCTTCCTAACCCTTAAAACTTTAAGCCCTTCCTAACCCAAAACGTTACCTTCCTAACCCTAAAACGTTAACCCTGTCCTAACCCTAAAACGTTACCCTTCCTAACCCTAAAACGTTACCCTTCCTAACCCTAAAACGTTACCCTTCCTAACCGTCTAACGTTACCCTTCCTAACCGTCTAACGTTACCCTTCCTAAACCTAAAACGTTACCCTTCCTAACCTAAAAACGTTACCCTTCCTAACCCTAACTTTACCCTTCCTAACCCTAAAACTTTACCCTTCCTAACCCTAAAACATTTCCCCTTCCTAACCCTAAAACTTCACCCTTCCTAACCCTCCAACTTTATCCCTTCCTAACCCTCCAACTTTACCCTTCCTAACCCTAACTTTACCCTTCCTAACCCTAAAACATTACCCTTCCTAACCCTAACTTTACCCTTCATAACCCTAAAATTGTACCCTTCCTAACCTTAACTTTACCCTTCCTAACCCTAACTTTACCCTTCCTAACCCTAACGTAAGCCCTTCCTAAACCTCCAACTTTAGCCCTTCCTAACCCTAAAACGTTACCCTTCCTAACCCTCCAACGTTACCCTTCCTAACCCTCTAACGTTACCCTTCCTAACCCTCTAATGTTACCCTTCCTAACCCTAAAACGTTACCCTTCATAACCCTAAACTGTAGCCCTTCCTAAACACTCTAAAACGGTACCCTCCCTAAACCCTGAGAAACATTTACCCTTCCTAACCCTAAAAAATTTCCCTTCCTAAACCTCTAACGTTTACCCTTCATAACCCTAAAAACTTTACCCTTCCTCTAAACCCTTAACAACTGTTTACCCTTCCTAACCCCTAAAACTTTACCTTGCACCTACTAAACCGTTAGCACTTCTAGGGGGCCAAACCAAATCTACCCTTCTCCACCCTATCCATACGTTTCCCAATCTTAACCCTCTAAGAAACGTTACCCTTCCTAACTTTAACTGATCGCTTTCTAACCGCCTGGCTACGTTCACTATCTTCTAAAACCTAAAACTTTGTACCTGTCTAAACCTAAACTGTTTCCTTCCCTAACTAACCTAAAACGTACCAGTTCCTAACCCTAACTTTACCCTCCCTAGACCTTCTTAACGTTTACCCTTCATAACCCTATAACGTAACCCTCCTAGTCCCTAAAACTTTATCCCTTTCCTAACCCTCTTAACTTCACCATTTCTAACCCTAAACGTTTCTCAACGTTACTCCTTCCTAACCCTCTAACTTTACACTTCTACCCCCTAAAAACTAAATCCTTCTACTAACCTAAAACTTTACCCTTCCTAACCCTCTCACTTACCCTTCCTAACCCATTCTCAACTTTCCCCTTCCCTAACCTACAAACTCTAACGTTACTTCCTAACCCCTCTAACTATTACCCTTCCTAACCCTAACTTACCCCTAACCCTAACTTTACACCCTAAGTAACCCTCCAAACGTTACCCTTCCTAACCTCACCTAGGAGATGCTGTTACCCTGATCTCCTAACCCTCTAACGTTACCCTTTTTCCTAACCCTAACTTTACCCTTCCTAACCCTAACTTGTACACTTCCTAAAACCTGACCCTAATTTACCCTTCCATAACCCTAACTTTACCCTTCCTAACCCTAAAGACTTTACCCCTTCCTAAACCCCTAGGAACGTTACCCTTCCTTAACTTCTCTAACTTTACCCTTCCTATCCCTAACTTTAGTCTCTTCCTAACCCTCAAACTTTACCCTTCCTAAACCCTCTCTACGTTACCCTTCCTAACCCTCTAACTTACCTTCACTACTACCCTAACTTTACCCTTCCTAACCCACTTTCCCTGCCTAACTGTAGAACTTTACCCTTCCTAACCATCCAACTTTACCCTTCTCTAACCATTAACTAACTAAGAACGCCTTCCTAACCCTAAAACTTTACTAAAAATGAAACCCTCTAACTATCTGGGCCTATCCTGAACCTAACTTTACCCTTCCATAACCCTGGCAAGACTTTACCCTCCTAACCCTCCAACTTTACCCATTTCCTAACCCCTCTAACCTTTACCATCTCTTAAACCCTCTCTTCTCTCCCTCTCTCTAAGATCTCTAAAACTTTACCCTTCCTAACCCTATAATTTACCCTTCCTAACCCTCCTCCTCTTTACCCTTCCTAACCCTAACTAATACCCTCTCCATAAACCCTCATCTTATACTTCCGTAACCTATATTCCTCCAACTAATACCCTTCCTGCACTCTCCTTAACTTTTACTCCTTCTCTAACTCCTCAGAACTTTACCCCTCCTAACCCTCCAACGTTACCTTCCTCAACCTATCAACTAACTCCTAACTCCTCTACGTACTTCCTATCCCTCTATACGTTACCCTTTCCCACCCTAAAATGTTACCCTTCCTAACCCTCTACTCTTACCCTTCCTAATACCGTACTAAAAACTATCCCCCTTCCGTAACCCTCTAACGTATACCCTATCCTAACCTAAAACCATTACCCTTCCTAAACCAACTCTAAAATCTATCCCTCCAACTTTCCTCTTCCTAATCTCTCAACGTTACCCTTCCTAACTGAAAACCTTTACCCTTCCTAACCCTCCTCTTTTACCTCTCATCCTAACCCTAACTTTTTCCCTCTTCCTAACCCTAAAACCATACCCCTCATCTGAAACCTTCCTGTTCACGTGACCCTCCCATCCTATCCCTCTAACATGACCCTTATAACCCTAAAACTTGTCCTACTACCCCTTTAACTTTACCTTCATAACCCTAACCTGTACCCTCCTCTGCTAACCGTCTTAACTAATTCCTCCCTGCTCCTGCTCATCGTTACCTTCTTCCTAACCTAAAAACGTTACCCCTCTAACCCTAACTGTTCTCTTCCTAACCGTCTCAATACCGCTACCCTTCTGCTAAACCTAAAACTTTACCCTCCTCCTTCTCTCTGTTCCTAAAACATTTCCCCTTCCTAACTCCTAAACTTCACCCTTCCTTAACCCTCCAACTATACCCTTCTTGCCTAACCTCTACACTTTTCCCCTTCCTACCCCTTTAAAACATTTACTCCTTCATAACCCTAAAATTTGTACCCTTCCTAACCCTAACTTTCTCCCTTCATAACCCTACTTCCCTTCCTAACCCTGCCTCTACCCTTCTAAACCCTAACTGTCGCCTCCTCTCCGTCTAAACTTTTACCCTTCCTAACCCTAAACTTTACCCTTCCTAACCCTAAAACATTTCCCCTTCCTAACCCTAAAACTTCACCCTTCCTAACCCTCCAACTATACCCTTCCTAACCCTCCAACTTTACCCTTCCTAACCCTAAAAAACATTACCTACACTAACCTCTAAAAGGGCTCTACCCTTCCTCACCCTAACTTTACAATTCATATTACGGTAACTTTACCCTTCCTAACTGTGCTTGGTCCTTTACCTTCCTAACTCTAAAACGTTACCCTTCCTAACCATAAAACGTTCCCCTTCCTTACCCTAACTGAATCTCTTCTCTAACCGTCTCTATACGTTACCACTTCCTAAACCTAAAACATCTTCCCTTCTAAAAGCCCTAAATTGATAACCCTTCCTAACCCCTAAAACCTTTCTACCCTTCCTAACTCTAAACTTAACTTACCTCTCTAACCCTTAAACTTTACCCTTCCTAACCCTCCAACTTACCCTTTCCTAACCCTCTACTCGTTTACCCCTTCCTAACCCCTTCGTTATACCTTCCAACTCTTGTCCGATTCCCTAACCGTCTAACCTTACCTTCTAAACCCTTCTAAACCTTACCTACCCTTAATACCCTAACCGTAACCCATTTACTCTCCTCACTGTACTACTTGTCCTCCTCTAACGTTACCCTTCCTAACCCTAAACGTCTTACCCTTCCTAACCCTAAAACATTACCCTTCCTAACCCTAAACAATTCCCCTTCCTAACCCTAAAACTTCACCCTTCCTAACCCTAACTCTACCCTTCCTAAACCTCCAACGTTACCCTTCCTCATTGATCTAACTTTTACCTCTTCTTAACCCTCCCTTCCACCCTTCCTAAACCCTATCTTTACCCTTCCATAACTCTAACATTAACCTCTAACCCTCTCCTCTACCTAACTTCCCACTTTACCCTTCCCTATGACTCTCTCCACCCTTCCTAACCCCTCTACTACCCTTCACTAACCTCCTCAACTTGTACCCTTCATCCTAACACTTTTTACCCTATCTCCCTCTAATCTTACCCTCTACACTTCCTTCCCCTAAAACATTACCCTTCCTAAACTCTAAACGTTACCCTTCCTAACCCTAACTTTTACCCTCCTCAACCCTAAACTCTTATCCCTTCCTAACCCTCTAACGTTTAGCCCTCTCCTAAACCCTAAACCTTTCCCCTTCCTAATCCTAAAACCTTACCCTTCCTAACCCAACTTTACCCTTCCTAGGGACCTAATACTTCACCCTTCCTAACCCCTAAACTTTACCCTCCTAACCCTAACCCTCTAACTTATAAACCCCTTCCTAACCCTAAAACATCTTCACGTCCACTTCTTACCCTACAAACTTTGCCCTTCCTAACCCTCCTTTACCTTCCTACCCTAAAACTTTACCCTTCCTAACCCCGTAACTTTACCCTTCTAACCCTCTAAACATTACCCTTCCTAACCCCTCTAACTTTACCTTCCTAACCCTAAAACTTTCCCTTCCTCTAGACTTACCCTTCCTACCTTTTTTACCCTTCCTAACCCTCATATACCTCTAACTCCTTTACCTTCCCCACCTCTCTCTTTACCCTTCCTAACCCTAAACTTTACCCTTCCTAACCCTAAAACTTTACCCTTCCTAACCCTCTAACGTTACCCTTCCTAACCCTCTAACTTTACCCTTCCTAACCCTTCTACCATTCGTTACCCTCCGTTCTCCCTTCTTAAACGTTACCCTTCCTAACCCTAACTTTACCCTCCCTAACTGTACCCTAAACTTTACCCTTACCTAACCTAAAACATTACCTTCATAACCCTAAAATTGTTCCCCTTCCTAACCCTAACTCTCTGACACTTCCTCAACTCTAACTTTCCCTTCCCTAACTAAAAACTTTCCCTTCCTAATCTCTAAACATTACCCTTCATAACTTCACCCTTCCTAACCGTTACCCTTCCTAACCTTCTAACCTTCAAACTTACCCTCCTAACCCTAAGACGTTACCCTTCTAACCCTAAAAACTTCCGCTCCCCGCCTTCCCTGATCTACTCGCTGGCTTCTTAACCCTAACGTCACCCTTCCTTACCCTACTACCATATTCCACCTTTCTCTTAAACCGTTACCCTTCCTAACAAATCCTAACCCTCAACGTTTCTTACTCCAACTTAAACTAACCTTCTAACCTTCTATCGCCCTTTCCTATCCCCCTTGTTAATCCTTTATACTTCTACCCCTATAAACATTACCCTTCATAACCCTAAAATGTACCCTTCCTCGTCCTCTACTTTCCCCTTCCTAACCCTACTTTTACCCTTCCTAACCCTAAAACATTACCCTTCCTAACCCTAACTTTACCCTTCATAACCCTAAAATTGTACCCTTCCTAACCCTAACTTTTACCTTCTAACCCTAACTTTACCCTTCAACGTAACCCTAGGACTTTACCCTTCCTAACCCTAACTTTACCTTCTATAACTACCCTCCTCACTTTACCCTTCCTAACCCTGCCACTCGTCACCCTTCCTAACCCTCCCTTCTTTCTCCTCCTTCCTACTCTCTAAAACGTTACCCTTCCTAAACCTAAACGTTTACCCTTCCTAACCTCTAACTTACCCTTCCTAACCCTACAACTCTTTACCCTCCTCCTAACCCTAAAACATCTCCCTTCCTAACGCTAAAACTTCACCTTCCTAACCCTCCAACTTACCCTTCCTAACCCTACTCTCCTACTTTACCCTTCCTAACCCTAATCTTTACCCTTCCTAACCCTAAACATTACACATTCCTACCTCTTCCTCTAACGTCCTAATTCTCTTACCCTCTCTAACCCTAACTTCTTACACTTCCTAACCCTAACTCTACTACCCTTCCTAACCCTAAAACTTTACCCTTCCTAACCCTAACTTTACCCTTCCTAACCCTAACTTTACCCTTCCTAACCCCTAACGTTACCCTTCCTAACCCTAACTTTACCCTTCCTAACCCTAACTTTACCCTTCCTAACCCTCCAACTTACCCTTCCTAACCCTAAAACTTCACCCTTCCTAACCCTAACTTTACCCTTCCTAACCCTCCAACTTTACCCTTCCTAACCCTAACTTTACCCTTCCTAACCCTTAAACTTAACAATTCCTAACCCTCCAACTTTACGCCTTCATAACCCTAGAATTGGTACAACTTTACCCCTTCCTTAACCCTCTAACCAAACTTTACCCTTCCTAACCCTCTAACGTTACCCTTCCTAACCCTAACTTTACCCTTCCTAACCCTAACTTTACCCTTCCTAACCCTCTAACTTTACCCTTCCTAACCTAACTTTACCCTTCCTAACCCTCCAAACTTTACCCATCTAACCCTCCAACTTACCCTTCCTGACCCTAAAACGTTACCACCTTCCTAACCCTAAAACAAATCTACCCCGTCCTTTACCCTTCCTACTAAACTTTACCCTTCCTAACCCTAAAACTTTACCCTTCCTAACCCTCTAACTTTACCCTTCCTAACCCTAAAACGTTACCCTTCCTAACCCTAAAACGTTACCCTTCCTAACCCTAAAACGTTACCCTTCCTAACCCTAACGTTACCTTCCTAACACCTAACTTTACCTTCCTACTTCCTAACCCTAAAACAACGTTACCCTTCTAAACCTTACCCTTCCTAGAACCTATTCGTTACCTTCCTAAACCGAACTTTAACCTTTGAACCCTAACTTTTCCTAAACCCTAAAACATACCCTAAAATTGTACCCTGGCCTAACCCTAAAAACGTTACCTAACTCCTAACCCTAAACATTACCCTTCCTAAACCCTAACTTTACCCTTCCTAACGTTATCCTTCCTAAAAACGCTTACCCTTCCTAACCCTAAACTTTAAACCCTTCCTAACCCTAACTTTACCCTACCTAACCCTCCAAACATTAACCTTCCTAACCTTCTAACTTTCCCTTCCTAACTTTACCTTTTAACCCTTAAAAACTTACCCTTCAAAAACTCTATTTTGCTCCCTAAAACGTTTACCCTTCCTAACCCTAACCTTCACCCTTCCTAACCCTAAAACGTTACCCTTTTTCCTAACCCTTCTAAACTTTCGTACCTTCCTAACCCTAAAACGTTACCCTTCCTACTAACCCTAACTGTACGACCTTTTCCTAAACCGTCTAACGTTACCCTTCCTAACCCTAAAACGTTACCCTTATCCTAACCCTAAACGTTACCCTTCATAACCCTAAAACTGTACCCTTCCTAACCCTACTAACGTTACCCTTCCTAACCCTCTAACGTTACCCTTCCTAACCCTCTAACGTTACCCTTCCTAACCCTAAAACGTTACCCTTCCTAACCCTAACGTTACCCTTCCTAACCGTCTAACGTTTACCCTTCCTAAACCTAAACTTTACCCTTCCTAAACCTAAACGTTACCCTTCCTAACCCTAACTTTACCCTTCCTAACCCTAAAACTTTACCCTTCCTAACCCTAACTTTACCCTTCCTAACCCTAAAACTTTACCCTTCCTAACCCTAAAACTTTACCCTTCCTAACCCTAAACCTTACCCTTTTTACTAACCCTAACCGTCTAACGTTACCTTTCCTAACCCTCTAACTGTACCCTTCTAACCCTAACCTTACCCCTCTTAACCCTCCAACGTTACCGTTCCCCTAAATCACCATAGCGAACTGGCTAATGTGGTCCTAGCCTAGCTAGCTACTTTCCATACAAATGAGAGAACACCTCACTCTGACCATTTAACTCGCCCTTGCAGAGCTGGTTAGACTGTTTTCTCCTGTTATCACCCTACAGGTTAGTGACAACTGCCTAACTGTGGCAACAATGAAATTACGTTTCTTTGCCCATGTTTACTGACACCGGTCGACTTCCTAATGGGTGTTACCGTTCATAAATTCCTCAATTATTCTGCGCTCTGGCACACACAACCTGAGTGCTCTGATTTCGGAGAAGATTGCCAGAGTGAATTTATGAATGCACACTTCTAAAAACAGTTAGCGCTTTACCCTTCATGAATCCCATTGTACAATAACTAGACAATATGACATTCTCTCTTTCCTTACCCAATCACCAAAACTGGTGTGTGTGTGTGTGTGTTCGTGTGTTACCTTAACGAGGTGTGGTGCGTCCGGGTGTGGTTACCTTAACGAGGTGTGGTGCGTCTTGGTGTTGTGTGTGTTGTTACCTTAACGAGGTGTGGTGCGTCGTGGTGTTGTGTGTGTTACCTTAACGAGGTGTGGTGCGTCGTGGTGTGTGTGTGTTACCTTAACGAGGTGTGGTGCGTCGTGGTGTGTGTGTGTGTTACCTTAACGAGGTGTGGTGCGTCGTGGCGTGTGTGTGTGTGTTACCTTAACGAGGTGTGGTGCGTCGTGGTGTGTGTGGTGTGTTACCTTAACGAGGTGTGGTTGCGTCGTGGCGTGTGTGTGTGTCCTTACCTGAAAAGTAACGAGGTGTGGTGCGTCGTGGCGTGTGTGTGTTACCTTAACGAGGTGTGGTGCGTCTTGGTGTGTGTGTGTGTGTGTTACCTTAACGAGGTGTGGTGCGTCGTGGTGTGTGTGTGTGTTACCTTAACAAGGGTGTGGTGCGTCGTGGTGTGTGTGTGTGTTACCTTAACGAGGTGTGTGCCGCGTCGTGGCGTGTGTGTGTGTTACCTTAACGAGGTGTGGTGCGTCGTGGCGTGTGTGTGTGTGTTACCTTAACGAGGGTTACCTGCGTCGTGGTGTGTGTGTGTAAACGAGGTGTGCGTGCGTCGTGGTGGTGTGTGTGTGTGTTAACCTTAACGAGGTGTAATGCGTCGTGGTTGTGGTGTGTTGTTTACCTTAACGAGGTGTGGTGCGTCGTGGTGTGTTGTGTTGTGTGTTACCTTAACGAGGTTGTTGGTGGTGCGTCGTGGCGTGTGTAGTGTGTGTAACCTTAACGAGGTGTGGTGCGTCGTGGCGTGTGCAAAGCTGGAAGTGTGGTAACGTGTCTCGTTGCGTGATCCAGGCGTGTTTCAGGACCTGTTCAGCTGAATAACGTTACCTGAATAACGTTACCCTTCCTAACCCTAAAACGTTACCCTTCCTAACCCTCTAACGTTACCCTTCCTAACCCTCTAACGTTACCCTTCCTAAACCGTCTAACGTTACCCTTCCTAAACCTAAAACGTTACCCTTCCTAAACCTAAAACGTTACCCTTCCTAACCCTAACTTTACCCTTCCTAACCCTAAAACTTTACCCTTCCTAACCCTAACTTTACCCTTCCTAACCCTAACTTTACCCTTCCTAACCCTAAAACTTTACCCTTCCTAACCCTAAAACTTTACCCTTCCTAACCCTAACCGTCTAACGTTACCTTTCCTAACCCTCTAACTGTACCCTTCCTAACCCTAACCTTACCCCTCTTAACCCTCCAACGTTACCGTTCCAATCACCATAGCGAACTGGCTAATGTGGTCTAGCTAGCTAGCTACTTCCAGACAAATGAGAGAACACCTCACTCTGACCATTTTACTCGCCCTTGCAGAGCTGGTTAGACTGTTTTCATGTTATCAAGACAGGTTAGTGACAAACTGCATTACTGTGGCAACAATGAAATTACATTTCTTTGCCCATGTTTACTGACACCGGTCGAATTCAATGGGTGTTGGGCGTTCATAAATTCCTCAATTATTCTGCGCTCTGGCACACAAACCTGAGTGCTCTGATTTCGGAGAAGATTGCCAGAGTGAATTTATGAATGCACACGCAGAAAAACAGTTAGCGCTTGATCATGAATCCCATACAATAACTAGACAATATGACATTCTCTCTTCCTTACCCAATCACCAAAACTGGTGTGTGTGTGTGTGTTACCTTAACGAGGTGTGGTGCGTCGTGGTGTGTGTTACCTTAACGAGGTGTGGTGCGTCTTGGTGTGTGTGTGTGTGTTACCTTAACGAGGTGTGGTGCGTCGTGGTGTGTGTGTGTGTTACCTTAACGAGGTGTGGTGCGTCGTGGTGTGTGTGTTACCTTAACGAGGTGTGGTGCGTCGTGGTGTGTGTGTGTGTTACCTTAACGAGGTGTGGTGCGTCGTGGCGTGTGTGTGTGTTACCTTAACGAGGTGTGGTGCGTCGTGGCGTGTGTGTGTGTTACCTTAACGAGGTGTGGTGCGTCGTGGCGTGTGTGTGTTTTACCTTAACGAGGTGTGGTGCGTCGTGGCGTGTGTGTGTGTGTTACCTTAACGAGGTGTGGTGCGTCGTGGTGTGTGTGTGTGTGTTACCTTAACGAGGTGTGGTGGTGCGTCGTGGTGTGTGTGTGTGTTACCTTAACGAGGTGTGGTGCGTCGTGGTGTGGTGTGTGTTACCTTAACGAGGTGTGGTGCGTCGTGGCGTGTGTTAGTGTGTTACCTTAACGAGGTGTGGTGCGTCGTGGTGTGGTGTGTTACCTTAACGAGGTGTAATGCGTCGTGGTGTGTGTGTGTGTTACCTTAACGAGGTGTGGTGCGTCGTGGTGTGTGTGTGTGTGTTACCTTAACGAGGTGTGGTGCGTCGTGGTGTGTGTGTGTGTTACCTTAACGAGGTGTGGTGCGTCGTGGCGTGCAAGCTGGAAGTGTGGTAACGTGTCTCGTTGCGTGATCCAGGCGTGTTTCAGGACCTGTTCAGCTGAATAACGCTGGTGAGGATCAACATGTAGCATCTTAGAGAGGAGGTCCTGGACACACACAGACACACAGAACAACAGACTGGTCAACAGACTGGTCAACAAGCAGCATGTTAGATAACAGGTCCTAGAGACACAGAACAGACTGGTCAACAAGCAGCATGTTAGATAACAGGTCCTAGAGACACAGAACAGACTGGTCAACAAGCAGCATGTTAGATAACAGGTCCTAGACACACAGAACAGACTGGTCAACAAGCAGCATGTTAGATAACAGGTCCTAGAGACACACAGAACAGACTGGTCAACAAGCAGCATGTTAGATAACAGGTCCTAGAGACACAGAACAGACTGGTCAACAAGCAGCATGTTAGATAACAGGTCCTAGAGACACACAGAACAGACTGGTCAACAAGCAGCATGTTAGATAACAGGTCCTAGAGACACACAGAACAGACTGGTCAACAAGCAGCATGTTAGATAACAGGTCCTAGACACACACAGAACAGACTGGTCAACAAGCAGCATGTTAGATAACAGGTCCTAGAGACACACAGAACAGACTGGTCAACAAGCAGCATGTTAGATAACAGGTCCTAGAGACACACAGAACAGACTGGTCAACAAGCAGCATGTTAGATAACAGGTCCTAGAGACACACAGAACAGACTGGTCAACAAGCAGCATGTTAGATAAAAAACAGGTCCTAGAGACACACAGAACAGACTGGTCAACAAGCAGCATGTTAGATAACAGGTCCTAGAGACACACAGAACAGACTGGTCAACAAGCAGCATGTTAGATAACAGGTCCTAGACACACAGAACAGACTGGTCAACAAGCAGCATGTTAGATAACAGGTCCTAGAGACACACAGAAACAGACTGGTCACAAGCAGCATGTTAGATAACAGGTCCTAGAGACACAGAACAGACTGGTCAACAAGCAGCATGTTAGATAACAGGTCCTAGAGACACACAGAACAGACTGGTCAACAAGCAGCATGTTAGATAACAGGTCCTAGAGACACACAGAACAGACTGGTCAACAAGCAGCATGTTAGATAACAGGTCCTAGAGACACACAGAACAGACTGGTCAACAAGCAGCATGTTAGATAACAGGTCCTAGAGACACACAGAACAGACTGGTCAACAAGCAGCATGTTAGATAACAGGTCCTAGAGACACACAGAACAGACTGGTCAACAAGCAGCATGTTAGATAACAGGTCCTAGAGACACACAGAACAGACTGGTCAACAAGCAGCATGTTAGATAACAGGTCCTAGACACACAGAACAGACTGGTCAACAAGCAGCATGTTAGATAACAGGTCCTAGAGACACACAGAACAGACTGGTCAACAAGCAGCATGTTAGATAACAGGTCCTAGAGACACACAGAACAGACTGGTCAACAAGCAGCATGTTAGATAACAGGTCCTAGAGACACACAGAACAGACTGGTCAACAAGCAGCATGTTAGATAACAGGTCCTAGAGACACACAGAACAGACTGGTCAACAAGCAGCATGTTAGATAACAGGTCCTAGAGACACACAGAACAACAGACTGGTCAACAAGCAGCATGTTAGATAACAGGTCCTAGACACACAGAACAGACTGGTCAACAAGCAGCATGTTAGATAACAGGTCCTAGAGACACACAGAACAGAACTGGTCAACAAGCAGCATGTTAGATAACAGGTCCTAGAGACACACAGAACAGACTGGTCAACAAGCAGCATGTTAGATAACAGGTCCTAGAGACACACAGAACAGACTGGTCAACAAGCAGCATGTTAGATAACAGGTCCTAGAGACACACAGAACAGACTGGTCAACAAGCAGCATGTTAGATAACAGGTCCTAGAGACACACAGAACAGACTGGTCAACAAGCAGCATGTTAGATAACAGGTCCTAGAGACACACAGAACAGACTGGTCAACAAGCAGCATGTTAGATAACAGGTCCTAGAGACACACAGAACAGACTGGTCAACAAGCAGCATGTTAGATAAACAGGTCCTAGAGACACACAGAACAGACTGGTCAACAAGCAGCATGTTAGATAACAGGTCCTAGAGACACACAGAACAGACTGGTCAACAAGCAGCATGTTAGATAACAGGTCCTAGAGACACACAGAACAGACTGGTCAACAAGCAGCATGTTAGATAACAGGTCCTAGAGACACACAGAACAGACTGGTCAACAAGCAGCATGTTAGATAACAGGTCCTAGAGACACACAGAACAGACTGGTCAACAAGCAGCATGTTAGATAACAGGTCCTAGAGACACACAGAACAGACTGGTCAACAAGCAGCATGTTAGATAACAGGTCCTAGAGACACACAGAACAGACTGGTCAACAAGCAGCATGTTAGATAACAGGTCCTAGAGACACACAGAACAGACTGGTCAACAAGCAGCATGTTAGATAACAGGGTCCTAGAGACACAGAACAGACTGGTCAACAAGCAGCATGTGTAGATAACAGGTCCTAGAGACACACAGAACAGACTGGTCAACAAGCAGCATGTTAGATAACAGGTCCTAGAGACACACAGAACAGACTGGTCAACAAGCAGCATGTTAGATAAACAGGTCCTAGAGACACACAGAACAGACTGGTCAACAAGCAGCATGTTAGATAACAGGTCCTAGAGACACACAGAACAGACTGGTCAACAAGCAGCATGTTAGATAACAGGTCCTAGAGACACACAGAACAGACTGGTCAACAAGCAGCATGTTAGATAACAGGTCCTAGAGACACACAGAACAGACTGGTCAACAAGCAGCATGTTAGATAACAGTCCTAGAGACACACAGAACAGACTGGTCAACAAGCAGCATGTTAGATAACAGGTCCTAGAGACACACAGAACAGACTGGTCAACAAGCAGCATGTTAGATAACAGGTCCTAGAGACACACAGAACAGACTGGTCAACAAGCAGCATGTTAGATAACAGGTCCTAGAGACACACAGAACAGACTGGTCAACAAGCAGCATGTTAGATAACAGGTCCTAGAGACACACAGAACAGACTGGTCAACAAGCAGCATGTTAGATAACAGGTCCTAGAGACACACAGAACAGACTGTCAACAAGCAGCATGTTAGATAACAGGTCCTAGAGACACACAGAACAGACTGGTCAACAAGCAGCATGTTAGATAACAGGTCCTAGAGACACACAGAACAGACTGGTCAACAAGCAGCATGTTAGATAACAGGTCCTAGAGACACACAGAACAGACTGGTCAACAAGCAGCATGTTAGATAACAGGTCCTAGACACACACAGAACAGACTGGTCAACAAGCAGCATGTTTAGATAACAGGTCCTAGAGACACACAGAACAGACTGGTCAACAAGCAGCATGTTAGATAACAGGTCCTAGAGACACACAGAACAGACTGGTCAACAAGCAGCATGTTAGATAACAGGTCCTAGAGACACACAGAACAGACTGGTCAACAAGCAGCATGTTAGATAACAGGTCCTAGAGACACACAGAACAGACTGGTCAACAAGCAGCATGTTAGATAACAGGTCCTAGAGACACACAGAACAGACTGGTCAAACAAGCAGCATGTTAGATAACAGGTCCTAGAGACACACAGAACAGACTGGTCAACAAGCAGCATGTTAGATAACAGGTCCTAGAGACACACAGAACAGACTGGTCAACAAGCAGCATGTTAGATAACAGGTCCTAGAGACACACAGAACAGACTGGTCAACAAGCAACATGTTAGATAAAAAGGTCCTAGACACACAGAACAGACTGGTCAACAAGCAGCCTGTTAGATAACAGGTCCTAGAGACACACAGAACAGACTGGTCAACAAGCAGCATGTTAGATAACAGGTCCTAGAGACACACAGAACAGACTGGTCAACAAGCAGCATGTTAGATAACAGGTCCTAGAGACACACAGAACAGACTGGTCAACAAGCAGCATGTTAGATAACAGGTCCTAGAGACACACAAGAACAGACTGGTCAACAAGCAGCATGTTAGATAACAGGTCCTAGAGACACACAGAACAACAGACTGGTCAACAAGCAGCATGTTAGATAACAGGTCCTAGACACACAGAACAGACTGGTCAACAAGCAGCATGTTAGATAACAGGTCCTAGAGACACACAGAACAGACTGGTCAACAAGCAGCATGTTAGATAACAGGTCCTAGAGACACACAGAACAGACTGGTCAACAAGCAGCATGTTAGATAACAGGTCCTAGAGACACACAGAACAGACTGGTCAACAAGCAGCATGTTAGATAACAGGTCCTAGAGACACACACAGAACAGACTGGTCAACAAGCAGCATGTTAGATAACAGGTCCTAGAGACACACAGAACAGACTGGTCAACAAGCAGCATGTTAGATAACAGGTCCTAGAGACACACAGAACAGACTGGTCAACAAGCAGCATGTTAGATAACAGGTCCTAGAGACACACAGAACAGAACTGGTCAACAAGCAGCATGTTAGATAACAGGTCCTAGAGACACACAGAACAGACTGGTCAACAAGCAGCATGTTAGATAACAGGTCCTAGAGACACACAGAACAGACTGGTCAACAAGCAGCATGTTAGATAACAGGTCCTAGAGACACACAGAACAGACTGGTCAACAAGCAGCATGTTAGATAACAGGTCCTAGAGACACACAGAACAGACTGGTCAACAAGCAGCATGTTAGATAACAGGTCCTAGAGACACACAGAACAGACTGGTCAACAAGCAGCATGTTAGATAACAGGTCCTAGAGACACACAGAACAGACTGGTCAACAAGCAGCATGTTAGAAACAGGTCCTAGAGACACACAGAACAGACTGGTCAACAAGCAGCATGTTAGATAACAGGTCCTAGAGACACACAGAACAGACTGGTCAACAAGCAGCATGTTAGATAACAGGTCCTAGAGACACACAGAACAGACTGGTCAACAAGCAGCATGTTAGATAACAGGTCCTAGAGACACACAGAACAACAGACTGGTCAACAAGCAGCATGTTAGATAACAGGTCCTAGAGACACACAGAACAACAGACTGGTCAACAAGCAGCATGTTAGATAACAGGTCCTAGACACACAGAACAGACTGGTCAACAAGCAGCATGTTAGATAACAGGTCCTAGAGACACACAGAACAGACTGGTCAACAAGCAGCATGTTAGATAACAGGTCCTAGAGACACACAGAACAGACTGGTCAACAAGCAGCATGTTAGATAACAGGTCCTAGAGACACACAGAACAGACTGGTCAACAAGCAGCATGTTAGATAACAGGTCCTAGAGACACACAGAACAGACTGGTCAACAAGCAGCATGTTAGATAACAGGTCCTAGAGACACACAGAACAGACTGGTCAACAAGCAGCATGTTAGATAACAGGTCCTAGAGACACACAGAACAGACTGGTCAACAAGCAGCATGTTAGATAACAGGTCCTAGAGACACACAGAACAGAACTGGTCAACAAGCAGCATGTTAGATAACAGGTCCTAGAGACACACAGAACAGACTGGTCAACAAGCAGCATGTTAGATAACAGGTCCTAGAGACACACAGAACAGACTGGTCAACAAGCAGGCATGTTAGATAACAGGTCCTAGAGACACACAGAACAGACTGGTCAACAAGCAGCATGTTAGAGAACAGGTCCTAGACACACAGAACAGACTGGTCAACAAGCAGCATGTTAGATAACAGGTCCTAGAGACACACAGAACAGACTGGTCAACAAGCAGCATGTTAGATAACAGGTCCTAGAGACACACAGAACAGACTGGTCAACAAGCAGCATGTTAGATAACAGGTCCTAGAGACACACAGAACAGACTGGTCAACAAGCAGCATGTTAGATAACAGGTCCTAGACACACACAGAACAGACTGGTCAACAAGCAGCATGTTAGATAACAGGTCCTAGAGACACACAGAACAGACTGGTCAACAAGCAGCATGTTAGATAACAGGTCCTAGAGACACACAGAACAGACTGGTCAACAAGCAGCATGTTAGAGAACAGGTCCTAGAGACACACAGAACAGACTGGTCAAACAAGCAGCATGTTAGATAACAGGTCCTAGAGACACACAGAACAGACTGGTCAACAAGCAGCATGTTAGATAACAGGTCCTAGAGACACACAGAACAGACTGGTCAACAAGCAGCATGTTAGATAACAGGTCCTAGAGACACACAGAACAGACTGGTCAACAAGCAGCATGTTAGAGAACAGGTCCTAGAGACACACAGAACAGACTGGTCAACAAGCAGCATGTTAGATAACAGGTCCTAGAGACACACAGAACAGACTGGTCAACAAGCAGCATGTTAGATAAAACAGGTCCTAGAGACACACAGAACAGACTGGTCAACAAGCAGCATGTTAGATAACAGGTCCTAGAGACACCACAGAACAGACTGGTCAACAAGCAGCATGTTAGATAACAGGTCCTAGAGATACACAGAACAGACTGGTCAACAAGCAGCATGTTAGAGAACAGGTCCTAGACACACAGAACAGACTGGTCAACAAGCAGCATGTTAGATAACAGGTCCTAGAGACACACAGAACAGACTGGTCAACAAGCAGCATGTTAGATAACAGTGTTTGTACCTTGGAGCTGTCAGACACCGTGTCCCAGTTTCCCCCGCTTAGAGAAAACTTCCCTGACCCCATCCTCAACAGGATCTCTTCAGGTGTATCCTTGGGGCCGTTAGCGAACGGCGTGTATCCTGCTAACATTGTGTATAACAACACTCCTAGACTCCAGATATCACAGGCTGCATCATAACCCTGACGCATCAACACCTACACACACATAGAGAGACACACACAGAGATACACACACATAGAGACACCCACACAGAGATACACACACAGAGACACACACACAGAGACACACAGCGAAAGACAACACACACAAACCCAGTACAGGTAAGAGAACAGGTAACCCTAACCCTAACCCAGTACAGGTAAGAGAACAGGTAACCCTAACCCTAACCCAGTACAGGTAAGAGAACAGGTAACCCTAACCCTAACCCAGTACAGGTAAGAGAACAGGTAACCCTAACCCTAACCCAGTACAGGTAAGAGAACAGGTAACCCTAACCCAGTACAGGTAAGAGAACAGGTAACCCTAACCCAGTACAGGTAAGGGGCTAGAGAACACTCAGATTGCTTTACCCTTCCTAACCCTCCAACGTTACCCTTCCTAACCCTCCAACGTTACCCTTCCTAACCCTCCAACGTTACCCTTCCTAACCCTCCAACGTTACCCTTCCTAACCCTCTAACGTTACCCTTCCTAACCCACCTCTCTCTCTCTCTCTCTCTCTCTCCCTCTCTCTCTCTCTCTCTCTACTCACCTCTGGAGCAACAAAGTTAGCAGTGTAACAGGGTGTTAGTAGCAGTCCGTTTCCTCCTCTCAGCTGCTTGGAGAAACCAAAGTCACAGATCCTGATAGAATCAGGGTTCCCACTTTCGTCCATATAGAGGATGTTACTGGGCTTTAAGTCCCTATGGACAACCTAGAGGAGAGAGAGGGAGAAGGATGAGAGAGGGGGAGGAGGAAGAGGAAGGAGGAAGAGGGAAGAAGAGGAGAGAGGGAGGAAGGAGGAGCAGAGAGAGGAGGAAGGAAGGGAGTGAGAGAGGAGGAAGGAGTGAGAGGAGGAAGGGAGTGAGAGGAGGAAGGGAGTGAGAGGAGGAGGGAGAGAGAGGAGGAGGAAGGGAGTGAGAGGAGGAAGGGAGGGAGAGGAGGAAGGGAGAGTGAGAGAGGAGGAAGGGAGTGAGAGGAGGAAGGGAGTGAGAGGAGGAAGGGAGTGAGAGAGGAGGAGAGAGAGGAAGGAGGAAGGGAGTGAGAGGAGGAAGGGAGTGAGAGAGGAGGAGGAAGGGAGTGAGAGGAGGAAGGGAGTGAGAGGAGGAAGGGGGAGAGAGAGAGGAGGAGAGAGAGAGAGGAGGAAGGGAGTGAGAGGAGGAAGGGAGTGAGAGAGGAGGAAGGAGTGAGAGAGGAGGAAGGAGGGGAGAGAGGAGAAAGGGAGTGAGAGGAGGAAGGGAGTGAGAGGAGGAAGGGAGTGAGAGAGGAGGAGGGAGAGGAAAGGAGGAAGGGAGTGAGAGGAGAGAGAGGGAGTGAGAGAGGAGGAAGGGAGTGAGAGAGGAGGAAGGGAGTGAGAGAGGAGGAAGGGAGTGAGATGAGGAAGGGAGTGAGAGAGAGGAGGAGGAGGGAGTGGAGAGTGGAGGAGGAGGAGGGAGTGAGAGGAGGAAGGAGTGAGAGAGGAGGAGGGAGGGGAGTGAGAGGAGGAAGGGAGTGAGAGAGGAGGAGGAAGGGAGTGAGAGGAGGAAGGGAGTGAGAGGAGGAAGGGAGTGAGAGGAGGAAGGGAGTGAGAGAGGAGGAGGAAGAGGGAGTGAGAGAGGAGGAGAGAGAGAAGGAGGAAGGGAGGAGAGGAGGAAGGGAGTGAGAGGAGGAGAGGGAAGAGAGGAGGAGGAGGAAGAGAGAGAGGAGAGGAGGAGAGGGGAGTGAGAGAGGAGGAGGAAAGGGAGTGGAGAGGAGGAAGGGAGTGAGAGAGGAGGAGGAAGGGAGTGAGAGAGGAGGAGGAAGGGAGTGAGAGAGGAGGAGGAAGGGAGTGAGAGGAGAAGCGAAAGCGTAAGGAGGAAGGGAGTGAGAGGAGGAAGGGAGTGAGAGGAGAAGCGAAAGAGTAAGGAGGAAGGGAGTGAGAGAGAGGAGGAAGGGAGTGAGAGAGAGGAGGAAGGGAGTGAGAGGAGGAAGGAGAGAGAGGAGGAGGGAGAGAAGAGGGAGGAGGGAGGGAGAAAAGAGGGAGGAGGAAGGGAGTGAGAGGAGGAGGAGAGGAGTGAGGAGGAGGAGGAAGAGGGAGGGAGAGGAGGAGGAGAGGAGTGAGAGAGGAGGAGGAGGGGAGTGAGAGAGGGGAGGAGAAGGGAGGAGAGAGGAGGAGGGAGAGGAGGGAGAGAGAGGAGGAAGGGAGGAGAGAGAGAGGAGGGAGGGGAGGAGGGAGGAGGGGAGGAGGGAGGGAGGGGGGGGAGGAGGAGAGGAAGGGAGAGAGAGGGAGGAGGAGGGGATTGAGAGGAGGAGGAGGGAGGGGATTGAAAGGAGGAGGAGGGAGAGAGAGAGGAGGAAGGGAGTGAGAGGAGGGAGGGGAGTGAGAGGAGGAAGAAGGGAGTGAGAGGAGGAAGGGATTAAGAGGAGGGAGGGAGTGAGAGGAGGAAGGAGAGTGAGGGAGAGGAGAGGGGAGGAGAGAGAGGAGGAAAGGAGTGAGAGAAGGAAGGGAGAGAGAGGAGGAAGGGAGTGAGAGGAGGAAAGGGAGTGAGAGAGGAGGAGAGAGAGGAGAGGAGGAAGGGAGGGAGAGGAGGGAGGGAGTGAGAGGAGGAAGGGAGGAGAGAGAGGAGAGAGAGGGAGGAGAAGGGAGTGAGAGAGAGGAAGGAGAGTGAGAGGAGAGAAGGGAGAGGAGAGGAGGAGGGAGGAGAGAGAGGAGGAGGAAGGGAGTGAGAGAGAGGAGAGGAGGGAGTGAGAGGGAGGAGGGAAGGGAGTGAGGAGGAGGAAGGGAGTGAGAGGAGGAAGGGAGAGAGAGAGGGGAAGGGAGGAGAGGAGGAGGGAGGGAGTGAGAGGGAGGGAGGGAGTGAGAGGAGGAAGGGAGTGAGAGAGGAGGAGGAAGGGAAGAGAGAGGAGAGGAGGGGAGGAGAGGAGGAAGGGAGGAGAGAGGAGGAAAGGGAGAGAGAGAGGAGGAAGGGAGTGAGAGGAGGAAGGGAGTGAGAGGAGGAAGGAGTGAGAGGAGGGAGGGAGTGAGAGAGGAGGAGGAGAAGGGAGTGAGAGGAGGAAGGGAATGAGAGGAGGAGGGGAGGAGTGAGGAGGAGGAAGGGAGTGAGAGGAGGAAGGGAGTGAGAGGAGGAAGGGAGAGAGAGGAGGAGGGAGTGAGAGAGGAGGAGAGAGGAAGGAGGAAGGGAGTGAGAGGAGGAGGGGAGGAGAGGAGGGAGGGAGTGAGAGGAGGAGAGAGGGAGGAGGAGGGAGTGAGAGAGAGGGGGAGAGAGAGAGAGAGGAGGAAGGGAGTGAGAGGAGGAAGGGGAGTGAGAGAGAGGAAGGGAGTGAGAGAGGAGGAGGGGAGTGAGAGGAGGAAGGGAGGAGAGAGAGGGGGGAGGAGAGAGGAGGAAGGGAGACGGGAAGAGGAGGAGGAAGAGGAGTGAGAGAGGAGGAGAGAGGAGGAGAGGAGGAGGAGGGAGTGAGAGAGGAGGAAGGGAGGAGAGAGGAGGAAGAGAGTGAGGAGAGGAGGAAGTGAGTGAGAGAGGAGGAAGGAGGGGAGGAGGAGGGAGTGAGAGAGGAGGAGAGAGAGGAGAGGAGGAAGGAGGGAGAGGAGGAGAGGAGTGAGAGAGGAGGAGGAAGGGAGAGAGAGGAGAGGAGGGAGGAGAGAGGGAGGAAAGGAGTGAGAGGGAGGAAGGGAGGAGAGGAGGAGGAGAGAGAGGAGGAGGAGAGGGAGTGAGAGGAGGAAGGGAGTGAGAGAGGAGGAAGGGAGTGGAGAGGGAGGAAGGAGAAAGGGAGGGGAGGGAGAGAGAGGAGGAAGGGAGTGAGAGGAGGAGGGGAGAAGAGAGGAAAGGAGGAGAGAGAGGGGAAGGGAGAGGAGGAGGAAGGGAGTGAGGAGGAGGAAGGGAGTGAGAGAGGGGAGGAAGGGGAGTGAGAGAGGAGAGGGGGAGGAGAAGAGGAGAGGAGGAGAGAGAGGAGAGGAGAGAAGGGAGTGAGAGAGGAGGAAGGGAGAGAGAGAGGAGGAGGGAAGGGAGTGAGAGAGGAGGAGGAAGGGAGTGAAGAGAGAGGAGGAGGGAAGGGAGTGAGAGAGGAGGAAGGGAGTGAGAGGAGGAGGGGAGTGAGAGAGGAGGAGAAGAGGGAGAGAGAGGAGGAAGGGAGTGAGAGAGGAGGAAGGGAGTGAGAGAGGAGGAGAGAGAGGAAGGAGAAGGGAGGAGAGGAGGAGAGGAGTGAGAGAGGAGGAGGAGGGGAGAGAGGGAGGAGGGGAGGGGAGAGGAGAGGAGGAAGGGAGTGAGAGAGGAGGAGAGGAGGAGAGAGGGAGTGAGAGAGGAGGGGGAAGGGAGTGAGAGGAGAGGAGGGAGGGAGAGAGAGGAGGAAGGGAGTGAGAGAGGAGGAGGGGAGAGAGGAGGAAGGGGAGTGAGAGGAGGAAGGGAGAGGGAGAGAGGAGGAGGAAGGGAGTGAGAGGAGGAAGGGAGTGAGAGAGGAGGAGAAGGGAGTGAGAGGAGGAAGAGGAGGAGGAGGAAGAGAGAGAGATGGAGGAGGAAGAGGAGTGAGAGAGGAGGGAGAGAGAGGAGGAGGAGAGGGGAGTGAGAGGAGGAGGAGGGGAGTGAGAGAGAGGAGGAAGGGAGAGGAGAGAGAGGAGGAAGAGGAGAGAGAGAGGAGGGAGGAGAGGAGGGAGAGGGAAGGGGAGAGAGGAGGAGGAGAAGGGAGGGAGGAGGGAGGAGAGAGAGAGAGGAGGAGGAGGAAGGGAGTGAGAGGAGGGGGATTGGAGGGAGAGGAGGGAGGAGTGAGGAGAGAGGAGGAAGAGGAGGAGATGAGAGGAAGGGAGTGAGAGAGGAGGAGAGAGAGGAAGGGAGAGAGAGAGGAGGAAGGAGGGGAGGAGAGGAGGAAGAGGAAGGAGAGGAAGGAAGGGAGTCAGAGAGAGGAGGAGGGGAGAGAGAGAGGAGGGGAGGGGAGGAGGAGGAGGAAGGGAGTGAGAGAGAGGAGGAAGGAGTGAGAGGAGGAAGAGGAGGAGAGGAGGAAGAGAGTGGAGGAGAGGAGGGAGGGAGAGGAGGAGGAAGGGAGTGAGAGGAGGGAAGGGAGGAGAGAGGAGGAGGGGGAGTGAGAGGGAGGAAGGGAGTGAGAGGAGGAGAAGGAGAGGAGAGAAGGAGGAAGGGAGTGAGAGAGGAGGAGGAGTGAGAGAGGAGGAAGGGAGTGAGAGGAGGAAGGGAGTGAGAGGAGGAAGGGAGGAGGAGAGGAGAGGAGAGAGGAAGGGAGGGAGGAGGGAAAGGGGAGGGGAGAGGAGGAGGAAGGGAGTGAGAGGAGGAGGAAGAGGGAGAAGAGAGGAGGAGGAGGAAGGGAGGAGAGAGGAGGAGAGGGAGTGAGAGAGGAGGGAGGGAGTGAGAGGGAGGAAGGGAGTGAGAGGGGAGGAAGGGAGTGAGAGGAGGAAGGGAGGAGAGAGGAGGAAGGGAGGAGAGAGAGGAAGGAGGGGAGTGAGAGGAGGAGGGAGTGAGAGGAGAGAGGAGAGAGAGGAGTGGGAGAGAGGAGGAGAGGAGTGAGAGAGAGGGGGGAGAGTGAGAGGAGGAGGAAGGGAGTGAGAAGGAGGAAGGAGTGAGAGGAGGGAGGGGGTGAGAGGAGGAAGGGAGTGAGAGGAGGAAGGGAGGAGAGAGGAGGAGAGGGAGAGGAAGGAGGAGGGGAGTGAGAGGAGAAGAGGGGGAGAGGAGGAAGAGGGGAGAGAGGGAGAATGAGAGGAGGAAGGGAGTGAGAAGAGAGGAGGGGGAGTGAGGGAGAGGAGGGGTGAGAGAAGGAGGAGAGGAGAGAAGGGAGATGAGAGAGGAGGAAGGGAGTGAGAGGAGAGAAGGAGAGTGAGAGGAGGAAGGGAGTGAGAGGGAGGAAAAGAGTGAGGAGAGAGGAGGAAGGAGAGGTGAGGAGGAGGAAAGGGAGAGAGAGAGAAGGAAGGGAGTGAAGCGAGGAGAGGGAGGAGAGGAGGAAGGGAGAGAGAGGAGGAAGGAGTGAGAGGTAGGGAAAGGGAGAGGAGGGAGGAGGAGAGGGGGAGAGGAGGAGGGAGGGAGAAGGAGGAAGGAGGAGGGAGGAGGAGAGAGGAGTGAGAGGAGGAGGAGAAGGGAGGAGAGGAGGAAGGGAGAGAGAGGAGGAAGGGAGGGAGAGGAGGAGGGGGGAAGGTGAGGAGAGAGGAGGAAGGGGAGAAGAGAGGAGGAGGGAAGGGGTGAGAGGAGGAGATAGAGGAGAGGAGAGGGGAGTGAGAGAGGAGGGAGAGGAAGGGAGGAGAGAGGGGAGGGAGAGGGAGAGGAGAGAAGTGAGAAGAGGAGGAGGGGAGTGAGAGGAGGGAGGGAGGGAGTGAGAGGAGGAAGAGGAGAGAGAGAGGAGGAGAGAGAGGAAGGAGGAGGAGGAGTGAGGAGGAGGAGGGAGTGAGAGGAGGAGAGGAGTGAGAGGCGGAGGGGAGTGGAGAGGAGGAGGAAGGGAGGGGGAGAGGGGAGTGGGGAGAGGAGGAGGGAGGGGGAGAGAGGGGATGGGAGAGAGAGGGGAAGGGGAGAGGAGGAGGAGGAGGATGAGACGAGGAAGAGGGAGGGGAGGAGGGGAGGGAGAGGAGGGAGGAGAGGGGAGGAGGAGAGATGGAGTGGAGGAGGAGGGAAGGGGAGAAGGGAAGAGGGGGAGAGGGAGTGAAGGAGGCAGGGGAGGAGGGAAGGAGGGAGAGAGGAGAGAGAGGGAGGAGAGGGAGGGGAGGAGGAGAGGGGAGAGTGGGTGGAGGGGGAGGAGGGGAGGGGAGGAGGAGCGTAGGGGAGGAAGAAAGGAGGGAGGGAGGGTAGAGAGCATGACAGGAGAGGGAGAGGGGGAGGATGGATGAGGAGAAGGAGTGGAGGGGAGAATGAGGGAGGAGGGAGGGGAGGAGGGGCGAGGAGGGAAGGGAGGTGAGAGGGATGGGGGGGAGAGGGAGGGAGGAGGGGAGGGGGGAGAGGGGGAGTGGAATAGAAGAGGAGGGGGGAGAGGGAGGGGGGAGAGGGGGGATGGGGAGATGAGGGAGAGGGTGGAGGGGGGAGAAGGTGGAGTGGGGAGGGGGGGGGAGTAGGGGAAGGGAGGGGGAGTGGGGAGGGGAGGAGAGGGAGGGGAGGGAGAGAAGGGGGAGGGAGAGAGAGGAGGAGGGGAGAGGGAAAGGGAGGGAGGGGGGGGAAGGGAGAGGGGGGCGAGAGGGGAGGAGGGGGAGGGGGGAGGGAGGGACGAAGGGAGAGGGGAGAGGGAGGGGGAGAAGGGGGGTGAGGGGAGTGGGAGGGAGAGGGAGAGGGGAGGGGGGAGGGGGGGAAGAGGAGAGAGGGAGGAGGGGGGGAGAGGGAGAGGTGAGGGAGGAAAGAGGGAGGTGGAGAGGGGGAGGGAGAGAGAGGAGGGGAAGAGGGGGAGGAGGGGGAGAAGGAGGGAGGGAGACGGGAGGGGAGGGGGAGGGGAGAGAGGGGGAGTGATGGGGAGTGAAGGGGGAAGGGAGGGGAGGGGGAGGGGGAGGGAGAGGGGAAGGAGAAAGGGAGGAGGGGGGAGAAGGGGAGTAGGAGGAGAGGGGGAGAGGGGAGGGGGAGGGGGGGGTGAGGAGGGGAGGAGGGAGGTAGGGAGAGAGGGAGGGGTGGAGTGGAGGAGGGGGGGAGAGGAGGGGGGGGACGAGAGGGGAGAGGGGAGAGTGGAGGGGAAAAGGTGGGGAGGGGGAAGGAGAGGGGGGAGGGGAGGAGCGGAGAGGAGAGAGGGAGGAGAAGAGGGGTAGGAGGAGTGAGAGGGAGGGGGAAGAAGGGGGTAAAAGGGGAGAGGGGGCGGAGAGAAGGAGGGGGGAGGGAGAGGAGGAGGGAGGTGGGAGGAGAGAGGGGAGGAAGGGAGGGAGAGAGGGAAAGGAGGAAGGGGGAGGGGGGAGAGAGAGGGGAAGAGAGAAGGGAGAGAGGGAGGGGAGGAGGAGATAGATGGGGAGGGGGAAGTGGAGGGGAGAGGGAGGGGAGGCGGAAGGGGGGGGGGGGGAGGGGGGGGGGAGGAAAGGGGGGAGTAAATGGGCAGAGGGAAAGGACCGAGGAGGAAAAAAAAAGGAGGGGGGAAAAGATGAGGAGAGTGGGAAAAAGGGAGT
>CM072246.1:45978601-46000311 GCA_036851935.1 Coregonus suidteri | reverse complement strand
GCGCTAACTGTTTTTTCTGGTGTGCATTCATAAATTTTACTCTGGCAATTTTTCCCCCGAAATCAAAAGCACTCAGGTTTGTGTGGGAGACCAAATAATTGAGGGAAAAAAAATTTTTGAAACCCCAAAACCCCATTGAATTTGACCTGTCCCGTAAAAATGGGCAAAGAAATGTAATTTCATTTTTGCCACAGTAAAGCAGTTTGTCCCCCAACCTGTCTTGATAAAAATGAAAACAGTCTAACCACTCTGCAAGGGGGAGTAAAAAGGTCGAGTGAGGTGTTTCTCTTTTTTTTCTGGAAGTAGCTAGTAGCTTTGAAACCCCTTTCCAGTTTTTGCTATGGTGATTTGGGAAAGGTAACGTTTTGGGGGTTAAAAAGGGGAAGGTTAGGGGTTTTGGAAGGGGACAGTTAGAGGTTAGGAAAAGGGAACGTTAGCGGGTTTGGGTTTTGGAAGGGGAAAGTTTTTTAAGGGTTTGGAAAAGGGAAAGTTTTAG
Organism: Coregonus suidteri; assembly: GCA_036851935.1. NCBI lineage: Eukaryota > Metazoa > Chordata > Actinopteri > Salmoniformes > Salmonidae > Coregonus > Coregonus suidteri. The sequence continues at coordinate 45,999,815 of CM072246.1, read as the reverse complement.
GGTTAGAAGGGTAAAGTTTGGGTTAGGAAGGGTTTAAAATTTTGGGTTAGAAGGGTTAAATTTTTTTGGGTTAGGGGGGTAAAGTTAAAGGGGTTTTTGGGAAAGGGGAGCGTTTTTGGTTTAAAGGAAAGGGGAAAATTTTGGTTTAGGAAGGGTAACGTTTAAAAGGTTTTTAAAAGGGTAAAAGTTAGGGGTTGGGGGGGGGGAAAAGTTAGAGGGGTTTGGAAGGGGAACGTTTTTTGGGGTTGGGAAAGGGGAACGTTAGACGGTTTTTGGAAGGGGAACGTTTGCGGGGTTTGGAAAACGTACAAATTTGGGTTAAGGGAAGGGAAATTTTTGGGTTTTGGAGGGAACCCTTTTTAAAGGGGTTTGGAAGGGGAAGGTTTGACGGTTTGGAAGGGGAACCCTTAGACGGTTAGGAAAACGTACATTTTGGGGGGTTTGGAAGGGTAACGTTTTTTTGGGGGGGAAGGGGAACGTTTTAGGGGTTTGGAAGGGTAACGTTTAAGGGAAAGGGGAAAAGTTTTAGGGGTTGGAAAGGGGGAAGTTTTTTTGGGGTTTAAAAAGGAAAGTTAGGGAAAGGGGAAAATTTTTGGGTTATGAGGGTTTAAAGTTTTAGGGTTTAAAAGGGTAAAGTTAGGGTTAGGGAAGGTTAAAATTAGGGTTTGGAAGGGGAATTTTTTTAGGGTTAGGAAAGGTAACGTTAGGGTTAGGAAGGGGAAAAATTGGAGGGTTAGGGAAGGGGAAAGTTTTAGGGTTAGGAAAGGGAAATGTTTTTTGGGTTTTGGAAGGGTTAAATTTTGGGGTTTTTAAAAGGGGAAAGTTTGGGTTTGAAAGGGGAAAATTGGGGTTTGGGGGGTAAAGTTTGGGTTTGGGAAAGGGGACAAAATTTTTGGGTTATGGGAAGGGGAATGTTTTAGGGTTAGGAAAGGGGAAAGTTTTTTTTGGGTTAGGAAGGGTAAAGTTAGGGTTTTTGGAAGGGTAACGTTTTTTGTTTAGGGGGGGTAACGGTTTGGAAGGGTAAAGGTTTGGAAAGGTTTTGGAAGGGTAACGTTAAAACGGTTTTGGAAGCGTAAGTTAGGGTTAGGGAAGGGGAACCCTTTTTTGGGGGTTAGGAAGGGGGAAAGTTTTAGGGGTTTGGAAAGGGGAACGTTTTTAAAGGGTTTTGGAAAGGGGAACGTTTTAGGGGTTTTGAAGGGTTTAAAGTTTTTTGGGTTAGGGAAAGGGGAAATTTTTAGGGGTTTGGAAGGGTTTTAAAATTGGGTTAGGAAAGGGGAAAGTTAGGGTGGAAGGGTACAATTTTAGGGTTATGAAGGGGAAAGTTTTTTTGGGTTGGGAAAGGGGAAGTTAGGGTTAGGAAGGGGAAAATTGGGGGTTGGGAAAGGGAAATTTTGGGTTAGGAAAGGGGGACCGTTTTAAAGGGTTTTGGAAAGGTTTAAAGTTTTTGGGTTTTGGAAGGGGAACCCTTAGACGGTTTTTTTAAAAGGTAACTTGAAAGGGTTTGGAAGGGGAAGTTAGGGTTTTGGAAGGGGAAAGTTAGGGTTTGGGAAGGGGGCAAATTTTAGGGTTTTTGAAAAGGGGGGAAAATTTTGGGGTTTGGGGGAAAGGGGGGTTTTAGGGGGGAGGAAAGGGGAAAAGTTGGTTGGAATTGGGAAAATTGGGGGGTTGGAAGGGGAAAGTTGGAGGGTTGGAAAGGGGAAAATTTTAGGGTTGGGAAAGGGGAAAGTTTTGGGTTTTTAAGGGTAAAATTGGAGGGTTGGAAAGGGGAAAGTTTTAGGGGGTTTGGAAAGGGGGAAGTTTTTTGGGGTTTGGGGGGTTTCCCTTGGAGGGTTTTGGAAGGGGGGAAAATTGGAGGGGTTGGAAGGGGAAAGTTAGGGTTTTGGGAAAGGGGGTTAGGTTTGGAAGGGGAAAGGGTTGGGTTAGGAAGGGGAAAGTTGGGTTGGAAGGTCCCCTTTTAGGGTTTTTAAGGGTTTAAAATTAGGGTTTGAAGGGTAAAGTTTTAAAGGGGTTTGGGAAGGGGAAAAATTGGGTTGGAAGGGGAATTTGGGGGTTAGGGGGTAAAGTTTGGGGGGTTCGGAAGGGGGGAAGTTTTAGGGTTAGGAAGGGGAAAAGTTTTAAAGGGTTGGAAGGGTTTAAAATTTTTTTTTGGGGTTTGGGAAAAATTAAAATTTGGGGTTGGGGGTACCCTTTTTGGTTTGGAAGGGTAACGTTTTTTGGTTTGGGAAAGGGGGAAAAAATTTGGGGGTTAGGAAGGGTACCCTTGGAGGGTTTGGAAAGGGAAAGTTTGGGGGTTAGGAAGGGAAAGTTTGGTTAGGGAAGGGGAAAGTTGGGTTAGGAAGGTAATTAGGGTTTGGGAAAGGGGAAAGTTAGGGGGTTTGGAAAGGGGACAATTTTAGGGTTTGAGGGTAAAAGTTGGTTGGAAAAGGGGTTTTTTTAGGGGTTGGAAGGGTAAAAATTAGGGTTTTGGGGGTAAAATTGGGTTAGGAAGGGTTCCCTTTTAGGGGTTTTGAAGGGTAAGTTTTAGGGTTAGGAAGGTTCAAATTTAGGGTTTTTGGAAAAGGGGAAATTTGGGTTAGGAAAAGGGGAACGTTTTTTGGGTTTTGGAGGGTAACGGTTTAGGAAAAGGGAACGTTAACGGTTTAGGAAGGGTAAAGTTTACGGTTTTGGAAGCGTCCCTTTAGGGTTTTTGGAAGGGGAACGGGTTTTGGGTTGGAAGGGGACGTTTTTTGGGTTTGGAAAGGGGAACGTTTTAAAGGGTTGGGGGGTAACTTTAAAAGGGGTTTAAGGGTAATGTTTTAGGGTTTTGGAAGGGGAAAGTTTTAGGGTTTGGAAGGGGAAAGGGGAGGGTTAAAGGAAAAGGGGAAAGTTAGGGTTAGGAAAGGGGGTTTAAAATTTTTTGGGGGATGAAGGGTAATGTTTTAGGGTTTGGAAGGGTAAAATTAGGGGTTTTTAAAGGGGAAAGTTTGGGTTTGGGAAGGGGAAAAGTTTTAGGGTTTTGGGAAGGGGAAAAATTTAGGTTTTAAAGGGAAAGGGGAACGTTAGACGGTTAGGAATGGTAAAAGTTAGACGGGGAGGAAGGGGGAAAATTTTAGGGTTTTGGAAAAGGGGAAAGTTTAAGGGGTTTGGAGGTAAGTTGGAGGGTTAGGGAAAGGGGAAAATTTGGGTTAGGAAGGGTAATGTTTTAGGGTTAGGAAGGGGAAAATTAGGGTTGGAAGGGAATTAGGGTTTAGGAAGGGTAGTTTTTAAGGGGTTTGGAAAGGGGGGTTTTAGGGTTTTGGAAGGTTAAAATTGGAGGGTTAGGAAGGGGAAAATTGGAGGGTTAGGAAGGGGGAAAATTTTAGGGGTTGGAAGGGTAAAGTTAGGGTTAGGAAGGGTAATGTTTTTGGGGGTTAAAGGGAAGGGGAAAGTTAGGGGTTTGGGAAGGGGAAAATTGGAGGGTTTAAAGGGAAGGGGAAAGGGTTTGGGTTTTGGGAAGGTAAAGTTAGGGTTAGGGAAAGGGGAAAGTTAGGGTTAGGAAAGGGGAATGTTTTTTTGGGTTTGGGGGGTAAAGTTTGGGGAGGGAAGGGTAAAGTTGGGGGGTTGGAAGGGTAAGTTGGGGGTTAGGAAAAGGGGAAATTTTTTGGGGTTTGGAAGGGGGAAAGTTTTAGGGGTTTGGAAGGGGAACGTTTTAGGGGTTTGGAAAGGGGAAAGTTTTTAGGGGGTTTGGAAGGGTAAAATTAGGGGGAAGGGGAACCCTTTTTTTGGTTTTTGAAGGGGAAATTTTAAAGGTTTTAGGGAAAGGGAAAGTTTTGGGGGTTGGAAGGGGAAATTAGGGGTTTGGGAAAGGTTTCAATTTTTAGGGTTTGAAGGGTAATGTTTTTTGGGTTAGGAAGGGTAAAATTAGGGTTTGGGGAAAGGGGAAAGTTGGGGGTTAGGAAGGGGAAAATTTTTGGGTTTAAGGGGAAATTTTTTTTAGGGTTTTGGAGGGTTTAAAATTAGGGTTTTTGGAAGGGTTTTAAATTTGGGGGGTTGGAAGGGGGAAAAAATTTGGGGGTTTTGGGAAAGGGGAAAGTTTTGGGGGGTTAGGGAAGGGTAAAGTAGGGTTTGGAAGGGGGGAAATTTTAGGGGTTTGGAAGGGGAAAAGTTTTTGGGTTAGGAAAGGGTAAAGTTTTAAGGGGTTTTGGGAAGGGGAACGTTTTAGGTTTTTTAAGGGGGGAAAGTTAGACGGTTTGGGGAAACGTACAGTTTTTGGGGGTTAAAGGGAAAGGGGAACGTTTTTTGGGTTTTTGGGAAAGGGGAACTTTTTTGGTTTTGGAAAGGGGAAAAGTTAAAGGTTAGGAAGGGGAACGTTTGAAATTTAGGAAATGTACAGTTAGGGTTTGGAGGGTAACGTTTTTTAAGGGGTTTGGAAGGGGAATTTTTTGGGTTAGGAAAAATAACGTTTAGGGTTAGGAAGGGTACGTTTAAGGGGTTTGGAAAGGTTAAGTTTGCCCGGTTTTGGAAGGGGGGAAAATTGGGTTTTGGAAGGGGAAATTTTTAGGGTTTTTAAAGGGGAATGTTTTAGGTTTAAGGGAAAGGGTTTAAAGTTTGAAAGGTTTTGGAAGCGTAAAAGTTAGGGGTTAAGGGGAAGGGGAACGTTTTTTGGGTTTTGAAAGGGGAAAAGTTTTTGGGGTTAGGAAGGGTAAAGTTTTAGGGTTAGGGAAAGGGGCAATTGGGTTTTTTAAGGGGGAAAAATTTGGGGTTTGGAAGGGGAAAAATTTTGGGTTTTTGAAGGTTAAAGTTTTTGGGTTGGAAGGGAAAAAGTTGGGGGGGTTTTGGAAGGGTAAAATTAAGGGGTTTTGAGGGTAAAGTTTGGGGGGTTAGGAAAGGTTTAAGTTTTTTTTGGGGTTGGGAAGGGGGAAAAGTTTTAGGGTTAGGAAGGGGAAAGTTTTGGGTTGGAAGGGTTTTAAATTTTAAGGGGTTTGGAAGGGTTTAAAAATTTTGAGGGTTGGAAGGGGAAAGTTGGAGGGTTAGGAAGGGGAAAGGGTTTTGGGTTAGGAAGGGGAACGTTTTTGGGGTTTGGAAGGGTAAAATTGGGGGGTTTTGGAAGGGTAAATTGGGGTTTGGAAGGTTTAAAGTTTTTGGTTTTTGGAAAGGGAAAAACTTTTTTTTTAGGAAAGGGGAAAGTTAGACGGTTTTGGAAGCGTACAGTTAGGGTTAGGAAGGGGAAAGTTTTTGGGTTTGGAAGGGGAACGTTTTTAGGGTTGGAAGGGTAAAATTAGAGGGTTAGGGAAAGGGGGAACCTTTTTGGGTTAGGAAAGGGGCACGTTTTTAAAGGGGTTTTGGGAAAGGGGGGAAATTAGGGGTTTGGGGAAGGGGAAAAATTTTTGGGGGTTTAGGAAAGGGGAAATTTTAGGGTTAGGAAAAGGGTTAAAAGTTAGAGGGGTTTGGAGGGAAAATTTTTTTAAGGGGTTTGGAAGGGGAATGTTTTTAGGGTTAGGAAGGGGAAATTTGAGTTTTAGAAGGGGAAAGTTTTAGGGGTTTGGAAAAGGGGAACGTTCAGGGTTGGAAAGGGGAACATTAGAGGGTTAGGCGGGTTAAAGTTAGAGGGTTTTGGAAAGGGGAATTTTGGGGGGTTAGGAAGGGTAACGGGGTTAGGAAAAGGGGAAGTTGGGGTTAGGGAAATTTTAAATTTGGGTTAGGAAGGGGAAAATTAGGGGTTTGGAAGGGGAAAATTGGGTTTGGAAAGGGGGCAAATTTTGGGGTTAGGGAAAGGGCAAGTTAGGGTTTTGAAGGGGGAAAAGTTTTGGGTTAGGAAGGGGAAAATTAGGGTTGGGAAAGGGGAAAATTGGGGGGAAGGGAAAGTTAGGGGTTTGAAGGGTACCAAATTTTAAAGGGTTTTGAAGGGTAATGTTTTTGGGTTTGGAAGGGTAAATTTTTTTAGGGGTTTGGGGAAGGTTAAAATTAGGGTTAGGAAAGGGGAAAGTTTGGGGGGTTAGGGAAGGGGAAAGTTTTGGGGGTTTTGGGAAGGGGGAATTTTTTGGGGGTTTGGAAGGGGGAAAATTTTAGGGGTTGGAAGGGTAAAAAATTTTTAGGGTTGGAAGGGGAAAGTTAGGGGTTGGAAAGGGAACGTTTTAAAGGGTTTTGGAAGGTAAACGTTTTAGGGTTTTGGAAGGGTAAAAGTTGGGGGTTTGGAAAGGGAAAATTAGGGTTTTGGAAGGGTAAAATTTTTTTGGTTATGGAAAGGGAAATTTTTTGGGTTTTTGGGAAGGGGAAAAATTAAAGGGGTTTGGAAGGGGAAAAAAATTTTTTTTAGGAAGGGTAAAATTGGGGAAAGGAAAGGGTTTAAAATTGGGGGGGTTTTGGAAGGGTAAAGTTTAGGGTTTGGAAGGGGGGAAATTTTAGGGGAAAGGGGAAATGTTTTTTTGGGTTAGGGAAAGGGGGAAAAGTTTTTAGGGTTTGGGAAGGGAAAGTTTTAGGGTTAGGAAGGGGAACGTTTTAGGTTTTTGGAAGGTAACGTTTTAGGTTTTTTGGGAAAGGGGAACGTTTGAAAGGTTTAAAAGGGTAACTTAGACGTTAGGGAAACGTACAGTTTTTGGGTTAGGAAAGGGGAAATTTTAGGGTTAGGAAGGGTAACTTTTAGGTTAAGGGAAAGGGGAAAGTTTTTTGGGGTTTTGGGGAAAGGGGAACGTTTTTAAGGGTTAGGAAGGGGAACGGGAACGGTTAGGAAGGGTAAGTTAGGTTGGAAGGGACAATTTTTTGGGTTATGAGGGTAATGTTTTTTGGTTTAGGAGGGTTTCCCCTTAGACGGTTTGGAAGCGTCAGTTTTGGTTTTGGGAAAAATAAAGTTTTAGGGGTTTGGGGAAAGGGAAAAGTTTTAGGGTTAAAGGTAAAGTTTAAAGGGTTTTGGAAGGTTAAATTTTACGGGTTAGGGAAAGGGGAAAATTTTTAAAGGGTTGGAAGGGTAAAATTAGGGTTATGAAAAGGGGAAAGTTTTGGGTTGGAAGGGGCCAAATTTGGGTTTGAGGGTAAAAAGTTTTAGGGTTTGGAAGGGTAAAGTTAGGGGTTTTGGGAAAGGGGGAAGTGGGAGGGGTTTGGAAGGGGGATAGGTTTTTGGAAAAAGGGGAAGGGGAAAGGGGGAAGGGGTTTTTTTGGGGGAAAAAAAAGGGGAAATTTTACAGGTTTGGGGGAAAAGGGTTAAAGGGAAAATTTTTGGGTTAGGAAGGGTAAAATTTTAGGGTTAGGAAGGGGAAAAAGTTTTTTGGGGTTTGGGGGGTAAATTTTGGAGGGTTGGAAGGGGAAAGTTAGGGGTTGGAAGGGGAAGTTTTAGGTTTTTGGGGGGAACGTTTTAGGGTTTTGGAAGGGGGCGTTGCGGTTAAAGCGTACAGTTTTGGGTTAGTGGTTTTTCGTTTTTTTGGGGTTTGGGGGGTAAAAGTTTTTGGTTTTGGAAGGGGAACTTTTGGGGGGTTTTGGAAGGGGGAAAGTTTTTTGGGTTAGGGAAAGGGGGCCCTTTTTTGGGTTAGGAAAAAGGGAAAGTTAGGGTTTTGGAAGGGGAAAGTTGGAGGGGTTTAAGGGTAAAAGGTTTTGGGTTTAGGAAGGGTAACGTTGAGGGGTTTTGGAGGGAAATTTTTTAGGGTTAGGAAGGGTAAAGTTTTGGGTTAGGAAGGGTTTAACGTTAGAGGTTAGGAAGGGGAAAATTTTAGGGTTAGGAAGGGGAAAAAAAAAGTTTGAGGGTTTTGGAAAAATAAAATTAGAGGGTTGGAAGGGTAACCCTTTGAGGGTTTTAAGGGGAAAAGTTTGGGGGGTTTGGAAATTTAAATTGGGGGGTTGGAAGGGGAAAGTTTGGGGGGTTAGAAGGGGAAAAGTTAGGGGTTTGGGAAAGGGAAATTAGGGTTTTGGAAGGGGGAAAATTTTGGGTTGGAAGGGTAAAGTTAGGGGTTTGGGGAAGGGGAAATTTTTGGGGTTTTGAAGGGTAAAGTTAGGGTTAGGGAAAAATAAAGGTTTTTGGGTTAGGGAAGGGGAAAGTTAGGGTTTTGGGGAAGGGAAAATTGGGGGGTTAGGAAAGGTTAAAGTTGGGGGGTTTGGAAGGGTGAAGTTTTTTGGGTTGGGGAAAGGGGGAAAAGGGTTTTTGGTTTTGGAAAGGGGAAAGTTTTGGGTAGGGAAAGGGGAAAGGGTTTGGGTTAGGAAAAGGGAAACGTTTTAGGTTTTGAAGGGGAACGTTTTAAAGGGTTTGGAAGGGGAAATTAGAAGGGTTTGGAAGGGTAACCCTTTAACGGTTGGAAAACGTACAGTTAGGGGGTTTTGAAGGGTAAAAAGTTTTTGGGTTAGGGGTAACCCTTTTAGGGGGGAAGGGTTAAAGTTTTTGGGTTTGGCAAGGGGTTAAAGTTTTAAAGGGGTTGGAAAAGGGGGAAATTTTTTTAAAGGGGTTGGAAGGGTAAAATTTTTTGGTTTAGGAAGGGTAAAAATTTTTTTGGGTTTGGAAGGTAAATTTTTGGGGGTTTGGAAGGGGAAAGTTTTGGGTTAGGAAGGGTACAATTTTTTGGGTTATGAAGGGGAAAAGTTTTTTGGGTTTGGAAAGGGGAAAGTTTTGGGGTTGGAAGGGTAAAATTTTGGGGTTTGGAAGGGTAAAAATTTTTGGGGGATGAAGGGTTTAAAGTTTTTAGGTTAGGAAGGGGAAAGTTAGGGGTTTGAAGGGTTTAAAAATGGGGGGTTTTGGAAGGGTAAAGTTTGGTTTGAAGGGGACGTTGGAGGGGGTTTGGAGGGGAAAGGGTTTGGGTTAGGAAAGGGGGAAGTTTTTGGGTTTTGAAGGGGGAAATTTTTTTTAGGTTAGGAAGGGTAAGTTTTTTGGGTTAGAAGGGTAAATTTTTTGTTTAGGAAGGGTAAAGTTTTAAAGGGTTTTGGAAGGGGAACGGTTGACCCTTTTGGAAGGGGAACGTTAGAAAGGTTAGGAACTACAGTTTTGGGGTTTGGGGGGTAACCCTTTTTTGGGTTTGGAAGGGTTTAAAGTTTTAGGGTTGGAAGGGGAAAGTTTTAGGGTTTAAAGGAGGGTTTAAAGTTTTTTTTTAAAGGGGGGGGAATGGGAAAGTTAGACGGTTTTGGGAAAGGGGAAAATTAGGGTTAGGAAGGGGACCAAATTTTTGGGGTTTTGAAGGTAATTTTTTAGTTTGGGAAAGGGGAACGTTGGGCGGTTAGGAAGCGTACAGTTAAAGGTTTTAAAAAGGGAACCCTTTTTGGGGTTAAAAAGGGAAAAATTTTTTTGGGTTTTGGGAAAAAATTAAAATTAGGGTTATGAAAGGGAAAGTTAGGGGGTTTTGGAAAGGGGCCCAATTTTTTGGGTTTATGAAGGGTAAATTTTTTTTGGGTTTTGGAGGGTAAAGTTTTGGGGTTTTTTAAGGGGGAAGTTTTAGGGTTGGGAAGGGGGGGTTTTTTGGTTTTTGGAAAAGGGGAAATTTTTAGGGGGGGGAAGGGTGTTCGGTTTGGGAAAACGTACAGTTAGGGTTTGGAAGGGTTTAAAGTTTTAGGGTTAAAGGGAAAAATAAAATTTTTGGGGTTTGGGGGGGCAAAAAATTTTGGGTTATGAAAGGGGAAAGTTAAAGGGTTGGAAGGGGGAAAATTTTAGGTTAAAGAAAGGGGAAGTTTTAGGGTTGGAAAGGGGGGAAATTTGGGGGGGTTAGGAAAGGTTTTATTGGAGGGTTTGGAAGGGTGAAGTTTTAGGGGGATGGAAAAGGGAAAAGTTTTTTGGTTAAAGGGAAAGGGGAAAGTTTTAGGGGTTTTGGGAAAGGGGAAGTTTTTTGGGTTTTTGGAAGGGGAACGTTTTTGGGTTGGAAGGGTAAAGTTGGAGGGTTAGGAAGGGTAAAGTTAGGGTTAGGAAGGGTAAAGTTTAAGGTTTTGGGAAAGGGGAACGTTTTGGGTTTTGGAAGGTTAAAAGTTGACGGTTAGGAAGCGTACAGTTAGGGTTGGAAGGGGAAAAGTTTTTTGGTTAAAGGAAAGGGAACTTTTAAAGGGGTTTGGAAGGGTAACGTTTTGAGGGTTTTTTGGAAAGGGGAAAGTTTTAGGGTTTGGAAAGGGGAAGTTTTTTGGGTTTTGGAAGGGTAAAGTTAGGGGTTTGGAAAGGGGAAAGTTTGGGGTTTTTTGGGAAAGGGGAAAATTTTAGGGTTTGGGGGGGGGAAAAGTTAGAGGGTTAGGAAGGGGAAAAGTTTTAGGTTAAGGGAAGGGGAATGTTTTAGGGGTTTGGAAGTGAACGTTAGAGGGGGTTTTGGGAAAGGGGAAAGTTTTTTGGGTTTGGGAAAGGGTAAAAAGTTAAAGGGGTTTGGAAAGGGGAATTGAGGGTTAGGAAGGGGGAACGTTGAAGGGTTAGGAAAAGGGGAAATTTGGGGGGTTAGGGAAAGGGGGCCCTTTTGGGGGGTTAGGAAGGGGAAAGTTGGAGGGGTTTGGAAAGGGGAACGTTGGAGGGTTAGGAAGGGTTTAAATTAGGGTTTGGAAGGGTAAAATTTGGGTTAAGGAAAAGGGAAGTTTTAAAGGGGTTTGGGAAAGGGGAAAGTTAGGGGTTTGGGAAGGGGAAAATTTTAGGGTTAGGAAAGGGGAAAATTAGGGTTTGGGAAGGGGAAAGTTAGGGTTAGGAAAGGGGGAAAGGTTGGGGGGTTAGGAAGGGTAAATTTAGGGTTAGGAGGGGAAAATTTGGGGTTAATGAAAGGGGGAAAGTTAGGGTTAGGAAAGGGGCTTTGGGGGGTTTTGGAAGGGTAACGTTTTTTGGGGTTTGGAAAGGGGAAAGTTAGGGGTTTGGAAGGGTAAAGTTGGGGGGTTTGGAAGGGTAACGTTGGAGGTTTTGGAGGGTTTAAAGTTTTTTTGGGGTTTGAGGGTAAAATTGGGTTGGAAAAGGGGAAAATTGGGTTGGAAAGGGGAAGTTTGGGGGGGTTAGGGGGGTAAAGTTAGGGTTGGAAAGGGTAAAATTAGGGGTTTGGTAAGGGGAAAGTTTGGGGGGGTTTTAGGAAAGGGGGAAAGTTGGAGGGTTAGGAAAGGGGAAAGTTAGGGTTGAAGGGTAAAGTTTTAGGGTTTGGAAAGGGGAAAGTTGGGTTTGGAAAAAGGGGAAAGGGGTTTGGGTTTGGAAGGGTAAAAATTGGAGGGTTAAAGGAAAGGGGAAAGTTAGGTTAGGAAGGGGGAAAGTTAGGGTTTTGGAAGGGGTAAGAGGGTTTTGGGAAAGGGGAAATTAGGGGTTTTGGAAAGGGGAAAGTTTTAGGGTTTTGGAAAGGTTTTTAAGTTTTAGGGTTAGGAAGGGGGAAATTTGGGTTTGGAAAGGGGAAAGTTAGAAAGGTTTGGGAAAGGGGAAAGTTTGAAATTTTAGGGGGTTTGGAAGGGGGGAAGTTTTAGGGGTTTGGAAATGAGTTTTAGGGTTAGAAAGGGTAAAGGTTTTTTTGGGTTGGAGGATGAAATTTTAGGGTTTTGAAAGGGGAAATTTTGGGGTTTGGAAGGGGAAAATTGGAGGGGTTTTTGGGGGGTAAAGTTGGAGGGGTTTGGAAAGGGGGAAGTTTTAGGTTTGAAGGGGAAATGTTTTAGGGTTGGAAGGGGGAAAGTTTTTTTGGGGTTTTGGGAAAGGGGAAATTTTTAGGGTTTTGGAGGTAAGTTTTAGGTTTAGGAAGGGTAACGGTTTTTTTTTTTGGGTTTTTGGAGGGTAAAGTTTTAGGTTTTTGGAAAGGGGGCCCTTAAACGGTTAGGAAAGGCGTACCGTTAGGGTTGGAAGGGTAAAAGTTTTTTGGGTTAAGGGGGGTAACGTTTTAGGTTTTTTGGGAAAGGGGAACGTTTGAGGGTTGGAAGGGTAACCCTTTTTTGGGTTTGGAAGGGGAACGTTTTAGGGTTAGGGAAGGGGAAAGTTAGGGTTAGGAAGGGGAAAATTTTTGGGGTTTGGAAGGGGTTTAAAATTAAAGGGGGGGAAGGGTAAAGTTTGGGGTTAGGGGGGGACATTTTAGGGTTATAAGGTAAAATTAAGGGGTTTGGAGGGTAATGTTTTTGGGTTAAAAGGGGTTTTAAAAAAAATTAGGGTTGGAGGGTAAAGTTGGGGGGGTTGGAAAGGGGAAAATTTGGGGGGTTAGGAAGGGTGAATTTTAGGGTTAGGAAGGGGAATGTTTTAGGGGTTTGGGAAGGGAAAATTTTAGGGGTTTGGGGAAAGGGGAAAATTAGGGTTAGGGAAGGGGAACGTTTTAGGTTTTTTGGAAGGGTAACGTTTTTGGTTGGAAGGGTAAATTAAACGGTTTTTGGGAAGGGGAAATTGACGGTTTGGGAAGGTAAAATTTTTAAAGGGGGAGGGAAGGGGAAATTTTTTGGGTTTGGAAGGGGAAAGTTAAAGGGTTTGGAAGGTAAATTAGGGTTGGGAAAGGGGAAAGTTGGAGGGTTAGGAAAGGGGAAAATTGGGTTAGGAAAGGGGAAAATTGGGTTTTGGGAGGGGGAAAAATTTTGAGGGTTGGAAGGTTTAAAAATTGGGGGGTTAGGAAGGGTAACGTTTTAGGGTTTTGGGGGGGTAAAATTTTTGGGGTTTGGGGAAAGGGGAAAATTTTTGGGGGGTTAGGGAAAGGGAACGTTTGGGGGGTTAAAGGGAAAGGGGAACGTTTTAGGGGTTGGAAAGGGGAAAATTTGGGTTTGGAAGGGTAAAATTTGGGTTAAGGGAAGGGGAAAGTTGGGGGTTAGGAAGGGTTTAAAATTAGGGTTTGGAAGGGGAAAGGGTTTGGGGTTTTTGGGAAGGGTAAAATTTTGGGGGTTAGGGGGTAACGTTTTGGGGGTTAGGAAAGGGGAAAGTTTGGGGGTTGGAAGGGTAAATTTTAGGGTTAGGAAGGGGAAAATTTGGGGGAGGGAAAGGGGAAAAGTTAGGGGTTTGGAAAGGGGAAAAATTTGGGGGGTTTGGAAGGGTAAAATTTTGGGTTAGGGGAAAGGGGAAGTTTAAAGGGGGGGAAAAGGGGAACGTTAGAGGGTTAGGAAAGGGTAAAAGTTAGAGGGTTAGGAAAGGGGAACGTTTTTTGGGTTAGGGGGGTGAAGTTTTAGGGTTTGGAAAGGGGAAAAATCTGGCGGGAATAAGATCGAATGTAAGTAATAGTAATACAGAATGAGGGTTCGTGCTTGTAGTGTATTGGTGTCAATGGGCCCATATAGGGGGCACATATGATGTCCTGGTGCCGAAGGGACACCCTAGACGGATCAAAGGTCGAACGGTTGAGGTTAAGGTGAGGGAACCGGCGGGTCTCGTATTAAGCCATATTAGCCGCAATAACGTGAACATCGGGCGCGGCATCGATGCGTGAAGGAGGGGGGGAGAAAAAAGGCGAGATCTGATGGTGATAAGGATTGATAAGGAAATTAATATATTATAAAGGTTTCAAAGTTATTTTTGTGTTTTTTTACTTTATATGTTTAATAAGCAAAACTATGTCCTTTTCGTAGCTGTTCATTATGGATGGTCTGGGTGTATTTGAGTTCTATAATTTAGTAGTTGTTAGATTGATAAGGGGTAAAAGAATTGTTATTTTGGAAAAGGGGAACGTTTTTTGGGTTGGAAGGGGGAACGTTTTAGGGGTTGGAAGGGGAAATTAGGGTTAGGAAGGGTAAAGTTGGGTTGGAAGGGAAAATTGGGGTTTTGGGAAAGGGGAAATTTTGGGTTAGGAAGGGTACAAATTTTTGGGGTTTTGAAGGGTAAAGTTAGGGGTTTGGAAAGGGGAATGTTTTAGGGTTAGGAAGGTTTAAAATTAGGGTTAGGGAAGGGGGAAAGTTGGGGGGGTTGGGAAGGGGAAAGTTGGAGGGGTTTTGGGGGGGTAATTTTAGGGTTAGGAAGGGGGAAAAGTTTTAGGGGTTGGGAAGGGGTTTAAAAAATTTTAGGGTTAGGGAAAGGGGAAAGTTTGGGGTTGGAAGGGTAAACTTTTTAAAGGTTTTTGGAAGGGTAAGTTTTGGTTTAGGAAGGGGGGAAAAGTTTGACGGTTTTGGAAAAAACGTTAGAAAGGTTTTGGAAGGGTAACGTTTTAGGGGTTTGGAAGGGTAAATTTTAGGGTTGGGAAAGGGGAAAATTGGGTTAGGGAAAGGGGGAAGTTTTGGGTTAGGAAAGGGGAAAATTGGGGTTGGGAAGGGGAAAGTTTTGGGTTTGAAGGGTTTAAAATTGGGTTAGGAAAAGGGTTTCCCTTTTGAGGGGTTGGAAGGGGAAGCCTTTGGGGGGTTTTGGAAGGGTAACGTTTTGGGGTTTGGAAGGGTTTAAAGTTTGGGGTTGGGAAAGGGGAAAATTGGGGGTTTTGGGAAAGGGGAAAGTTGGAGGGGTTTGGAAGGTACGTTTTAGGGTTTTGGAAAAGGGGGAAAATTTTTGGGGTTTGGAAAGGGGAAATTTTGGGGTTTGGAAGGGGAAAATTGGGGGGTTAGGAAAAGGGAAAAATTATTTTGGAAGGGGAAAAATTAGGGGTTTTAAAAGGGGAAAGTTTTGGAAAGGGGTTGGAAGGGGGAAAGTTGGAGGGGTTTTGGGAAAGGGGAAAAATTTGGGTTTTGGAAGGGTAAAAAATTTTGGGGGGGAAGGGTAAAGGTTGGGGGGAAAGGGAAAATTGGGTTAGGAAGGTAAAGTTGGGGTTTGGAAGGGGAAAAATTGGGTTAGGGAAGGTAAGGTTTTGGGTTAGGAAAGGGGAAAGTTAGAGGGTTTGGAAAGGGAACCCTTGAGGGGTTTTGAAGGGGGAACGTTTTAGGGGTTTGGGAAGGGGGATTTTTTTGGTTTTGGAAGGGTTTAAAATTGGGTTTAGGGAAGGGGAACTTTAAAAGGGGGGTTTGGAAGGGTAACGTTAGAGTTTTAGGGTTAGGAAGGGGGAGTTTTAGGGGTTGGAAGGGTGAAGTTTTAGGGGAAGGTAAAGGGTTTTTGGGTTTTGGGGGATTTAAATTTTTAGGTTTTAAAAAATAAGTTAGGGGTTTTGAAGGGGGAAAGTTGGGAAAGGGGGGGAAAGGGTTAAAATTGGGGGGTTAGGAAAGGGGGAATTTTTAGGGTTAGGAAGGGGAAAAAGTTTTTAAAGGTTTTGGAAAGGGGGAAAAGTTTTTTTGGGGTTTGGAAAGGGGAAAAATTTTTTGGGTTGAAAGGGGAACTTTTTTGGGTTTTGGAAGGGTTAAAGTTTTAGGGTTTTGGAAGGTAAAGTTTTTTGGGTTTTGGAAAGGGGAACGTTAGACGGTTTTGGGGCGTCAATTAGGGTTTTGGAAAGGGGAAGGGTTTTTGGGTTAGGAAGGGGAAAGTTTTTTGGGTTGGAAAGGGGAACTTTTGAGGGGGAAAGGGAAAGGGGAACCCTTTTAAGGGTTTTGGAAGGGTAACTTTTAGGGTTTAGGAAAAGGGGGAAATTAGGGTTTTTGGGAAGGGGAAAGTTAGGGTTGGAAGGGTAAAAATTAGGGTTAAAGGAAGGGGTAAAAGGGTTTTGGGGGGGTTGGAAGGGGACAATTTTTTGGGTTTTGAAGGGAAAGGGTTTGGGTTGGAAGGGTATGTTTTAGGGGTTAAAGGAAAGGGGGAAAGTTTTGGTTGGAAGGGGAAAGTTTTGGGGGGTTTTTGGAAAAGGGAAAATTGGAGGGGTTTGGGAAAGGGGGAATTTTAGGGTTGGAAGGGGAAAAGTTTTTAGGGGTTGGAAGGGTAAATTTTTTGGGTTGGGGGTAAAGTTAGGGGTTTGGAGGGTAAATTTTTTTGGTTTTTGGAAAAGGGGGGCGTTTTTGGGTTTAAGGGAAAGGGAACTTTTGACGGTTTGGGGAAGGGGAAAAGTTAGAAAAAGGGTTTTGGAAAGGGGAACCCTTTTAGGGTTAGGAGGTAAAAATTTTTGGGTTAAAAAGGGTTTAAAATTTGGGTTAGGAGGGGAAAATTAGGGGTTTTGGAAGGGGGAAAATTGGGGGGTTAGGAAGGGGAAAATTTTGGGTTAGGAAGGGTTTAAAAAATTTGGGGTTGGAAGGGTAAGTTAGAAAGGGGTTGGAAGGGTAACGGGTTTGGGGGTTAGGAAGGTAACGTTTTGGTTAGGAAAGGGGAAATTAGGGTTTGGGAAGGGGAAATTGGAGGGTTAGGAAAGGGGAACGTTGGGGGGTTGGAAAGGGAAAAGTTTAAAGGGGGGGAAAGGGGAAGTTTTGGGTTGGAAGGGGAAATTAGGGTTTGGAAGGGTAAAGGGTTTGGGGGTTTTTGGGGGGTTCAATTTTGGGTTGGAAGGGTAAAGTTAGGGGTTTGGAAGGGGGAAAAATTGGGGGGTTAGGGAAGGGGAAAGGGTTGGGGGGTTAAAAAGGGGGAAAGTTAGGGTTTTGGAAAGGGTAAATTTTTGGGGTTTGGGAAAGGGAAAGTTAGGGGTTTGGAAGGGTAAATTTTGGGTTAGGAAGGGGAAATTTGGGGGGTTAGGAAGGGGGAAAAATTTGGGTTAGGAAGGGGGAAATTAGGGTTAGGAAGGGTAACCCTTAGAGGGTTAGGAAAGGGTAACGTTAGAGGGTTTTGGGGTAACGTTTTAGGGGTTTGAAGGGGGAAAATTTTAAGGGGTTTTGGCAAAGGTTTTAAAATTTTGGTTAAGGGAAAGGGAACGTTAGAGGGTTGGAAAGGGGAACGTTTTGAGTTTTTAAAGGGGTTTGGAAGGGTGAAGTTTTTAGGGGTTGGGGGTGGAAATTTTAGGGTTGAAAGGGGAAATTTTAGGGGTTTGGGGAAGGTGAAGTTTTAGGGTTAGAAAGGGGAAAGTTAGGGTTTTGGAAAGGGGGAAAATTGGGGGGTTAGGAAGGGTAACCGTTGGAGGGTTAGGAAAGGGAAATTTTTGGGGGTTGGGGGGGGGAAATGTTTTAGGGGTTGGAAGGGGAAAATTTTTTTTGGGTTAGGAAGGGGAAAGTTTTGGTTTGGAAGGGGAACCCTTTTTTGGTTTTGGAAAGGGAAAAGTTTTAGGTTTAGGAAGGGGAACTTTTTTTGGTTTGGAAGGGGGAAAGTTGGAAAGGTTTGGAAACGTACAGTTAGGGTTAGGAAAGGGGAAAGGGTTTTAGGGTTTTGGAAAGGGGAAATTTTAAGGGGTTGGAAAGGGGAACGTTGGAAAGGGGTTTGGAAGGGTAACGTTTTAGGGGTTGGAGGGAAAAATTTTTGGGGTTAAAGGGAAGGGGGAAAGTTTTGGGGTTTAACCGGGGAAAATTAGGGTTTTGGGGGTAAAATTAGGGTTAGGAAGGGTAAATTTTTGGGTTAGGAAGGGGCCCTTTTTTGGGGTTTTGAAGGGAAATTTTTGGGTTGGGGGTCATTTTTGGGTTTTGGGAAAGGGGAAAGTTAGGGTTAGGAAGGGGGAAAGTTGGGGGGTTTGGGGCGGGTAAAGTTGGGGGTTTGGGAAAGGGGGAAATTTTAGGGTTTTTGAAGGGGAAATTTTTTTGGGGTTGGAAGGGGAAAATTTTAGGGTTGGAAGGGGAAAGTTGGGGTTAGGAAAGGGGAACCCTTTTTGGGTTTTGGAAAGGTTTAATTTTTTGGGTTTTGGAAGGGTAAAAGTTTAAAAAGGTTTGGAAGGGGAACGTTAGCCGGGTTTGGGGGGGGTAACCCTTTTAGGGTTTAAAGGAAAGGGAAAAGTTTTTGGATTTGGGAAAGGGTTAAAGTTTTTGGTTAGGAAGGGTAAAATTTTTATTTAGGAAAGGGGAAAGTTTTTTGGGTTAGGAAAGGGGGAAAAATTTTAGGGGTTGGGGGTAAAATTAGGGGTTTGGGGGGTAAAAATTTTAGGGTTTGAGGGTAATGTTTTTTGGGTTAGGAAGGGGAAAATTAGGGTTGGAAGGGGAATTGGGTTAGGAAGGGGAAAATTTTTGGGGTTATGAAGGGGAATGGTTTTTAGGGTTGGAAGGGTAAAATTAGGGTTAGGGGGAAGGGGAAAAATTGGGGGGTTTGGAAAAGGGGAAAAATTTGGGGTTGGGGGGTGTTGGGGGGTTAGGGGAAAATAAAAATTTGGGGTTTTGGGGTGAGTTTTAGGGTTAGGAAAAGGGGAAAAGTTTTAGGGTTGGAAGGGGAAATGTTTTTGGGTTGGAAATTAAATTTTTGGGTTTAAAGGAAAGGGGCCCTTTTTTAAAGGGTTTAGGAAGGGTAACGTTTTGGTTTTGGAAGGGGAACGTTCCCCGGGTTGGAAGGGGCCCCTTAAGCGGTTTAAAGGAAGCTACCCCCTTTTGGGTTTGGAAAGGGGAAAGTTTTTTGGGGTTTGGAAAGGGGCCCCTTTTTGGGTTAGGAAAAGGGGAAAGTTTTAGGGTTAAAAAGGGAAAGTTTAAGGGTTAAAGGGTAAAAGTTAGACGGTTTTGGGAAAGGGGGAAAATTTTGGGTTAGAAAGTGTACAATTTTAGGGTTTGAAGGGTAAAAGTTTTAAAAAATTTTGGGAAAGGGGAACTTTGAAAGGTTTTTGGGAAACGTTTCAGTTAGGGGTTTGGAAGGGGGAAAAGTTTTTTGGGTTTTGGGAAAAGGTAAGTTTTTAAAGGGTTTTGGGAAAGGGGAAAATTAGGGTTTTTGAAGGGGAAAGTTAGGGTTTTGGAGGGGAAAATTTTAGGGTTTTAAGGGTTGTTTTTGGGGTTTGGAAGGGGAAAATTGGGGGTTAGGAAGGGTTTTTAGTTTGGGGGGTTAGGAAGGGTGAATTTTTTGGGTTTTTTAAAGGGGAAAAATTTTTTGGGGTTTTGAAAGGGGTTTTTTTAGGGTTAGAAGGGGAACGTTGACGGTTAGGGAACGTACGTTTGGTTGGGGTAAAAGGTTTTTGGGTTAAGGGTAAAGTTTGGGTTTGAATGGGGAAAATTAGGGATTTGGAAGGGTACAATTTTTTGGGGGTTTGAAGGGTAAGGGTTTTTTGGGTTTGGGAAAGGGGAAGTTGGAGGAATTTGGAAAGGGGATAGTTTTGGGGGTTTAAAAGGGGGAATTTTTTTTGGGGGAGGGGAAAGGGGGTGTTTTTTGGGGTTTTGAAGGGGAATGTTTTGGTTTTGGAAGGTTAAATTTTGACGGGGTTTGGGAACGTAAAAAGTTAAAGGGGTTTGGAAGGGAACGTTTTGGGTTTAGGAAAGGGTAAAGTTTTAGGGTTTGGAAAGGGGAAAGTTAGGGTTTAAAGAAGGGGCCCTTTTTTGGGTTTGGAAGGGTAAAATTTTGGGTTTTGGAAGGGGAAAGTTAGGGGTTTTGAAGGGGAAAGTTAGGGGTTTGGAAGGGTACAATTTTTGGGGGTTTTTGAAGGGGAAAGGTTTTTGGGGTTTGGGAAAGGGGGAAAATTTTGGGGGGTTGGAAGGGGGAAGTTTTAGGGTTTTGGAAAGGGGAAAAGTTTTTTTGGTTTGGAAAGGGGAAAATTTTAGGGGTTTGGAAGGGGAAGGGTTTTGGGGGTTTGGGGAAGGGGAACGTTTTAGGGGGTTTGGAAAGGGGAAAAATTGGGGGTTTTGGAAGGGGAAGTTTTGGGTTTGGAAGGGTAAAGGTTTTTGGTTTTGGAAGGTTAAAGTTTTTTTGGTTTTTTGGGGGGTAAATTTAACGGGTTTGGAACGTACAGTTAGGGTTAGAAGGGGAAAGTTTTTGGGTTAGGAAGGGGGAACGTTTTTGGTTAGGGAAGGGAACGTTTAAAGGGGTTGGAAGGGAACCCTTTTAGGGTTGGAGGGGGAAATTTTTTGTTTTAAAAGGGGGAAAAATTTTGGGTTTTTGGGGGTAAAATTTTTAGGGTTAGGAAGGGTAAAAATTTTAGGGTTTAAAAAGGGTAACGTTAAGGGGTTTGGAAAAGGGGGTTTTTTTGGGTTAGGAAGGGGAATGTTTTAAAGGGTTTTGGAAAGGGGAACATTAGAGGGTTAGGAAGGGGAAAATTTGAGGGTTTTGGAGGGTAACGTTTGGAAGGTTAGGAAGGGTAAAGTTGGAGGGTTAGGAGGGGAAAAGTTGGAGGGTTGGAAAGGGGAAAGTTGGGGTTAGGAAAGGGGAAAGTTTGGGGTTTGGAAGGGGGGGAAAGGGGTTTGGGGTTTTGGAAAAGGGGGAAAATTTTAGGGGTTTGGAAAGGGGAAAAGGGTTTGGGTTGGAAGGGGAAAATTAGGGGTTTGGAAAGGGGAAGGTTTGGGGGGTTGGCGGGTTAAAGTTTGGGTTGGAAGGGGAAAGTTAGGGGTTTGGAAGGGGAACTTAGAGGGGTTGAAGGGTAACGTTTTGAGGGTTGGAAGGGGAAAAAATTTTAAAGGGGTTTGGGAAGGGTAAAGTTAGGGTTAGGAAGGGGAAAGTTGGGGTTTTGGAAGGGTAAAAATTTTAGGGTTTTGGGAAAGGGGAAGGGTTTGGGTTTTGGGGAAAGGGGAAAAATTGGGGTTTGGAAGGGTAAAGTTTGGGGGGTTAGGAAAGGGAAAAATTAGGGGGAGGAAGGGTTTAAAATTAAGGGGTTGGAAGGGGAACCCTTGAGGGGTTTGGGAAAAAGGGGAACGTTGAGGGTTTTGGAAGGGTAACTTTTTAGGGTTAGGGAAAGGTAAGTTTTTGGTTAGGAAAGGGGGGAAAAATTAGGGTTGGGGAAAGGGGAAGTTGAGGGTTGGAAGGGTACGTTAGAGTTTTAGGGGTTTGGAAGGTTTAATTTTTGGGGTTAGGAAGGATGAAGTTTTAGGGTTAGAAAGGGTAAAGTTTTAGGGTTAGGAAGGATGAAGTTTTAGGGTTAGAAAGGGTAAAGTTAGGGTTAGGAAGGGTAAAGTTGGAGGGTTAGGAAGGGTAAAGTTGGAGGGTTAGGAAGGTGGTGAAGTTTTAGGGTTAGGAAGGGGAAATGTTTTAGGGTTAGGAAGGGTAAAGTTTAGGGTTAAGGAAGGGTAAATTTTATGGTTAGGAGGGGTAAAGTTTTAGGGTTAGGAAGGGTAAAAAGTTTTAGGGTTAGGAAGGGTAAAGTTTAGGGTTAGGAAGGGTAAAGTTGGAGGGTTAGGAAGGGTGAAGTTTTAGGGTTAGGAAGGGTAATGTTTTAGGGTTAGGAAGGGTAAAACGTTAGAGGGTTAGGAAGGCGTAAACGTTTTTAGGAAGGGGTTAGGAAGGTTAACGTTTAGGAAGGTTTTAGGTTTAGGATAGGGGAACGGGTTTTAGACAGTTAGGGTTAGGAAGGGTAACGTTAGAGGGTTAGGAAGGGTAACGTTAGGAGGGTAACGTTAGGGTTAGGAAGGGTATTAGGAAGGGTAAAGGGTTAGGAAGGGTAACGTTAGAGGGTTAGGAAGGGTAAAGTTTTAGGGTTAGGAAGGGTAACGTTAGAGGGTTAGGAAGGGTAAGGTTAGAGGGTTAGGAAGGGTAACGTTAGAGGGTTAGGAAGGGTAACGTTAGAGGGTTAGGAAGGGTAACGTTAGAGGGTTAGGA
>CM072246.1:45948601-45973601 GCA_036851935.1 Coregonus suidteri | reverse complement strand
AAAATATGAAGTGTGATATTCAGTGTTGTTGGATTTGCCAGAAACATAACGCTTTGTATTCTGGACATAAAGTACGTTTTCTTTGTCACATTTTAGCAGTTTTACTTTAGTGGCTTATTGCAAACAGGATGCATGTTTTGGAATATTTGTATTCTGTACATGATTTGTTCTTTTCACTTTGTCATTTAGGTTAGTAAATTTGGAGTAACTACAATGTTGTTGATCCATCCTCAGTTTCTCCTATCACAGCCATTAAAACGCTGCAACTGTTTTAAAGTCACCATTGGCCTCATGGTGAAATCCCTGACTGGTTTCCTTCCTCACCGGCAACTGAGTTAGGAAGTATGCCTGTATCTTTGTAGTGACTGGGTGTACCAATTACTGAGGTGTGTCCCTGTCTGATGACATCTACATTACTGAGGGAAAAAAAGTATTTGATCCCCATATTTGATTTTGTCCCTGTCTGCCCACTGACATTAAGTCCATGATCATCTATAATTTAATGGTAGGTTTGATTTGAACAGTGTCCCTGACTGATGAACATCTAGGTTCAAATCCTGAAAACGTCCATGTCTGAAAAATTTTATGAATTGATTTGCATTTTAATAAGGGAAATAAGTATTTTGACCCCTCTCATTCAGAAAGAATTCTGGCTCCCAGGTGTCTTTGATACAGGTAATTACGAGGTGAGATTCTGATGACATCTACACTTAAAGGTGTGTCCCTGTCTGATGACAGCTAGGTTACATATTTAAAAGTGTCCCTGTCTGATGACATCTAGGTTCAATTCTGAGATTTCAAACTCCTCCACTGATGACATCCAAAGAGCTCTCCAAGGTTGTCAGGTCCCAAGATTGTAGACCTACACAAGGCTGGAATGGGCTACAAGACCATCGCCAAGCATTACTGAGCTTGGTTAGAAGGTGACAACAGTTGGTGCGATTATTCGCAAATGTCTGATGAAACACTAGGTTAACTGTCAATCTCCTCGGAGGTGGGCTCCATGCAAGATCTCACCTCGTGGAGTTGTTCAATGATCATGAGAACGTCCCTGTCTGATGACATCTGCCATATTAACTACACGGGAGGATCTTGTCAATGATCTCAAGGCAGCTGGGACCATAGTCATGACAATAATAATATTGCTGAAGTTTAGCAGACACTTTTATCCAAAGCGACTTACAGGTTCATGCGTGCATACATGTTTGTGACATATGGGTGGTCCTGGGGATCGTCCCACTGATACATCTGGGTTCATATTACTGCGCTGTGTCTACCAGCTGAGCTACTAGGACCACCCCATATGAAACTGAATTGGTAACACACCCTGTCTGATGACAGGACTGAAATCCTGAGGTGTGTCCCTGTCTGATGACCTCAAGGTCCCCCTGCTCAAGACAAGCACATATACAGGTGTCCCGTCTGATCAAGTTTTGCCAATGAACATCTGAATGATGACAGAGGAGAACTGGGTGGAGTGTTGTGGTCAGATGAGACTAGGTTCAAAATCGAATGTCCCTTTGGCATCAACTCAACTCGCCGTGTATTGGAGGAGGAGTGTCCCTGTCTGATGACATCTAGAAGTTCATAGAACACCATCCCCACTGATCAAACATCTAGGTGGAAACATTATGCTTTGGGGGTGTTTTTCTGCTGATGACATCTAGGTTCATATTACTCAGGTTTTGTCCCGCATCAAAGGGACGATGGACTGGGTGTGTCCCTGTACTGATGACATCTTGGATATTACTGAGGTGTGTCCTTCCCTGAGACCTAGGGCATGAAAATGGGTCGTGGATGGGTATTCCCTGCATGACATCTAGGACCCATATTACACAGTATGTCCCTGCAACTGATGACATCTGGCTCAAGAAGAAGTGGTCCTCTGTAGCTCAATTGGTAGATGCATCTAGGTTGTATTACCAGGGGTCCCTGTCTGATGTTCGATCCCTAGGACCACCCATACTAGGTTCAAAAATGGATGCACACATGACTCTAGGTCATATTTTGGATAAAAGCGTCTGCTGAAATGGCATATTAATATTATTAACGTCCTGGAGTGGCCTAGCCAGTCTGATGCAGAGGTTCCTTAATCCCATAGAAAATCTGTGGAGGGAGCTGTCCCTGTCTGATGGTTCGAGTTGCCAAACTCAGCCTCGAAACCTTAATGACTCTGGTTCAGATTACTGCAAAGTCCCTGTCTGGAACATCTAGGTTCCCTACTGAGGTGTGTGCAAACCTGGTGGCCATCTACAAGAAACATCTGACCTCTGTGATTGCCAACAAGGGTTTTGCCACCATGAACTAAGTCATGTTTTGCAGAGGGGTCAAATACTTATTTCCCTCATTAATCTAGGCAAATCAACTGAGGTTATAACATTTTGATGACATGCGTTTTTCTGTCTCTCACTGTTCAAATAAACCTACCATTAAAATTATAGACTGATCATGTCTTTGTCAGTGGGCAAACGTACAAAATCAGCAGGGGATCAAATACTTATTTCCCTCACTGTAGGTTCATATTACTGAGGTGTGTCCCTGTCTGATGACATCTAGGTTCATGTTACTTGGTGTGTCCCCGTCTGATGACATCTAGGTAATAATTACTGAGGTGTGTCCCTGTCTGATGACATCTAGGGTTCATATTACTGAGGTGTGTCCCTGTCTGATGACATCTAGGTTCATATTACTGAGGTATGTCCCTGTCTGATGACATCTAGGTTCATATTACTGAGGTGTGTCCCTGTCTGATGACATCTAGGGTCATATTACTGAGGTATGTCCCTGTCTGATAACATCTAGGTTCATATTACTGAGGTATGTCCCTGTCTGATGACATCTAGGTTCATATTACTGAGGTGTGTCCCTGTCTGATGACATCTAGGTTCAAATTACTGAGGTGTGTCCGTGTCTGATGACATCTAGGTTCAATATTACTGAGGTGTGTCCCTGTCTGATGACATCTAGGTTCAAATTACTGAGGTGTGTCCCTGTCTGATGACATCTAGGTTCAGATTATTGAGGTGTGTCCCTGTCTGATGACATCTAGGTTCATATTACTGAGGTGTGTCCCTGTCTGATGACATCTAGGTTCATATTACTGAGGTATGTCCCTGTCTGATGACATCTAGGTTCATATTACTGAGGTGTGTCCCTGTCTGATGACATCTAGGTTCATATTACTGAGGTATGTCCCTGTCTGATGACATCTAGTTCATATTACTGAGGTGATGTCCCCTGTCTGATGACATCTAGGTTCAAATATTACTGAGGTGTGTCCCTGTCTGATGACATCTAGGTTCATATTACTGAGGTGTGTCCCTGTCTGATGACATCTAGGTTCATATTATTGAGGTGTGTCCCTGTCTGATGACATCTAGGTTCATATTACTGAGGTATGTCCCTGTCTGATGACATCTAGGTTCATATTACTGATGTGTGTCCCTGTCTGATGACATCTAGGTTCATATTACTGAGGTGTGTCCCTGTCTGATGACATCTAGGGTCATATTACTGAGGTATGTCCCTGTCTGATGACATCTAGGTTCAAATTACTGAGGTGTGTCCCTGTCTGATGACATCTAGGTTCATATTACTAGAGGTGTGTCCCTGTCTGATGACATCTAGGTTCATATTACTGAGGTGTGTGTCCCTGTCTGATGACATCTAGGTTCATATTACTGAGGTGTGTCCCTGTCTGATGACATCTAGGTTCATATTACTGAGGTATGTCCCTGTCTGATGACATCTAGGTTCATATTACTGAGGTGTGTCCCTGTCTGATGACATCTAGGTTCATATTACTGAGGTGTGTCCCTGTCTGATGACATCTAGGTTCATATTACTGAGGTGTGTCCCTGTCTGATGACATCTAGGTTCATATTACTGAGGTGTGTCCCTGTCTGATGACATCTAGGTTCATATTACTGAGGTATGTCCCTGTCTGATGACATCTAGGTTCATATTACTGTCCCTGTCTGATGACATCTAGGTTCATATTAATGAAGTTTTTCCGTGTCTGATGACATCTAGGTTCAGATTAATGATGAATGTCCCTGTCTGATGACATCTAGGTTCATATTAATGAGGTTTTCCTTGTCTGATGACATCTAGGTTTCATATTACTGAGGTGTGTCCCTGTCTGATGACATCTAGGTTCATATTACTGAAGGTGTGTCCCTGTCTGATGACATCTAGGTTCATATTACTGTGTGTCCCTGTCTGATGACATCTAGGTTCACAATACTGAGGTATGTCCCTGTCTGATGACATCTAGGTTCATATTACTGAGGTGTGTCCCTGTCTGATGACATCTAGGTTCATATTATTGAGGTGTGTCCCTGTCTGATGACATCTAGGTTCATATTACTGAGGTGTGTCCCTGTCTGATGACATCTAGGTTCATATTACTGAGGTATGTCCCTGTCTGATGACATCTAGGTTCATATTACTGTCCCTGTCTGATGACATCTAGGTTCATATTAATGAAGTTTTTCCTTGTCTGATGACATATAGGTTCATATTAATGAGGTTTGTCCCTGTCTGATGACATCTAGGTTCATATTAATGAAGTTTTTCCTTGTCTGATGACATATAGGTTCACAATAATGAGGTTTGTCCCTGTCTGATGACATCTAGGTTCATATTACTGAGGTGTGTCCCTGTCTGATGACATCTAGGTTCATATTACTGAGGTATGTCCCTGTCTGATGACATCTAGGTTCATATTACTGAGGTGTGTCCCTGTCTGATGACATCTAGGTTCATATTTACTGAGGTATGTCCCTGTCTGATGACATCTAGGAGGTTCATATTACTGAGGTGTGTCCCTGTCTGATGACATCTAGGTTCATATTACTGAGGTGTGTCCCTGTCTGATGACATCTAGGTTCATATTACTGTCCCTGTCTGATGACATCTAGGTTCATATTACTGAGGTATGTCCCTGTCTGATGACATCTAGGTTCATATTACTGAGGTGTGTCCCTGTCTGATGACATCTAGGTTCATATTACTGAGGTGTGTCCCTGTCTGATGACATCTAGGTTCATATTACTGAGGTGTGTCCCTGTCTGATGACATCTAGGTTCATATTAATGAACTATGTCCCTGTCTGATGACATCTAGGTTCATATTACTTAGGTTTGTCCCTGTCTGATGACATCTAGGTTCATATTACTGAGGTGTGTCCCTGTCTGATGACATCTAGGTTCATATTACTGAGGTGTGTCCCTGTCTGATGACATCTAGGTTCATATTACTGAGGTATGTCCCTGTCTGATGACATCTAGGTTCATATACTGAGGTACTGTCCCTGTCTGATGACATCTAGGTTCATATTACTGAGGTGTGTGTCCCTGTCTGATGACATCTAGGTTAATATTACTAGGTGTGTCCTGTCTGATGACATCTAGGTTCATATTACTGAGGTATGTCCCTGTCTGATGACATCTAGGTTCATATTACTGAGGTGTGTCCCTGTCTGATGACATCTAGGTTCATATTACTGAGGTGTGTCCCTGTCTGATGACATCTAGGTTCATATTACTGAGGTGTGTCCCTGTCTGATGACATCTAGGTTCATATTACTGAGGTGTGTCCCTGTCTGATGACATCTAGGTTCTGATGACATCTAGGTTTGACTGAGGTGTCCCTGTCTGATGACATCTAGGTTCATATTACTGAGGTGTGTCCCTGTCTGATGACATCTAGGTTCATATTACTGAGGTGTGTCCCTGTCTGATGACATCTAGGTTAATATTACTGAGGTACTGTTGTCCCTGTCTGATGACATCTAGGTTCATATTACTGATGTGTGTCCCTGTCTGATGACATCTAGGTTCATATTACTGAGGTGTGTCCCTGTCTGATGACATCTAGGTTCATATTACTGAGGTGTGTCCCTGTCTGATGACATCTAGGTTCATATTACTGAGGTGTGTCCCTGTCTGATGACATCTAGGTTCATATTACTGAGGTGTGTCCCTGTCTGATGACATCCTGTCCCTGTCTGATGACATCTAGGTTCATATTACTGAGGTTTTTCCTTGTCTGATGACATCTAGGTTCATATTTGATGATGAATGTCCCTGTCTGATGACATCTAGTTCATATTACTGAGGTGTGTCCCTGTCTGATGACATCTAGGTTAAATTACTGAGGTGTGTCCCTGTCTGATGACATCTAGGTTCATATTACTGAGGTATGTCCCTGTCTGATGACATCTAGGTTCATATTACTGAGGTGTCCCTGTCTGATGACATCTAGGTTCATATTACTGAGGTATGTCCCTGTCTGATGACATCTAGGTTCATATTACTGAGGTGTGTCCCTGTCTGATGACATCTAGGTTCAAATTACTGAGGTATGTCCCTGTCTGTCTGATGAGGACTGTCTATGGTTCATATTACTGAGGTGTGTCCCTGTCTGATGACATCTAGGTTCATATTACTGAGGTATGTCCCTGTCTGATGACATCTAGGTTCATATTACTGAGGTGTGTCCCTGTCTGATGACATCTAGGTTCATATTACTGAGGTGTGTCCCTGTCTGATGACATCTAGGTTCATATTACTGAGGTGTGTGTCCTGTCTGATGACATCTAGGTTCATATTACTGAGGTGTGTGTCCCTGTCTGATGACATCTAGGTTCATATTAATGAGGTTTTTCCCTGTCTGATGACATCTAGGTTCATATTAATGATTATGTTGTCCCTGTCTGATGACATCTAGGTTCATATTTAATGGTGAATGTCCCTGTCTGATGACATCTAGGTTCATATTACTGAGGTGTGTCCCTGTCTGATGACATCTAGGTTCATATTACTGAGGTGTGTCCCTGTCTGATGACATCTAGGTTCATATTACTGAGGTTTGTCCCTGTCTGATGACATCTAGTTCATATTACTGAGGTGTATCCTTGTCTGATGACATCTAGGTTAATATTACTTAGGTTTGTCCCTGTCTGATGACATCTAGGTTCATATTACTGAGGTGTGTCCCTGTCTGATGACATCTAGGTTCATATTACTGAGGTGTGTCCCTGTCTGATGACATCTAGGTTCATATTACTGAGGTGTGTCCCTGTCTGATGACATCTAGGTTCATATTACTGAGGTGTGTCCCTGTCTGATGACATCTAGGTTCATATTACTGAGGTGTGTCCCTGTCTGATGACATCTAGGTTCATATTACTGAGGTGTGTCCCTGTCTGATGACATCTAGGTTCATATTACTGAGGTATGTCCCTGTCTGATGACATCTAGGTTCATATTACTGAGGTATGTCCCTGTCTGATGACATCTAGGTTCATATTACTGAGGTATGTCCCTGTCTGATGACATCTAGGTTCATATTACTGAGGTGTGTCCCTGTCTGATGACATCTAGGTTCATATTACTGAGGTATGTCCCTGTCTGATGACATCTAGGTTCATATTACTGAGGTGTGTCCCTGTCTGATGACATCTAGGTTCATATTACTGAGGTGTGTCCCTGTCTGATGACATCTAGGTTCATATTACTGTCCTGTCCCTGATGACATCTAGGTTCATATTACTGAAGTTTGTCCCTGTCTGATGACATCTAGGTTCAGATTAATGATGAATGTCCCTGTCTGATGACATCTAGGTTCATATTACTAAGGTGTGTCCCTGTCTGATGACATCTAGGTTCATATTACTGTCCCTGTCTGATGACATCTAGGTTCATATTACTGAGGTGTGTCCCTGTCTGATGACATCTAGGTTCATATTACTTAGGTTTGTCCCTGTCTGATGACATCTAGGTTCATATTACTGAGGTATGTCCCTGTCTGATGACATCTAGGTTCAAATTACTGAGGTGTGTCCATGTCTGATGACATCTAGGTTCAAATTACTGAGGTGTGTCCCTGTCTGATGACATCTAGGTTCATATTACTGAGGTGTCCCTGTCTGATGACATCTGAGTTTATATTACTGAAGTGTGTCCCTGTCTGATGACATCTAGGTTCATATTACTGAGGTGTGTCCCTGTCTGATGACATCTGAGTTTATATTACTGAAGTGTGTCCCTGTCTGATGATGACATCTAGGTTCATATTACTTGAGGTTTGTCCCTGTCTGATGACATCTAGGTTCATATTACTGAGGTATGTCCCTGTCTGATGACATCTAGGTTCATATTACTGAGGTGTGTCCATGTCTGATGACATCTAGGTTCAAATTACTGAGGTGTGTCCCTGTCTGATGACATCTAGGTTAATATTACTGTCCCTGTCTGATGACATCTGAGTTTATATTACTGAAGTGTGTCCCTGTCTGATGACATCTAGGTTAATATTACTTAGGTTTGTCCCTGTCTGATGACATCTAGGTTCAAATTACTGCGGTGTGTCCCTGTCTGATGACATCTAGGTTCAAATTACTGCGGTGTGTCCCTGTCTGATGACATCTAGGTTCATATTACTGAGGTGTGTCCCTGTCTGATGACATCTAGGTTCATATTACTGTCCCGGTCTGATGACATCTAGGTTCTGTCCCTGTCTGATGACATCTAGGTTCATATTACTGAAGTGTGTCCCTGTCTGATGACATTTAGGTTCATTTTACAGAGGTTTGTCCCTGTCTGATGACATCTACGTTCATATTACTGTCCCGGTCTGATGACATCTACGTTCATATTACTGTCCCTGTCTGATGACATCTAGGTTCATATTACTGAGGTATGTCCCTGTCTGATGACATCTAGGTTCATATTACTGAGGTGTGTCCCTGTCTGATGACATCTAGGTTCATATTACTGAGGTGTGTCCCTGTCTGATGACATCTAGGTTCATATTACTGAAGTGTGTCCCTGTCTGATGACATCTAGGTTCATATTACTGATGAATGTCCCTGTCTGATGACATCTAGGTTCATATTACTGAGGTGTGTCCCTGTCTGATGACATCTAGGTTAATATTACTTAGGTTTGTCCCTGTCTGATGACATCTAGGTTCATATTACTGAGGTATGTCCCTGTCTGATGACATCTAGGTTCATATTACTGAGGTATGTCCCTGTCTGATGACATCTAGGTTCATATTACTGATGTGTGTCCCTGTCTGATGACATCTAGGTTCATATTACTGAGGTGTGTCCCTGTCTGATGACATCTAGGTTCATATTACTGTCCCTGTCTGATGACATCTAGGTTCATATTACTGAGGTGTGTCCCTGTCTGATGACACATCTAGGTTCATATTACTGAGGTATGTCCCTGTCTGATGACATCTAGGGTCATATTAATGAAGGTTTGTCCCTGTCTGATGACATCTAGGTTCATATTACTGAGGTGTCCCTGTCCCTGTCTGTCTGATGACATCTAGGTTCATATTACTGAGGTATGTCCCTGTCTGATGACATCTAGGTTCATATTACTGAGGTGTGTCCCTGTCTGATGACATCTAGGTTCATATTACTGAGGTGTGTCCCTGTCTGATGACATCTAGGTTCATATTACTGAGGTTTGTCCCTGTCTGATGACATCTAGGTTCATATTAATGATGATGTCCCTGTCTGATGACATCTAGGTTCATATTACTGAGGTGTGTCCCTGTCTGATTATATCTAGGTTCATATTACTGCGGTGTGTCCCTGTCTGATGACATCTAGGTTCATATTACTGAGGTGTGTCCCTGTCTGATGACATCTAGGTTCATATTACTTAGGTTTGTCCCTGTCTGATGACATCTGAGTTTATATTACTGAAGTGTGTCCCTGTCTGATGACATCTAGGTTCATATTACTGAGGTTTGTCCCTGTCTGATGACATCTAGGGTCATATTACTGAGGTGTGTCCCTGTCTGATGACATCTAGGTTCATATTACTGAGGTGTGTCCCTGTCTGATGACATCTAGGTTCATATTACTGAGGTGTGTCCCTGTCTGATGACATCTAGGTTCATATTACTGAGGTGTGTCCCTGTCTGATGACATCTAGGTTCATATTACTGAGGTGTGTCCCTGTCTGATGACATCTAGGTTCATATTACTGAGGTGTGTCCCTGTCTGATGACATCTAGGTTCATATTACTGAGGTATGTCCCTGTCTGATGACATCTAGGTTCATATTACTGAGGTATGTCCCTGTCTGATGACATCTAGGTTCATATTACTGAGGTGTGTCCCTGTCTGATGACATCTAGGTTCATATTAGGTTCATATTACTGAGGTGTGTCCCTGTCTGATGACATCTAGTTTCATATTACTGAGGTATGTCCCTGTCTGATGACATCTAGACATCTAGGTTCATATTACTGAGTGTGTGTCCTGAGGTGTGTCTGATGACATCTAGGTTCATATTAATGAGGTGTGTCCCTGTCTGATGACATCTAGGTTCATATTACTGTCCCTGTCTGATGACATCTAGGTTCATATTAATGAAGTTTTTCCTTGTCTGATGACATCTAGGTTCAGATTAATGATGAATGTCCCTGTCTGATGACATCTAGGTTCATATTACTAAGGTGTGTCCCTGTCTGATGACATCTAGGTTCATATTACTGTGTCCCTGTCTGATGACATCTAGGTTCATATTACTGAGGTGTGTCCCTGTCTGATGACATCTAGGTTCATATTACTGAGGTGTGTCCCTGTCTGATGACATCTAGGGTCATATTACTGAGGTATGTCCCTGTCTGATGACATCTAGGTTCATATTACTGAGGGTGTGTCCCTGTCTGATGACATCTAGGTTTCAATTACTGAGGTGTGTCCCTGTCTGATGACATCTAGGTTAATATTACTGTCCCTGTCTGATGACATCTAGGTTCATATTACTGAAGTGTGTCCCTGTCTGATGACATCTAGGTTCATATTACTGAGGTGTGTCCCTGTCTGATGACATCTAGGTTCATATTACTGAAGTGTGTCCCTGTCTGATGACATCTAGGTTCATATTACTTAGGTTTGTCCCTGTCTGATGACATCTAGGTTCATATTACTGAGGTATGTCCCTGTCTGATGACATCTAGGTTCATATTACTGAGGTGTGTCCCTGTCTGATGACATCTAGGTTCAAATTACTGAGGTGTGTCCCTGTCTGATGACATCTAGGTTCATATTACTGAGGTGTGTCCCTGTCTGATGACATCCCTGTCTGATGACATCTAGTTCATATTACTGAAGTGTGTCCCTGTCTGATGACATCTAGGTTCATATTACTTAGGTTGTCCCTGTCTGATGACATCTAGGTTCATATTACTGAGGTGTGTCCCTGTCTGATGACATCTAGGTTCAAATTACTGAGGTGTGTCCCTGTCTGATGACATCTAGGTTCATCTAGGTTCAAATTACTGAGGTGTGTCCCTGTCTGATGACATCTAGGTTCATATTACTGTCCCTGTCTGATGACATCTAGGTTCATATTACTGTCCCTGTCTGATGACATCTAGGTTCATATTACTGAGGTGTGTCCCTGTCTGATGACATCTAGGTTCATATTACTGAGGTTTGTCCCTGTCTGATGACATCTAGGTTCATATTACTGACTGTCCCGGTCTGATGACATCTAGGTTCATATTACTACTGTGTCCTGTCTGATGACATCTAGGTTCATATTACTGAGGTATGTCCCTGTCTGATGACATCTAGGTTCATATTACTGAGGTGTGTCCCTGTCTGATGACATCTAGGTTCATATTACTGAGGTGTGTCCCTGTCTGATGACATCTAGGTTCATATTAATGAAGTTTTTCCTTGTCTGATGACATCTAGGTTCAGATTAATGATGAATGTCCCTGTCTGATGACATCTAGGTTCATATTACTGAGGTGTGTCCCTGTCTGATGACATCTAGGTTAATATTACTGTCCCTGTCTGATGACATCTAGGTTCATATTACTGAGGTGTGTCCCTGTCTGATGACATCTAGGTTCATATTACTTAGGTTTGTCCCTGTCTGATGACATCTAGGTTCATATTACTGAGGTATGTGTCCCTGTCTGATGACATCTAGGTTCATATTACTGAGGTGTGTCCCTGTCTGATGACATCTAGGTTCATATTACTGAGGTGTGTCCCTGTCTGATGACATCTAGGTTAATATTAGGTGTGTCCCTGTCTGATGACATCTGAGTTTATATTACTGAAGTGTGTCCCTGTCTGATGACATCTAGGTTCATATTACTGAGGTGTGTCCCTGTCTGATGACATCTGAGTTTATATTACTGAAGTGTGTCCCTGTCTGATGACATCTAGGTTAATATTACTTAGGTTTGTCCCTGTCTGATGACATCTAGGGTCATATTACTGAGGTATGTCCCTGTCTGATGACATCTAGGTTCAAATTACTGAGGTGTGTCCATGTCTGATGACATCTAGGTTCAAATTACTGAGGTGTGTCCCTGTCTGATGACATCTAGGTCATATTACTTACTGTCCCTGTCTGATGACATCTAGGTTCATATTACTGAAGTGTGTCCCTGTCTGATGACATCTAGGTTCATATTACTGAGGTTGTGTCCCTGTCTGATGACATCTAGGTTCAAATTACTGAGGTGTGTCCCTGTCTGATGACATCTAGGTTCATATTACTGCGGTGTGTCCCTGTCTGATGACATCTAGGTTCAAATTACTGCGGTGTGTCCCTGTCTGATGACATCTAGGTTCATATTACTGTCCCGGTCTGATGACATCTAGGTTCATATTACTGAGGTACTGTCCCTGTCTGATGACATCTAGGTTCATATTACTGAAGTGTGTCCCTGTCTGATGACATTTAGGTTCATTTTACAGAGGTTTGTCCCTGTCTGATGACATCTACGTTCATATTACTGTCCCGGTCTGATGACATCTACGTTCATATTACTGTCCCGGTCTGATGACATCTAGGTTCATATTACTGAGGTGTGTCCCTGTCTGATGACATCTAGGTTCATATTACTGAGGTGTGTCCCTGTCTGATGACATCTAGGTTCATATTACTGCGGTGTGTCCCTGTCTGATGACATCTAGGTTCATATTACTGAGGTGTGTCCCTGTCTGATGACATCTAGGTTCATATTACTGAGGTGTGTCCCTGTCTGATGACATCTAGGTTCATATTACTGAGGTGTGTCCTTGTCTGATGACATCTAGGTTCATATTACTGAGGTTGTCCCTGTCTGATGACATCTAGGTTCATATTACTGAGGTATGTCCCTGTCTGATGACATCTAGGTTCATATTACTGAGGTATGTCCCTGTCTGATGACATCTAGGTTCATATTACTGAGGTGTGTCCCTGTCTGATGACATCTAGGTTCATATTACTGAGGTGTGTCCCTGTCTGATGACATCTAGGTTCATATTACTGAGGTGTGTCCCTGTCTGATGACATCTAGGTTCATATTACTGAGGTGTCCCTGTCTGATGACATCTAGGGTCATATTACTGAGGTATGTCCCTGTCTGATGACATCTAGGTTCATATTAATGAAGTTTTTCCTTGTCTGATGACATCTAGGTTCATATTACTTAGGTTTGTCCCTGTCTGATGACATCTAGGTTGATATTACTGAGGTGTCCCTGTCTGATGACATCTAGGTTCATATTACTGAGGTGTGTCCCTGTCTGATGACATCTAGGTTCATATTACTGAGGTGTGTCCCTGTCTGATGACATCTAGGTTCATATTACTGAGGTATGTCCCTGTCTGATGACATCTAGGTTCATATTACTGAGGTGTGTCCCTGTCTGATGACATCTAGGTTCATATTACTGAGGTGTGTCCCTGTCTGATGACATCTAGGTTCATATTACTGAGGTGTGTCCCTGTCTGATGACATCTAGGTTCATATTACTGTCCCTGTCTGATGACATCTAGGTTAATATTACTGAGGTGTGTCCCTGTCTGATGACATCTAGGTTCATATTACTGAGGTGTGTCCCTGTCTGATGACATCTAGGTTCATATTACTGAGGTGTGTCCCTGTCTGATGACATCTAGGTTCATATTACTGAGGTTGTCCCTGTCTGATGACATCTAGGTTCATATTACTGAGGTGTGTCCCTGTCTGATGACATCTAGGTTCATATTACTGTCCCTGTCTGATGACATCTAGGTTCATATTACTGAGGTGTGTCCCTGTCTGATGACATCTAGGTTCATATTACTGAGGTGTGTCCCTGTCTGATGACATCTAGGTTCATATTACTGAGGTATGTCCCTGTCTGATGACATCTAGGTTCATATTACTGAGGGTGTGTCCCTGTCTGATGACATCTAGGTTCATATTAATGAGGTGTGTCCCTGTCTGATGACATCAAGGTTCATATTACTGTCCCTGTCTGATGACATCTAGGTTCATATTAATGAAGTTTTTCCTTGTCTGATGACATCTAGGTTCAGATTAATGATGAATGTCCCTGTCTGATGACATCTAGGTTCAGATTAATGATGAATGTCCCTGTCTGATTATATCTAGGTTCATATTACTGCGGTGTGTCCCTGTCTGATGACATCTAGGTTCATATTACTGAGGTGTGTCCCTGTCTGATGACATCTAGGTTCATATTACTGAGGTTTGTCCCTGTCTGATGACATCTGAGTTTATATTACTGAAGTGTGTCCCTGTCTGATGACATCTAGGTTAATATTACTTAGGTTTGTCCCTGTCTGATGACATCTAGGGTCATATTACTGAGGTATGTCCCTGTCTGATGACATCTAGGTTCATATTACTGAAGTGTGTCCCTGTCTGATGACATCTAGGTTCATATTATTGAGGTGTGTCCCTGTCTGATGACATCTAGGTTCAAATTACTGAGGTATGTCCCTGTCTGATGACATCTAGGTTCATATTACTGAAGTGTGTCCCTGTCTGATGACATCTAGGTTCATATTACTGAGGTGTGTCCCTGTCTGATGACATCTAGGTTCACATTACTGAGGTATGTCCCTGTCTGATGACATCTAGGTTCATATTACTGAGGTGTGTCCTGTCTGATGACATCTAGGTTCATATTACTGAGGTATGTCCCTGTCTGATGACATCTAGGTTCATATTACTGAGGTATGTCCCTGTCTGATGACATCTAGGTTCATATTACTGAGGTATGTCCCTGTCTGATGACATCTAGGTTCATATTACTGAGGTGTGTCCCTGTCTGATGACATCTAGGTTCATATTACTGAGGTGTGTCCCTGTCTGATGACATCTAGGTTCATATTACTGTCCCTGTCTGATGACATCTAGGTTCATATTAATGAAGTTTTTCCGTGTCTGATGACATCTAGGTTCAGATTAATGATGAATGTCCCTGTCTGATTATATCTAGGTTCATATTACTGCGGTGTGTCCCTGTCTGATGACATCTAGGTTCATATTACTGAGGTGTGTCCCTGTCTGATGACATCTAGGTTTCATATTACTTAGGTTTGTCCCTGTCTGATGACATCTAGGTTCATATTACTGAGGTATGTCCCTGTCTGATGACATCTAGGTTCATATTACTGAGGTGTGTCCCTGTCTGATGACATCTAGGTTCATATTACTGAGGTATGTCCCTGTCTGATGACATCTAGGTTCATATTACTGAGGTATGTCCCTGTCTGATGACATCTAGGTTCATATTACTGAGGTATGTCCCTGTCTGATGACATCTAGGTTCATATTACTGAGGTGTGTCCCCTGTCTGATGACATCTAGGTTCATATTACTGAGGTATGTCCCTGTCTGATGACATCTAGGTTCAGATTACTGAGGTGTGTCCCTGTCTGATGACATCTAGGGTCATATTACTGAGGTGTGTCTATGTCCTGACATCTGATGACATCTAGGTTCATCTAGGTTCATATTACTGAGGTGTGTCCCTGTCTGATGACATCTAGGTTCATATTACTGAGGTGTGTCCCTGTCTGATGACACATCTAGGTTCATGACATCTAGGTTATATTACTGAGGTATGTCCCTGTCTGATGACATCTAGGTTCATATTACTGAGGTGTCCCTGTCCCTGTCTGATGACTGATGACATCTAGGTTCATATTACTGAGGTATGTCCCTGTCTGATGACATCTAGGTTTCATATTACTGAGGTGTGTCCTGTCTGATGACATCTAGGTTCATATTACTGAGGTGTGTCCCTGTCTGATGACATCTAGGTTCATATCTATTAGTTGTTTTCCCTGTCTGATGACATCTAGGTTCAGATTAATGATGAATGTCCCTGTCTGATTATATCTAGGTTCATATTACTGAGGTGTGTCCCTGTCTGATGACATCTAGGTTCATATTACTGAGGTGTGTCCCTGTCTGATGACATCTAGGTTCATATTACTGAGGGTGTGTCCCTGTCTGATGACATCTAGGTTCATATTACTGAGGTTTGTCCCTGTCTGATGACATCTAGGTTCATATTACTGAGGTGTGTCCCTGTCTGATGACATCTAGGTTCATATTACTGAGGTGTGTCCCTGTCTGATGACATCTAGGTTCATATTACTGAGGTGTGTCCCTGTCTGATGACATCTAGGTCTGATGACATATTACTGAGGTGAATTTTCCCTGTCTGATGACATCTAGGTTCATATTAATGATGAATGTCCCTGTCTGATTATATCTAGGTTCATAGGTTTACTGAAGTGTGTCCCTGTCTGATGACATCTAGGTTAATATGAGGTGTGTCCCTGTCTGATGACATCTAGGTTCATATTACTGAGGTGTGTCCCTGTCTGATGACATCTAGGTTCATATTACTTAGGTGTGTCCCTGTCTGATGACATCTAGGTTCATATTACTGAGGTATGTCCCTGTCTGATGACATCTAGGTTCAAATTACTGAGGTGTGTCCATGTCTGATGACATCTAGGTTCAAATTACTGAGGTGTGTCCCTGTCTGATGACATCTAGGTTAATATTACTGTCCCTGTCTGATGACATCTAGGTTTATATTACTGAGGTGTGTCCCTGTCTGATGACATCTAGGTTAATATTACTTAGGTTTGTCCCTGTCTGATGACATCTAGGTTCATATTACTGAGGTGTGTCCCTGTCTGATGACATCTAGGTTCATATTACTGAGGTGTGTCCCTGTCTGATGACATCTATCTAGGTTCATATTACTGATGAGGTGTGTCCCTGTCTGATGACATCTAGGTTCATACTTACTGTCCCTGTCTGATGACATCTAGGTTCATTATTAGGTGTGTCCCTGTCTGATGACATCTAGGTTCATATTACTGAAGTGTGTCCCTGTCTGATGACATCTAGGTTCATATTACTGAGGTTGTGTCCTGTCTGATGACATCTAGGTTCATATATTACTGTCCCGGTCTGATGACATCTAGGTTCATATTACTGTCCCTGTCTGATGACATCTAGGTTCATATTACTGAGGTATGTCCCTGTCTGATGACATCTAGGTTCATATATTACTGATGGTGTCCCTGTCTGTCTGATGACATCTAGGTTCATATTACTGAGGTGTGTCCCTGTCTGATGACATCTAGGTTCATATTACTGAGGTTTGTCCCTGTCTGATGACATCTAGGTTCATATTACTGATGAATGTCCCTGTCTGATGACATCTAGGTTCATATTACTGAGGTGTGTCCCTGTCTGATGACATCTAGGTTCATATTACTGAGGTGTGTCCCTGTCTGATGACATCTAGGTTCATATTACTGAGGTATGTCCCTGTCTGATGACATCTAGGTTCATATTACTGAGGTGTGTCCCTGTCTGATGACATCTAGGTTCATATTACTGAGGTGTGTCCCTGTCTGATGACATCTAGGTTCATATTACTGAGGTGTGTCCCTGTCTGATGACATCTAGGTTCATATTACTGAGGTGTGTCCCTGTCTGATGACATCTAGGTTCATATTACTGAGGTGTGTCCCTGTCTGATGACATCTAGGTTCATATTACTGAGGTATGTCCCTGTCTGATGACATCTAGGTTCATATTACTGAGGTGTGTCCCTGTCTGATGACATCTAGGTTCATATTACTGAGGTGTGTCCCTGTCTGATGACATCTAGGTTCATATTACTGAGGTATGTCCCTGTCTGATGACATCTAGGTTCATATTACTGAGGTATGTCCCTGTCTGATGACATCTAGGTTCATATTACTGAGGTGTGTGTCCCTGTCTGATGACATCTAGGTTCATATTACTGAGGTGTGTCCCTGTCTGATGACATCTAGGTTCATATTACTGAGGTGTGTCCCTGTCTGATGACATCTAGGGTCATATTACTGATACTGTCCCTGTCTGATGACATCTAGGTTCATATTACTGAGGTGTGTCCCTGTCTGATGACATCTAGGTTCATATTACTGAGGTGTGTCCCTGTCTGATGACATCTAGGTTCATATTACTGAGGTTTGTCCCTGTCTGATGACATCTCTAGGTTCATATTACTGAGGTGTGTCCCTGTCTGATGACATCTAGGTTCATATTACTGAGGTGTGTCCCTGTCTGATGACATCTAGGTTCATATTACTGAGGTGTGTCCCTGTCTGATGACATCTAGGTTCATATTACTGAGGTGTGTCCCTGTCCCTGTCTGATGACATCTAGGTCATATTATGACATCTAGGTTCATGTGTGTCCCTGTCTGATGACATCTAGGTTCATATTACTGAGGTGTGTCCCTGTCTGATGACATCTAGGTTCATATTACTGAGGTGTGTCCCTGTCTGATGACATCTAGGTTCATATTACTGAGGTGTGTCCCTGTCTGATGACATCTAGGTTCATATTACTGAGGTATGTCCCTGTCTGATGACATCTAGGTTCATATTACTGAGGTGTGTCCCTGTCTGATGACATCTAGGTTCATATTACTGAGGTGTGTCCCTGTCTGATGACATCTAGGTTCATATTACTGAGGTGTGTCCCTGTGTCTGATGACATCTAGGTTCATATTACTGAGGTATGTCCCTGTCTGATGACATCTAGGTTCATATTACTGAGGTGTGTCCCTGTCTGATGACATCTAGGTTCATATTACTGAGGTGTGTCCCTGTCTGATGACATCTAGGTTCATATTTAGGTGTGTCCCTGTCTGATGACATCTAGGTTCATATTAATGAGGTTTTCCGTGTCTGATGACATCTAGGTTCATATTACTGATGAATGTCCCTGTCTGATGACATCTAGGTTCATATTACTGAGGTGTGTCCCTGTCTGATGACATCTAGGTTCATATTACTGTGTCCCTGTCTGATGACATCTAGGTTCATATTACTGAGGTGTGTCCCTGTCTGATGACATCTAGGTTCATATTACTGAGGTTTGTCCCTGTCTGATGACATCTAGGTTCATATTACTGAGGTATGTCCCTGTCTGATGACATCTAGGTTCATATTACTGAGGTGTGTCCCTGTCTGATGACATCTAGGTTCATATTACTGAGGTGTGTCCCTGTCTGATGACATCTAGGTTCATATTACTGTCCCTGTCTGATGACATCTAGGTTCATATTACTGAAGTGTGTCCCTGTCTGATGACATCTAGGTTAATATTACTGAGGTGTGTCCCTGTCTGATGACATCTAGTTTCATATTACTGAAGTGTGTCCCTGTCTGATGACATCTAGGTTCATATTACTGAGGGATGTCCCTGTCTGATGACATCTAGGTTCATATTACTGAGGTATGTCCCTGTCTGATGACATCTAGGTTCAAATTACTGAGGTGTGTCCCTGTCTGATGACATCTAGGTTCAAATTACTGAGGTGTGTCCCTGTCTGATGACATCTAGGTTCATATTACTGTCCCTGTCTGATGACATCTAGGTTCATATTACTGAGGTGTGTCCCTGTCTGATGACATCTAGGTTCATATTACTGAGGTGTGTCCCTGTCTGATGACATCTAGGTCTAGGTTCATATTGTCCCTGTCTGGTGTGTCCCTGTCTGATGACATCTAGGTTCATATTACTGAGGTGTGTCCCTGTCTGATGACATCTAGGTTCATATTATATTCCTGTC
Source organism: Coregonus suidteri (assembly GCA_036851935.1). Classification (NCBI taxonomy): domain Eukaryota; kingdom Metazoa; phylum Chordata; class Actinopteri; order Salmoniformes; family Salmonidae; genus Coregonus; species Coregonus suidteri. The sequence goes on along the minus strand of CM072246.1, from coordinate 45,953,660 downwards.
TGATGAGGGTATGTCCCTGTCTGATGACATCTAGGTTCATATAGGAATGTCCCTGTCTGATGACATCTAGGTTCATATTACTGTCCCTGTCTGATGACATCTAGGTTCATATTACTGAGGTGTGTCCCTGTCTGATGACATCTAGGTTCATATTACAGAGGTTTGTCCCTGTCTGATGACATCTAGGTTCATATTACTGAGGTATGTGTCCCCTGTCTGATGACATCTAGGTTCATATTACTGACTGTCCCTGTCTGATGACATCTAGGTTCATATTACTGAGGTATGTCCCTGTCTGATGACATCTAGGTTCATATTACTGAGGTGTGTCCCTGTCTGATGACATCTAGGTTCATATTACTGAGGTGTGTCCCTGTCTGATGACATCTAGGTTCATATTACTGAAGTGTGTCCCTGTCTGATGACATCTAGGTTCATATTACTGAGGAATGTCCCTGTCTGATGACATCTAGGTTCATATGATACTAAGGTGTGTCCCTGTCTGATGACATCTAGGTTAATATTACTACTGTGTCCCTGTCTGATGACATCTAGGTTCATATTACTGAGGTGTGTCCCTGTCTGATGACATCTAGGTTCATATTACTGAGGTTTGTCCCTGTCTGATGACATCTAGGTTCATATTACTGAGGTATGTCCCTGTCTGATGACATCTAGGTTCATATTACTGAGGTGTGTCCTGATGTCTGATGACATCTAGGTTCATATTACTGAGGTGTGTCCCTGTCTGATGACATCTAGGTCTAGGTTATTATAGGTACTGTCCCTGTCTGATGACATCTAGGTTCATATTACTGAGGTGTGTCCCTGTCTGATGACATCTAGGTTCATATTACTGAGGTGTGTCCCTGTCTGATGACATCTAGGTTCATATTACTGAGGTGTGTCCCTGTCTGATGACATCTAGGTTAATATTACTTAGGTTTGTCCCTGTCTGATGACATCTAGGGTCATATTACTGAGGTATGTCCCTGTCTGATGACATCTAGGTTCAAATTACTGAGGTGTGTCCCTGTCTGATGACATCTAGGTTCATATTACTGAGGTGTGTCCCTGTCTGATGACATCTAGGTTCATATTACTGTCCCTGTCTGATGACATCTGAGTTTATATTACTGAAGTGTGTCCCTGTCTGATGACATCTAGGTTCATATTACTGAGGTGTGTCCCTGTCTGATGACATCTAGGTTCATATTACTGAGGTGTGTCCCTGTCTGATGACATCTAGGTTTCATATTACTGAGGGTGTGTCCCTGTCTGATGACATCTAGGTTCAAATTACTGCGGTGTGTCCCTGTCTGATGACATCTAGGTTCATATTACTGTCCCGGTCTGATGACATCTAGGTTCATATTACTGTCCCTGTCTGATGACATCTAGGTTCATATTACTGAAGTGTGTCCCTGTCTGATGACATCTAGGTTCATATTACTGAGGTTTGTCCCTGTCTGATGACATCTAGGTTCATATTACTGAGTGTGTCCCTGTCTGATGACATCTAGGTTCATATTACTGTCCCTGTCTGATGACATCTAGGTTCATATTACTGAGGTATGTCCCTGTCTGATGACATCTAGGTTCATATTACTGAGGTGTGTCCCTGTCTGATGACATCTAGGTTCATATTACTGCGGTGTGTCCCTGTCTGACATCTAGGTTCATATTAATGAGTTGTGTCCCTGTCTGATGACATCTAGGTTCATATTAATGATGGTGTGTCCCTGTCTGATGACACATCTAGGTTCATATTACTGAGGTGTGTCCCTGTCTGATGACATCTAGGTTCATATTACTGAGGTGTGTCCCTGTCTGATGACATCTAGGTTCATATTACTGAGGTGTGTCCCTGTCTGATGACATCTAGGTTCATATTACTGAGGTATGTCCCTGTCTGATGACATCTAGGTTCATATTACTGAGGTGTGTCCCTGTCTGATGACATCTAGGTTCATATTACTGAGGTGTGTCCCTGTCTGATGACATCTAGGTTCATATTACTGTCCCTGTCTGATGACATCTAGGTTCATATTACTGAGGTGTGTCCCTGTCTGATGACATCTAGGTTCATATTACTGAGGTGTGTCCCTGTCTGATGACATCTAGGTTCATATTACTGAGGTGTTCTTCTGATGACATCTGTCTGATGACATCTATGACATCTAGGTTCATATACTTGAGGTTTGTCCCTGTCTGATGACATCTAGGTTCATATTACTGAGGTATGTCCCTGTCTGATGACATCTAGGTTCATATTACTGAGGTGTGTCCCTGTCTGATGACATCTAGGTTCATATTACTGAGGTGTGTCCCTGTCTGATGACATCTAGGTTCATATTACTGAGGTATGTCCCTGTCTGATGACATCTAGGTTCATATTACTGAGGTGTGTCCCTGTCTGATGACATCTAGGTTCATATTACTGAGGTGTGTCCCTGAGGTATGTCCCTGTCTGATGACATCTAGGTTCATATTACTGAGGTGTGTCCCTGTCTGATGACATCTAGGTTCATATTACTGAGGTGTGTCCCTGTCTGATGACATCTAGGTTCATATTACTGAGGTGTGTCCCTGTCTGATGACATCTAGGTTCATATTACTGAGGTGTGTCCCTGTCTGATGACATCTAGGTTCATATTACTGAGGTGTGTCCCTGTCTGATGATGACATCTAGGTTCATATTACTGAGGTATGTCCCTGTCTGATGACATCTAGGTTCATATTACTGAGGTGTGTCCCTGTCTGATGACATCTAGGTTCATATTACTGAGGTGTGTCCCTGTCTGATGACATCTAGGTTCATATTACTGAGGTGTGTCCCTGTCTGATGACATCTAGGTTCATATTACTGAGGTGTGTCCCTGTCTGATGACATCTAGGTTCATATTACTGAGGTGTGTCCCTGTCTGATGACATCTAGGTTCATATTACTGAGGTATGTCCCTGTCTGATGACATCTAGGTTCATATTACTGAGGTGTGTCCCTGTCTGATGACATCTAGGTTCATATTACTGATCATATACCTGTGTCCCTGTCTGATGACATCTAGGTTCATATTACTGAGGTGTGTCCCTGTCTGATGACCTGTCCCTGTCTGATGACATCTAGGTTCATATTAATGATGAATGTCCCTGTCTGATGACATCTAGGTTCAGATTAATGATGAATGTCCCTGTCTGATTATATCTAGGTTCATATTACTGAGGTGTGTCCCTGTCTGATGACATCTAGGTTCATATTACTGAGGTGTGTCCCTGTCTGATGACATCTAGGTTCATATTACTTAGGTTTGTCCCTGTCTGATGACATCTAGGTTCATATTATATTCCCTGTCTGAGTGAGGTTGTCCCTGTCTGATGACATCTAGGTTCATATTACTGAGGTGTGTCCCTGTCTGATGACATCTAGGTTCATATTACTGAGGTATGTCCCTGTCTGATGACATCTAGGTTCATATTACTGAAGTGTGTCCCTGTCTGATGACATCTAGGTTCATATTACTGAGGTGTGTCCCTGTCTGATGACATCTAGGTTCAAATTACTGAGGTATGTCCCTGTCTGATGACATCTAGGTTCATATTACTGAAGTGTGTCCCTGTCTGATGACATCTAGGTTCATATTATTGAGGTGTGTCCCTGTCTGATGACATCTAGGTTCATATTACTGAGGTATGTCCCTGTCTGATGACATCTAGGTTCATATTACTGAGGTGTGTCCCTGTCTGATGACATCTAGGTTCATATTACTGAGGTATGTCCCTGTCTGATGACATCTAGGTTCATATTACTGAGGTATGTCCCTGTCTGATGACATCTAGGTTCAAATTACTGAGGTATGTCCCTGTCTGATGACATCTAGGTTCATATTACTGAGGTGTGTCCCTGTCTGATGACATCTAGGTTCATATTACTGAGGTGTGTCCCTGTCTGATGACATCTAGGTTCATATTACTGTCCCTGTCTGATGACATCTAGGTTCATATTAATGAAGTTTGTCCTTGTCTGATGACATCTAGGTTCAGATTACTGAGGTGTGTCCCTGTCTGATGACATCTAGGTTCATATTACTGCGGTGTGTCCCTGTCTGATGACATCTAGGTTCATATACTGAAGTGTGTCCCTGTCTGATGACATCATCTAGGTTAATATTACTTAGGTTGTGTCCCTGTCTGATGACATCTAGGTTCATATTACTGAGGTATGTCCCTGTCTGATGACATCTAGGTTCATATTACTGAGGTGTGTCCCTGTCTGATGACATGACATCTAGGTTCATATTACTGAGGTATGTCCCTGTCTGATGACATCTAGGTTCATATTACTGAGGTATGTCCCTGTCTGATGACATCTAGGTTCATATTACTGAGGTATGTCCCTGTCTGATGATATTCTAGGTTCATGACATCTACTGAGGTGTGTCCTGTCTGATGACATCTAGGTTCATATTACTGAGGTATGTCCCTGTCTGATGACATCTAGGTTCATATTACTTGAGGTGTGTCCCTGTGTGATGACATCTAGGTTCATATTACTGAGGTATGTCCCTGTCTGATGACATCTAGGTTCATATTACTGAGGTGTGTCCCTGTCTGATGACATCTAGGTTCATATTACTGAGGTATGTCCCTGTCTGATGACATCTAGGCATATTACTGAGGTATGTCCCTGTCTGATGACATCTAGGTTCATATTACTGAGGTGTGTCCCTGTCTGATGACATCTAGGTTCATATTATGAGGTATGTCCCTGTCTGATGACATCTAGGTTCATATTACTGAGGTGTGTCCCTGTCTGATGACATCTAGGTTCATATTACTGGGGTGTGTCCCTGTCTGATGACATCTAGGTTCATATTACTGAAGTGTGTGTCCCTGTCTGATGACATCTAGGTTCATATTACTGATGTGTGTCCCTGTCTGATGACATCTAGGTTCATATTTACTGAGGTATGTCCCTGTCTGATGACATCTAGGTTCATATTACTGAGGTGTGTCCCTGTCTGATGACATCTAGGTTCATATTACTGCGGTGTGTCCCTGT
>CM072246.1:45909402-45948101 GCA_036851935.1 Coregonus suidteri | reverse complement strand
AAACCACCACCCCAAACCCCCACACACACACCACACACACACACACACCACCACACACAACATTAATACACTGGGCTGCCAATACATACAGAATACATACAGACAGAGACCCAGTTTGGGGGTTAACAGTTTGGGGGTACAGTAAGTTAGGGGTAACAGTTTGGGGGTACAGTACTTACGTCCTTGAGTGTGATGATGTTGGGGTGTTGTCCGTATTCATCAGAATCTCAATCTCCTCCGATGGATCCTCTTCCCCTTATCTATTATCTAGAGAGACAGACCATTCAGCTGAGGATCTGGTTAGAAAGGTTTAGTTGGTTACTTTGAGTTGACTTGGGTTACATGACTAACTAGTTATATGGCATGTCAATTTTAAGTTAATCTTTCTTATTTTTTTACCCCCTTTTCAATTAGGATCTTGTCTCGTCGCTGCAACTCCCAACGGGATCGGGAGAGGCGAAGGTCGAGTCATACGTCCTCCTAAACATGACCGCCAAAACCGTTGCTCCTTGACACCCGCCCTCTAAAACCGGGAGCCAGCTGCAGCAACGTTCAACTGACGACGAAGTCAGCCTGCAGTTCTATATGAACTGGGTAGAGTTGCAAAATGTTCCAGAAATCCCCATTAATGTTCCATAATACCCCGTTTAATGTTCCAGAATACCCCGTTTTGGGGGGAAAGTGACCAGCATTTTGAACCATGGAGCAGCAGTGGTGAGCTACTAGCCAGGACTCCTGAGTTTTCCTGCCCTCTGCTGGTAGAGATGGGAACTGCTCCATAGACTCAGTGTAGTAATCACAGATATCCTATTCATTTAGTAACACAGTTGTAATCATAACAGTGTGTTCCCTAAACTCCCCTCCATATAAGCTAAAACATTACGTTTGGCTCTATACTCCAGCATTTTAGATTTGAGATTGAAAGTTTCATATGAGGCGACAGTGAGGGTATTTTCATAATATCGAATTTACCATTTAGAAATGAAAGCACTTTCTGTATCTAGTCCCCATTTGAAAAAGCAATAGGAACCTCTTCAATGAACAGTGGGGAGGTCAAAATAATGAAAAACTGTACAGTATATACCAAATCTATTCATTTTTAAATGTAGATTACTTCTACTTGCCATTTTTTTTCCATAACAAAAATTTTTTGGGCCCAGTAAGACCAAATAAATTTTTTATTATGTAAAACTTCCCCCAGTTAGCCCCATTAACGGGTTTTCACAGTTCCTTATTTGTTTATTTTTGTCCTGAAGCTAGCCCCCAAAAAACCCCCCCAAATTAGTTACCCCATATTAGGGGGATTTGGGGTTCCTGACAGGGGTATTCCCAAAAGCTTAAACTTTTTTTAGCCCAAAATTTGTTTTATTTAAAGGTTTTACCTTTTTGGAAACCCAAAGGGGGTAGTCCATAAAAAAGTTAGGTTACCATAAAGGGGTTTTAAATTTTGAAAGGGGGTTTCCTTTGAAGGTCTCCATTCCCAAAAAATTACTTTTAAGGGGGTTTGGTACCTAAACCAAGGTTTCCCCCCCAGTGTTTCCCCCATTAAAGGTTTTGGGGGTTAAACCTTAAAGTTGGGGGGCCATTTTCACAAGTAGACTTTTTTATTTAGATTATAAAAATTTTTCCCTTGGAAAATTCCCGACCAGGGTTTTTCTATTAAGGGGGGTTTTTAAAAGGGGTGTTCCTCCAAATAGTCCAATAAAAAATTTTTTACCAAATATTAATTTTTAAAAATTGGAGTCGGGCAGGAGCCCATAAATTTTAGTCCCCTAATATTATGTTGGAATTTTTATTACCTTGAAAAAAAAAAAAAAATCTAAAGGTAGTCATTTTTATTGTGTATATAAATTTTTTTAAATTGAAACGGGTGAAAAAAAAATTTAAAGGGGGAAAACAAAATTTTTTAAAATGTGAAAATTATGATTTTCTGCAGGAAAGTCTTTTTCAAAAAATTTTTTATTAAATTTGGGGTTTTTTTGAAAACCACAAGGGTATCCAAAAATTTACACAGGGAAAAGTAAAAATATTTAATTTTTGGGTATTTTGTTCTTATTTTTAACCAATGGTTAACCAGGGGGGGGTATAATTTTTTGGGGGTGTATTGGGGTTGTTCAAACAGGGGAAATTTTTTTTCATAACAAAGTATTACAATTTTAAAAAATTGGGGGTATAGGGATTGTGGCCCTGGGTAGCCCCTTTACACAGGTAACCTATATAATGTGTTTATGATGTTACCTTGACGGGTTTAGTCCTAACACAGTATTTTACCTATATAAGTGTTTTTATGTTTTACCTTGAAGTGTAGCCAAACAGTTAGTTCCCATATTAATGTTTTATTTGAGTTACCGGGACAGTGTATCCAAAACAGATACCAGTTTACCTATTTTAAATGTGTTTTAGATTTCCTTGCAGGTAGCCATGTACACAGTTAGACCTTATTAATGTGTTTTAGGGTTTTTCCCTTGACGTGAGCCCATAAAGAACACAGTTAGTTACCATTTAATGTGTTTTAGATTTTCCCTTTGACAGGTAGTCCAAAACCCCGTTAGTTCCTATATAATGTTATTATGTTCCCTTTGACAGGAGTCCATAACGATACAATTTAGTTCCCTATTAATGTGTATTTGATGTTACCTTGCAGTGTACCCATAACACGGGTTTTCCCTTTAAATGTGATTAGATGTCCCCCTTGACAGGGTAGTCCAAACAGTTAGTTATAATTAATGTTATTATGATGTTACCTTGACAGTGTAGCCCAAAACAAAGGTATTTACCATTTTAAGTGTTTAGAGGACCTGACAGTGTAGCCCAAAAACGGGGTTTTTCCCTTTTTAAGGTTTATGATTTCCTGACAGTGTATCCAAAAACACATTTATTTCCCCATATTAATGTGTATTTGTTTTCCCCTTGACATTTGTAGCCCTTTAACAGTTAGACTATAAATGTGTTTTATGTTTCCCCTTGACAGTTTTTCCATAAACGTTAGTTACCTAATAATGTGTTTTAGTGTTCCCTGGACAGGTAGTCCATTCAAAGTTAGTTCCCTATTTAAGTGTATTATGATTCCCTTTGACAGTGTATCCAAAAAAACAGTTATTTCCCAATTAATGTGTATTATATTTTCCCCTGACAGTGTAGTCTTTACACATTATTTACCTATAAATGTGTATATATGTTACTTGACAGTGTAGCCATAACAGAAACAAGTTATTTCCTTATTAATGGTTTTTGGTTACCTTGACAGGTAGTCCTTTACACGTTTTTACCATATAATGTGTATTATGATTTCCCTTGACAGTGTACCCCTAACACAGTTAGTTCCCATATTAAGTGTTATTATGATTTTACCTTGACATGTAGCCATTACACAGGTAGTACTATATTAATGTGTTTTGAGTTCCCTTTGAAAGTGAGTCCAAAAACAGATACACTTAGTTACCTATTTTAATGGTTTTATGATTTTACCTTGACAGTGTAGTCCAAACAGTTATTTACCATTTTAATGGTATTATGATGTTACCTGCTTTGTAGTCCATACAGGGGTTTTACCTATTTTAAGTGTTTTTAGATGTTCCCTTTGCAGTGTAGCAAAAACAGTAAATTTATTTCCCTATATTAATGTGATTATGATGTTACTTGCGGTGCCCATACACAGTTAGTTACCTTTTTGGGGTTATATGATTACCTGACATGTAGCCATAACACAGTTAGTCCCAATTAAGGGGTATTAGATTTTACCTTGACAGTGAGCCCATTACCGGGTAGATATTTTAATGTGTATTATGATGTTCCCGGGACAGTGTAGCCCTAACACATAGTTATAATAATGTGTATTAGTTTTCCTTTGACAGTGTAGTCCAAACGATACACAGTTATTTACATATTAATGTGTATATGATGTTCCCTTGCATTTAGTCCATAACAAGTAGTTCCCATATTAAGGATTGATGTTACCGACAGTGTAGCCATACACAGTTAGTTACCTAATTAAGGTATTATGATGTTCCTTTGACAGGTACCATTACACAGGTAGTACCATATAAGTGTATTATGATTTTACCTGACTTTTCCATAAACTTTAGTTACCTAATTAATGGTATTATGATGTTACCTTGACAGGTAGTCCATAACCAGAGTTACCTATAAAATGTGATTAGATGTTCCCCTTGCAGTGTATCCATACAGATACACAGTTAGTTCCCTTTATTAATGGTATTATGAGTTCCCTGACGGAGTCCATTACAAGTTATTACCTTTTTAAAATGGGTTTTATTTTTCCCTTGACAGGTAGTCCAAAACATTTGTTACCTATTTTAATGTTTATGAGTTCCCTTTGACAGTGTAGTCATAACACAGGTATTTTACCTATTTTAAGGATTATGAGTTCCCTTTGACAGTGATCATAAACAGATTTCCCATTTTAATGGTATTATGATTTTCCCTTTAAAGGGTTAGTCTTACACAGGTAGTTACCTTATTAATGTGTATTAGATGTTATTACGGGTGTGGTCCATTAACAGTTTTTACTATATTAATGTGTATTATGATTTCCCCTTTGACAGTATAGTCCAACACAGTTAGTTACCTTATAATGTGTATTATGATTTTCCCTTTGCGGGTAGCCCATAACAAGTTTTTACCATTTAAGTGTATTATGATTTTCCCTGACAGTGTAGCAAACATTTATTTCCTATTTTAATGTGTTTTATGATGTTACCGACAGGAGCCTAAAGATACACAGTTAGTACCAATTTAATGGGTTTTAGATGTTCCCTTTGCAGTTAGTCCAAAAAAGATACAATTAGTACCTTTTTTAATGTTTTTTATGATTTCCCCTTGAAGGTAGTCCTTTTAACATTTATTTTACCTAATAATGGTATTGAGTTACCTTGACATGTACCCCATTACAAGGTAGTTACCTTATTAAGGTATTATGGCCCTTGAAGTGAGTCCATACACATTTGTTACCAAATTTTAATGTGTTTATGATTTCCCTTGACATTTGTAGTCCATTACACATTTAGTTATATATAATGGTTTTTATGAGTTACCTGACAGTGTAGTCCATAACAGTTAGTTCCTATTTTAATGGGTATTATGATTTTCCCTTGACAGGTGCCCATTGCAGACATCGTGTACACACTTTTACAGAGAATACGACCCAACCCAATTTTCCTCCGAAGCTCAAAAAGGTTGAGAACGGGCCGATCCCCCATGCATTTACACACGGGGACAGAGAGACAGGGAGAGGAGAGAGAGCAAGAGAGACAGAGAAGAGAGAGGGGAGAGAACAGAGACAGAAGGAGCGAGACCCGGGGCGAAGCGAGAGGCGAGGAGAGAGGAAAATTTTAAATAAGAATTTTTTCTTAATTGACCTGTTGGTCAAAAAAGGGTTTTAAATAATTAATTTTTAAAGAATCAAAGGAGGAGGACGTAACAATGTAATAAAAAAAAATCACAAGTAACCTACTATGGAATAATGGCCTAAACCTACCCCTAACCCTACATTGGAAATAAGTGTGTACCTACACTGTAAATTACATTGTATACCAAATCATGTAAAATGGAGTACTGGTATGTAAGTAGGTAGTTTAGTGTTAGCACACAGTTAGGGAAACACTACCCGGATACACTCTTACACTCCATCACCAGGTATGGCAGCAACCAACCGAGTTCAAAGCTGTAGAGAGCAAATAATTGAAACATTCAAGCGTGTGCCAAAGCGTACTAAAGGCACAATGTTGAGCTGGGGTGGGTTATGTACCTTGGACTCTCGGTAGGATGTTTTTACTGAGTAGAGGAGGAGTGTGGTGGGTGTACTGTACTATTGGTAGGATGCTGATTAGAGGAGAGCTGGGGAGTGGGTGTACCTGGACTAATCGGTAGGATGCTGAGGTAGAGGAGAGCTGGTGGGTGGGTTGTTAACTGTACTATTGGTAGGATGTGAGTAGAGGAGAGCTGTGGTTGGTGTACCTTACTATCGTAGGAGGCTGATGAAGAGGAGAACTGGTAGAAGTTGTACCTCGAGACTCCGGTAAAGGACTGTGACCCGTGCACAGCTGTGGGTGGCGACTACCTTGACTATCCGTAGAATGCTGAGGTAGAGGGTATATGTGTTGTGTCTACCTGCACTATCGGTTAAAAGGAGGTGTGTACCACACCTGTGGGGGGGTAGCAATTCAGTCAGGTTAGCAGGCCCGCAGTCAGTGGAAAGCTCAGTGGGTGGGTTACCTTGAGTTATCCCGGCAGGATTGCTGAGTATTGGAGAGCTGTGGGCCACCCCACTCGGCTCCCGGTAGGTAGGATGCTGAGTTCAGGAGAGCTTGTGGCCCGGTCCCACCTTGCACTATCCCCAACTTGGAGGCTGTTACGTCCTTTCCCAGAGCAACTTGGAGCATGCCCCATGTATTTGTGAATCGGCAGTGTGAACTGAAATAGTGGAAGTAAATGTGGGTGGTTCTACTTAGCTAAGTTTAGGTTAAGGGTTATGGTTAGGGTAGAGCTGGGAGTGGTGGTTTGTACCGTCTTAATGGGTTAGATGCCTGCGTAGTGGTAGGAGCTCTATTGGGTGAGGTGTCTCTGTTGCCTATCGGTTAGTCTTTTGCGTAGATATGAGCGACTAACAATGGTGGGTTTACCTGCACTCTGCCCCCTAGCCCATGCTGACAAGCAGTGAGAGCCCCTGTTGCCACTACACAATCGCGAGCCAACCACGCTGAACCCTTTCTAATTACCGACTCGGCGATAGTCACTGACACAAATCCATGCCAGTCTATACATATACATACACAAAAGACACACAGACACACAAGGACACAACACGCAGACCACACCCACACAGACACACACAGACAACACACACACACAGACACACACAGACACACACACACACAGACACAGGAGTGATGGTGTTAACAATAGAAGAAAGACCTGAAATCTACACGTGACATAACCCTACACTGTGACCATACCCTCCACACTGTGACCAATAACCTCTACACTGTGACCAGAACCTCTACACACGCGGGTGACCATAACCTCTACACTGGACATAACCTACTACACTGTGACACTAACTATCTACCTGTGACCATAACCTACTACACTTTGACCATAACCCCAAGTACCTTTGGGTGTTTTACGGTGAACTCTGGTCGAAGCAGAAGTGTCGTCAGGCTTCCTGCTGCTGGTTTGAACGGAAGGCTGGAGCTCTGTCTGTAGAGCTCTATGGAGGGAGGAAGGAAGGGCTGAGATTATTCCATATTAGTTTCGTTCCAGTCATAATGAACAGTGTAGAGACACAGAGAGGAGAGAAAGACAGGAAGAGAGAGAGAATGAGAGAGGAGAATGAGAGACAGAGTGAGAGAGAGAGAGAGAGAGGACAGACGAGATGAGAAAGAGAAGAGAGACAGAGGAGAGAGGACAGAGAGAGAGGACAGAGACAGAGAGAGAGAGAGAGAGAGAGAAGAGAGAAGAGAAAAGGATAAAAAACTTTATAGAAATAAGAATGGTTGGGTGAAAAGCCAAAAATGTACATTTAGTTGTTGTCTTGGCGTTCATAGCATAGTCATATGTCTTCTCAGTGTTCAGTTGAGATGTCGACTACTATTGCTTGAATGTAGTGTTATTCTCATTAATAGTGTTGTTGTAGTTGCTGTTAATGGTATCCATTTCCACTACTTACTATTATTATTATTGCTGTGGTCCACCAATTTTGTGAATGTAACACTTTGACAATGTAAAGTAATTAACTTGCCATGTCAATAAAATCTACTGAATTGAATTTAGAGAGTCAGAGAGAAAACCCCGAAAAGAAAATTCCCCCTTTCCACCATACGCGGGGTGAATGCATTTTGTGAGGCCCAAAAACTACTGTCTACCCGGGTCTCCACCCACCCCTGGAGGGAACAGCCATTACGACAGGTCCCCCTTACAAGGCAGCAATCCAATTTTGCCGGGGCCCCCTGAAGGACGTCCCCTCAACCCGCAACCCCCCAGCACCTCACACAGAAGCAACAGACACCCCTCCAGATCTGCAAGCCCCCCTCCCGAAGGCCCGCCCCGAGAAAACCCACCCCAAAGGGCCCTACACCCAGACCACAGCTCACCGCCACACCCAACCAGCGAGACCCCCCCCAAAAAAACCCCTGGCCACACCTTATAGGCCCCCAAGATAGTCTTATGCCCTTCTGCCCCCCCCTCTGCAGCAAGGACCGAACATGAAGCTGAATATGCCCAGGCCGGAGCGAGAAAAGGGCCCCAACCCCCCACAAACACCCCCCAAGCCCATCCTGCGACTAAGGGGTATGATCAGATGCTCAACACGCTTGCCAGCCCTACTGTAAGGGTCCGGGCCTAAACCACTGAAACCAAAAAAAGCAAGGGCACAAAGTTTTATATCTCACCCTTTACATAGTCAATGGTAGGCTTCGAGGAACCCCTACGGTAAGCTTTTCCTTGGCGTAGTATGTAGTTTATTTACATGATCAACCAGTCTTCAGGGTTTCACGTCACCCCACTGACCCCCTATCGGGCCCAAGCAAAATCACGCCTACTTTAAAAGAGCAATTTCAATCTGAAGCACAAAGCCAAAGGCATGCACAATATAAGAAATATATAGAGGAAAAAAAGTAGTGTAGAAACCTACCAAAAAAAAAATAGGAACAACAAAATCAAACCCTTTTAGAAATTCCTGGGCAAAACGTTCCCCTGTAAAGTGAAGGTGAAACTTTGGGAGTGAAAACCCAAACAGTATATTTGACCCCCTTTAGCTTCCCCATCAAATTAAAAACTCTAACAAAAAAAACCGAAAAAAATTAACAACAATGACAAAGGGTTTGAGAAGAATGCAAAAATTGAAAGAAATTGAGAAACCTATCCAACCCAAAAAACAAAGAGACCAAAAAAACCTGGTCTAGCCTTCATATGGGGAATCACAAAAAACAATAAGAAATAACTACGGAAAAAAAAGGAAAGCATGTCAGAAATCAGCTCAATGTAATTGAAGAACCCAAGATTAAACCCATTCTGGAAAATTGGAAAATACAAAAACAAAAAAACAACACGAAGAGATTAAAAAAAAGGAGAGTATGGGTAAACTTTTCCCCAATTTTTTGGCCTAAAACAAAAAAAAATAGCAAAAACATAACAGATCAAATAAAAACTTAGAATCAATTTTTAAAGACTACAGAACCCACGGGATTCCCAATACATTGAATGAAACAGGACTAAATAACACCCTACCTTTCCTCAGTGAAAAAAATGTATGAGCAAATGTAAAAATGGGGTTTTTTTACCAAATTATGTACGACAGACCACGTATTCCCCCCTGCAACACCCTAATGACAAACAAAAAAACCAAACAAATGTTTTGTTGTTTTAAAAAAGGTTTTTGACTAAATTTTGGGGCGTGAGGGTTTCTATACAAATTGAGGAAAGTGTGTTGGGGGGGAAAAACATACAAAATTATAAAAACCATGTACACAAAAAAACGGGGTTAAAATTGGAAAAAAAAAACCACCAATTTATTTCCACGGGCCGGGGGTGAGACAGGGAGCAGTTTAAGCCCCCCTCTTTAACAATATATCAACCAATTTGGGGAGGGCACTAAAACAGTTCCGCACCCCGCCTCACTCTATAAACGAAGTCTATGTCTACGTTTGCGGATGATCGGGCTTCTGTCCCCCAACCCAAGGGGGCCTACAGCAGCACAGATTTGCACAGATTTTCAGACTGGGCCCCGCAGAAAAACTCAGTAAGCAAAAAAAATGGTGTTCAAAAAAAAAGGCCCGTTTCCCGGACCCCAAATACAAAATTCCCAACTAGACACTGTTGCCCTCAGACACAAAAATTAAAAAACCTCAACCCGAACAAGGCAAGAAGGGGCCTCTACACCCTCAAAAAGGAACATAAACCTACACCAAATAAGACGTTATAGAACATATCCCTCTATGGTTGTGAGGTTGGGTCACTCACCAACCAAAAATTCACAAAAAGGGACAAACACCCCAAATTTAGATGCAGAAAAAATTTTGCAAAAAACATGTGTGCAACGCAAAACCCCCAAACAATATATGCAGAACAGAATTGGCACCCTTTGTATACAAACCAGAAAAGAGCTTTTAAAATTTACAAACACCTAAAAGGGAAACGATGCCCAAAAATTTCCATCACAAAGCCCCGAGAAAAAGGGGAACCAGTGGAAACCCAAAAAAAATTTTAAAATACCCCCAAAAAATTCTCCCTACATTATATAAACAGCGGGGTAAATAAAACTGGAAATGTCCACTTTGAAAATTTGTGAGTGTAAAGTTTAATGGCAATGTTAACTGTTACTTTTCACGAATATTTTTTTGGTCTTCTAAAGGGTTTTTTCACTTTTTTGTGGTGGAGAGAGAACTACGTTTCCCGCGAGTTTTAGAAGAAAGGGGTGGTTTGATCTCCTCCACACGTCAGCCCAGCCCTAAGATGCACCCTCATAAAAAAAACACACACAGCCCCTACAGAGCACCGCAGTAAAACACACCCACACAGCCCCCAAGAGCACCCCTCAGTAAACACACACACACAGCCCCTACAGAGCACCTCAGTAAAAACACAACACAGCCCCCAAGGCACCCTCAGAAAACCCACACACAGCCCCCCCAGATGCACCCTCAGTAAAACACACACACACAGCCCCTACAGATGCACCGAGTAAAAACACACAACAAGCCCTACAGAGCACCGTCAGAAAACCACACACACAGCCCCCCAGATGCACCCTCAGAAAAACCACACAAACAGCCCCTACAGATGCACCTCAGTAAAAACACACACACGCCCCTACAGATGCACCGTCAGTAAAAAACACACAACAGCCCTACAGTGCCCCTTTTCAGAAAAAACACACACACACACCCCCAAGGGTGCCCCGTCAGAAAAAAACACACACAAAAACGCGAGAAAACTGAATGTGGTACTCTCCTCTCACAACACCCACAGGGGTTTAATTTGTGTGACTGTTTGGTTTTTTGTTACTTGTATTTTTTTTGTGGACCCCGGAAGAATAGCTGCTCCTCTGCAAAAGTAATGGGGATCCTAAAAAAAAAGAGACTTACCGGGCGGTTAGCAGGGTTGCGTTTTTTAAACGTTTCTCAGCAGATTTGGGCTTTAGATCATGAACTGAGGATCCCAAAAATAGTTGAGGGGGGGAAAAAGAGAGGGAGGAGAGAGAGGAGAGGGGAGAGACGAGTGAAAACAATGCCGGAGCAAATGTAAAATTGGCGTTTTACCAAAAATCGTAGACAGCCCGAAAAACCCCTGACATAAAATTGAAAAAAAAAAATGTTTGTAAATTAAAAAAAGCTGAGACTCAAAATTGTCAACGTTTGATCTGGTGCTTCGTCCCAACCAAGGGGGCCTCCAGCAGCACCTAGACTTCGCACAGATTGTCAGACCGGGGCCCTTTGACAGAAACCAGCAAGACAAATATAAGGGTTTTCCCAAAAAAGGCCCCTTTGCCGGGCCCAACATAAATTCTATCTACCATTGTGCCTTAGAGCACAAAAGAATCCCTTCCCTCGCCAAAACATCAAACCCCAAGGTAATTCCAAAAAAACTGGAATGACTGTGAGAAAGGCAAGAAGAGCCTTTTTTGGGCATCAAAAGGGAACATAACTTTTGACATACCAATTTACATTGCTGAAAATACTTTAATCATTTATAGAACCCTTTCCCCCCTGTTTGGGGCCACTCCCCAACCCAAAAATTTTCACAAACAGGACAAAACCCCAATTAAGAATTTCTGCAAAAATATCCAGAATTAGGACTATACCTACAAAGATAAAAATCCAGAAAAGAACCTTTAAATTCTAAAAACCCCCAAAAAATAAGGATTTCAAACCCCCCATAACAAAGCCACACCTAAGAGAGATGAACGGAGAAAAGAGCCCCTTGGAAATATATCCCTACCCTAAACTCAGTGCCCAGGTAATTCCCCAAAAAGCTGTAAAAACAATCTGAGAGAAAGGCAAAAAGGGGACTTCTGCCATAAAAAGGAAAAAACATTGACATAGTAATTAGGTCGGCTAAAAAACTTAAAATCAGTTATAGAACCCTTGCCCTTAGGTTGTGAGGTTCGGGGTGCCCCCAACCCAAAGAATTCACAAAATGGGAAAAACACCAAATTGGACTGTGCAAAATCCAGAAAGGCCGAAAAATCTAAACCACAAAAAAAGGGAAGCGTTTCCCCAAAATTTCCATAACAAAGCCATCAATACAGAGAGATGAACTTGGAGAAGAGCCCCCCAAAGTAAGGGGTCCGGACTCTGCGACAAACACAAAAGACCCAAGAGCCCAGGACAGCAACAAATTTAGACCCAACCAAATCAGAGAAAAAAAAATAAAATTTATTTTGACACTTGAAAGAACAAAAAAAAAAAACTGAGCAAACTGAAAGTTTTTTGGCCCAAACAGAGATAACAGTGGCAGAATCCCTGCCCATGTGATGACCCAAAACTGTACATAGTTAGGAACATTTTTTATTTTATACTTTAAACGCTAAAAATTGAATTTTTAGATGTTTTTCTTTTAACTTTTTTTATGTATGTCTGATTTTTGTTTTTTCTTTTTTTTGTTTAATTCCTTTTTTGTTTTTGTATGGGAAAAGTTTGAGAGAGGGAGAGAGAGAGAATCCTTAAAAAAAGAATGTATTTTAAAAGACCTTTTTGGTCAAAAAAGGTTTAACCTTACGGGATCGGGTTTTTTCCCGTATTGGGAGGTTGAGTAACGGCCTAAGTGTTGAGACTCTTTTAAAAACAGCAAAAATTCCAGGAAAGACATGCTTATAGGGCAAAAAGCTTAAATTTTTAAATTTAAAGCAGTCCAATTACAGTAGCTATTACAGAAAATAATACCCTTTTTGTTTTAGGAGATGCAAACACAAAAAAAATTTCCGGCAATGGTTTATGCATTTACCTTGAAGGTAAATAATTTCTTTTCATCAGTAATCTGCTCTGATTTTTAAACTGAGGGGCCCAAAACTCAAATGTAGCATTTTTTATAAAACATTTTTATATTCAAATGTAGGAATGGGTTCTAAGTTATTTATGTTAATTAGATAGGATATCCAAAATGGATAGCGTGTGGTGTGTTATCTGTAGTTCTCAGTAAATAGCCTGGGTTTTTTTTTTTGTCTTTTGGATTATTTTCAATCTATTCCTCCTTAACTAAATATACTTCCGCAAACCCCCCTCACCCCAAGGGGGAAAGGATTTTATTTTTTTTATACATTTTTACCCGAACCTCTGGCGAAACTAGCCCGCAGCCAAACTGCACTTTCTATTAGCCCCCGTTAGCGGTCTTCACCCCTTTTCCGGGCTTGGCCTGCACACCTACCAGCCAGCTTAGCCTGGACAATTAAGAGCTGGACAATTATGGCCAGTTGCACATCGCGCTATCGAGCCAGAGCATATTGGTCCCTTTTAGCCCAATGGTAGAGCACGGCGCTTGTAACGCCAAGGTAGTGGAGTTCACGATCCCGGGATCCACCCATACAAAAAATGTCATGGCCCGCCATGAATGTTAGTCGCTTGGGATGAAATGCGTCTGCTAAATGCATATTATTATTAATATTATATCGGATTTATCTGCCAGAATCACGTGAATACATGGGACCTTAACACCGGATCATTGCAACGAGCTAGCTGCCACCGAATGGCACGGTGTACATTTTTGGCTAATAAACACTGTACAGCCTGAGCTAACCCCAGTGTAACCTTGAGCTATCTCCCGGCTATGATACCTCTCTGTCAAACGAGGGACCTACTAGTGTTGAACGGTCGCCCCCCCCCCTGCCGATCCATCACGACTGGTGTACTGCCGATGTAAAGCGTCGGATGTGGTTTCAACAGCTTCCCTGTTGCGACGACCACGAAGATCCATCTGCTAGCCCCGGCCGCAGCTACGCGCAAGCACAGACGTGCCTGCAGCTCCCTGAGGGAAATGACCTCGGAGAAACTGAAAGATTGTAGTTGAGCGCGCCCCACGACCGGAAAACCCCACCGGCCCAGGTGACAGGCTAGGCCGAGGTTCAAGGACAAGGTAGCTGTATCGGGTAAGAGCTTCTGGGGGACCGAATAATTGACTGGTTTTGGTTTCATTCAAGGCTGTGCCGCTCAAGAGGAAGCGTCTCACTAGTAACCAGTCCCTGTTAACTGGTTCCTTTATATAAATCAACCCTACCACAGGGTGTTTTACAAATACTACTGGAACAAGATCATCCACATGTATCGATCACATTTTTACTAATACTGTAAAACTTTGTTCTAAGCTGTATCCGTACCCATTGGATGCAGTGATCACAAATAGTGGCTATATCCAGGAAAGCCAAAGTTCCCAACAGCTGGGCCTAAAATAGTGTATAAGAGATCATACAAAAAGATTTAGCTGTGACTCTTATGTGGATGTGTTAATATTGGTTTTGGTCTGATGTGAGTAATAAGGAAGCATCCAGACGTTGCACTTGATGAATTTATGAAATTGCTTCTTCCAATTATTGATAAACATGCACTGTTAGGAACTGACTGTTAGAACTGTAAGGCCTCCATGGATTGATGAGGATTGATGAAAAACTGTCTGGTGAAAGAGACGGGGCAAAAGGAGTGGCTAATAAGTCTGGCTTACACATCTGACTGGCTGACCCCCCCTTACTGCAAATTGAGAAAACTATGGACCTAAACTCAATAAATAAAAAAATAAACTGGTATTATGAAGCCAAAGATCAATATAATATACCGAATGATGGAGGAAAACAAATGGAGTACTTTAAATGAATTATGGGACAGAAAGACAAATTCAACTACAATACATCTTCATCGAATCAGATGGCTTACTCATTACAAACCATTTGACGTTGGCAAATTATTTAAATTATTATTACTTCATTGGGCAAAGTGGGCAAACTTAGGCAGGAAATGCCACCAATGAAATAGTGAGACAACGTAACTCATGTATAGAAAAACAATGAAAGAAAAGCATTGCAAGTTTGAATTTTGTAAAGTTAGTGTGGGAGAGATGGAAAAATTATTGTTTTTATCCGATCAATAATGGACAAACTTAGATGGAAGCTACTGAGGATGGTAGCTGACTCTATAGCCCCACTCCTATCTGTCATATCTTTAATCTGAGCCGTAGAGGAAAGTCTTTAGTCCTCAGGCTGGAGGGAAGCCAAAGTAATTCGCTACGCAAGAATGGTAAAGTTGGCCCTTACTGAGTTCTAACAGCAGACCTATCAGCTTGCTGCCAGCTCTGAGTCAACTGTTGTGAAAATGTTTTTGACCAAAATACAAATGCTACTTTTTCTGTAAACAAATTATCAACAGACTTTCAGCATGCTTATAGACAGGGCACTCAACATGTGTCTGCACTGACGACAAATGGACTGATGACTGGTTTGAAAGAAATTTATAATAAGATGATTGTGGGAGCTGTACTGTTTAGATTTCAGTGCAGCCTTTGATATTATTGACCATAACCTGTTGTTGAGAAAATGTAATGTGTTATGGCTTTTCAAACTCTGGCCATTATCGTGGATTCAGAGCTATCGATCTAAATAGAACTCAAGGGTTCTCTTTAATGGAAGCTTCTCTAATGTCAAACATGTAAAGTGTGGTGTACCACAGGGCAGCTCTCTAGGCCCTCTACTCTTTTCTATTTTTACCAATGACCTGATCACTGGCATTAAACAAAGCATGTGTGTCCATGTATGCTGATGATTCAACATATACGCAACAGCAACCACAGCTAATGAAGTCACTGAAACCCTTAACAAAGAGTTTGCAGTCTGTTTTGGAATGGGTGGCCAGTAATAAAACTGGTCCTGAACATCACTAAAACTAAGGAGCATTTGTATTTGGTACAAATCTATTCCTAAGTCCCTAGACCTCAGCTGAAATCTGGTAATGAATGGTGTGGCTGTTTTGAACAGTTGAGGAGACTAAATTACTTGGTGTTACCTTAGATTGTAAACTGTCATGGTCAAAACATATAGATTCAATGGTTATAAAGATGGGGAGAGGTCTGTCCGTAATAAAGAGTATGCTCTGCTTTTTTGACACCACACTCCACAAAGCAAGTCCTGCAGGCTCTAGTTTTGTCTTATCTTGATTATTGTCCAGTCCATGTGGTCGAGTGCTGCAAGGAAAGACCTAGTTAAGCTGCAGCTCTTCATTGTAATCAGAGGTCTGATATAATGCTATGCATGCCAGTCTCTCTTTGACTAAGAGTTTCCACTTCTTCTTCTGGTAAGAAACATTAATTGTGTTGAAAATTCTAAATACTTTGCATAGTCAACTTACACACAGCTCTGACACACACATTTTACCCCCCTAGACATGCCACCAGGGTGTCTTTTCACAGCCCAAATGCAGAACAAATTCAAGAAAGTGTACAGTATTATATAGAGCCATTATTGCATGGGAACTCCCCTCCCATGTCAATATTGCTCAGATGAAAACAGCAAACCTGGTTTAAACAAACAGATGAAGCAACACCTCACGACACACAACGCCTCTCCTCCCCTATTTTGACCTTAGATAGTTTTGTGTGTATGTATTTGATATGTAGGCCTACGTGTGCCATTTTTAAATGTATGTAGTTCTGTCCTTGAGGCTGTTCTTGTCTATTAATGTTCCTGGTCTAGAGTGGCTGCTATATCCCTGTAGTTCATTAATCACCTGGTCTAGAGTGGCTGCTATAGTCCTGTAGTTCCCGTTAATGGCACCTGGTCTAGAGTGGCTGCTATAGCCCTGTAGTTTCCATTAATCACCTGGTCTAGAGTGGCTGCTATATCCTGTAGTTCACATTAATGGCCTGGTCTAGAGTGGCTGCTATAGCCCTGTAGTTCCATTAATCACCTGGTCTAGAGGTGGCTGCTATAGTCCTGTAGTTCCATTAATCACCTGGTCTAGAGTGTGCTATAGTCCTGTAGTTCCATTAATCACCTGGTCTAGAGTGGCTGCTATAGTCCTGTAGTTCCATTAATCACCTTGGTCTAGAGTGGTGCATAGTCCTGGTTCCATAATCACCTGTCTAGAGTGGCTGCTATAGTCCTGTAGTTCCATTAATCACCTGGTCTAGAGTGGCTGCTATAGTCCTGTAGTTCCATTAATCACCTGGTTCTAGAGTGGTTATAGTCCTGTAGTTCCATTAATCACCTGGTCTAGAGTGGCTGCTATAGTCCTGTAGTTCCATTAATCACCTGGTCTAGAGTGGCTGCTATAGTCCTGTAGTTCCATTAATCACCTGGTCTAGAGTGGCTGCTATAGTCCTGTAGTTCCATTAATCACCTGGTCTAGAGTGGCTGCTAGAGTGGTTGCTATAGTCCTGTAGTTTAGTTCCATTAATCACCTGGTCTAGAGTGGCTGCTATATCCCTGTAGTTCCATTAATCACCTGGTCTAGAGTGGCTGCTATAGTCCTGTCTTCCATTAATCACCCTGGTCTAGAGTGGCTGTAATCCTGTAGTTCATTAATCACCTGGTCTAGAGTGGCTGTGCTATAGTAGTCCTGTAGTTCCATTCCATAATCACCTGGTCTAGAGTGGCTGCTATAGTCCTGTAGTTCCATTAAATCACTGGTCTAGAGTGCTGCTATAGTCCTGTAGTTCCATTAATCACCTGGTCTAGAGTGGCTGCTATAGTCCTGTAGTTCCATTAATCACCTGGTCTAGAGTGGGCTGCTATAGTCCTGTAGTTCCATTAAATCACCTGGTCTAGAGTGGCTGCTATAGTCCCTGTAGTTCCATTAATCACCTGGTCTAGAGTGGCTTGCTATATCCCTGTAGTTCCATTTTCCATAATCACCTGGTCTAGAGTGGCTGCTATAGTCCTGTAGTTCCATTAATCACCTGGTCTAGAGTGGCTGCTATAGCCTGTAGTTCCATTAATCACCTGGTCTAGAGTGGCTGCTATAGTCCCTGTAGTTCCATTAATCACCTGGTCTAGAGTGGTGCTAGTTCCTGTAGTTCCATGTCTAGAGTTGCAGTCCTGTAGTTCCATAATCACCTGGTCTAGAGTGGCTGCTATAGTCCTGTAGTTCCATTAATCACCTGGTCTAGAGTGGCTGCTATAGTCCTGTAGTTCCATTAATCATCACATTGGTTTGTAGTTCCATTAGTGAGTGGTGCTATAGTCCTGTAGTTCCATTAATCACCTGGTCTAGAGTGGCGCTATAGTCCTGTAGTTCTTATCAGGTCTAGAGTGGCTGCTATAGTCCTGTTAGTTCCATTAATCACCTGGTCTAGAGTGGATGCTATAGTCCTGTAGTTCCATTAATCACCTGGTCTAGAGTGGCTGCTATAGTCCTGTAGTTCCATTAAATCACCTGGTCCTATAGTAAATCACCTGGTCTAGAGTGGCTGCTATAGTCCTGTAGTTCATTAATCACCTGGTCTAGAGTGGCTGCTATAGTCCTGTAGTTCCATTAATCACCTGGTCTAGAGTGGCCTGCTATAGTCCTGTAGTTCCATTAATCACCTGGTCTAGAGTGGCTGCTATAGTCCCTGTAGTTCCATTAATCACCTGGTCTAGAGTGGCTGCTATAGTCCTGTAGTTCCATTAATCACCTGGTCTAGAGTGGCTGCTATCGCCTGTAGTTCCATTAATCACCTGGTCTAGAGGGCTGCTATAGTCCTGTAGTTCCATTAAATCACCTGGTCTAGAGTGGTGCTATAGTCCTGTAGTTTCCATTAATCACCTGGTCTAGAGTGGCTGCTATAGTAGTTCCACCTAATCACCTGGTCTAGAGTGGCTCTCATAATGTAGTTCCATTAATCACTGGTCTAGAGTGGCTGCTATAGTCCCTGTCTAGTAGTTCCATTAATCACCTGGTCTAGAGTGGGGCTGCTATAGCCCTGTAGTTCCATTAATCACCTGGTCTAGAGTGGCTGCTATAGTCCTGTAGTTCCATTAATCACCTGGTCTAGAGGGGCTGCTATAGCCTGTAGTTCCATTAATCATTAATATCCTGTAGTTCCTGGTCTAGAGTGGGTGCTATTAGTCCTGTTAGTTCCTTAATAGGTCCTGTAGTTCCATTAATCACCTGGTCTAGAGTGGCTGCTATAGTCCTGTAGTTAATCACATTAAATCCTGTACCATTATCACCTGGTCTAGAGTGGTGCTATAGTCCTGTAGTTCCATTAATCACCTGGTCTAGAGTGGCTGCTATAGTCCTGTAGTTCCATTAATCACCTGGTCTAGAGTGGCTGCTATAGTCCTGTAGTTCCATTAATCAATCACCTGGTCTAGAGTGGCTGCTATATGTCCTGTAGTTCATTAATCACCTGGTCTAGAGTGGCTGCTATAGTCCCTGTAGTGTCCATTAATCACACTGGTAGTGGCCATAGTCCGGTAGTTTCCATTAATCACCCTGGTCTAGAGTGGTGCTATAGTCCTGTAGTTCCATTAGGTCTAGAGTGGCTGCTATAGTCCTGTAGTTCCAGTAATCACCTGGGTCTAGAGTGGCTGCTTATAGTCTAGTTCCATCACCTGGTCTAGAGTGGCTGCTATAGTTCCATTAATCACCTGTAGTTCCATTAATCACTGGTCTAGAGTGTCTGTAGTTGTCCATTAATCACCTGGTCTAGAGTGGCTGCTATAGTCCTGTAGTTCCATTAATCACCTGGTCTAGAGAGTGGCTGCTATAGTCCTGTAGTTCCATTAATCATCACCTGCTATAGTCCTGTAGTTCCATTAATCAACCTGGTCTAGTGGCTGCTATAAGAGTGGTGCTATCAGTCCTGTAGTTCCATTAATCACCTGGTCTAGAGTGTAGCTTAATTTGGTGCTATAGTCCTGTAGTTCCATTAATCACCTGGTCTAGAGTGGCTATCTGCTATAGTCTGTAGTTCCATTAATCACCTGGTCTAGAGTGGCTGCTATAGTCCCTGTAGTTCCATTAATCACCTGGTCTAGAGTGGCTGCTATAGTCCTGTAGTTCCATTAATCACCTGGTCTAGAGTGGCTGCTATAGTCCTGTAGTTCCATTAATCACCTGGTCTAGAGTGGCTGCTATAGTCCTGTAGTTCCATTAATCACCTGGTCTAGAGTGGGCTGCTATAGTCCTGTAGTTCCATTAATCACCTGGTCTAGAGTGGGCTGCTATAGTCCCTGTAGTTCCATTAATCACCTGGTCTAGAGTGGCTGCTATAGTCCTGTAGTTCCATTAATCACCT
The DNA here is from genome assembly GCA_036851935.1 of Coregonus suidteri. Taxonomy (NCBI): domain Eukaryota; kingdom Metazoa; phylum Chordata; class Actinopteri; order Salmoniformes; family Salmonidae; genus Coregonus; species Coregonus suidteri. The sequence goes on along the minus strand of CM072246.1, from coordinate 45,927,887 downwards.
GGTCTAGAGTGGCTGCTATAGTCCTGTAGTTCCAATCACCTAATCACCTGGTCTAGAGGTGGCTGCTATAGTCCTGTAGTTCCATTAATCACCTGGTCTAGAGTGGCTGCTATAGTTCCTGTAGTTCCATTAATCACCTGGTCTAGAGTGGCTGCTATAGTCCTGTAGTTCCATTAATCACCTGGTCTAGAGTGGCTGCTATAGTCCTGTAGTTCCATTAATCACCTGGTCTAGAGTGGCTGCTATAGTCCTGTAGTTCCATTAATCACCTGGTCTAGAGTGGCTGCTATAGTCCTGTAGTTCCATTAATCACCAGTGGTGCTAGAGTGGCTGCTTATAGTCCCTGTAGTTCCATTAATCACCTGGTCTAGAGTGGCTGCTATAGTCCTGTAGTTCCATTAATCACCTGGTCTAGAGTGGCTGCTATAGTCCTGTAGTTCCATTAATCACCTGGTCTAGAGTGGCTGCTATAGTTCCTGTAGTTCCATTAATCACCTGGTCTAGAGAGTGGCTGCTATAGTCCTGTAGTTCCATTAATCACCTGGTCTAGAGTGGCTGCTATAGTTCCATTAATAATCCTAGTGGCTTGCTAGTTCCATTCCATAATCACCTGGTCTAGAGTGGCTTGCTATAGTCCTGTAGTTCCATTAATCACCTGGTCTATTTAGTCCTGTAGTTCCATGCTGTAGAGTCCGTAGTTCCATTAATCACACCTGGTCTAGAGTGGCTGCTATAGTCCTGTAGTTCCATTAATCACCTGGTCTAGAGTGGCTGCTATAGTCTGTAGTTCATTTAATCACCTGGTTCTAGAGTGGCTGCTATAATCACCTCTAGTCCTGTAGTTCCATTAATCACCTGGTCTAGAGTGGCTGCTATAGTCCTGTAGTTCCATTAATCACCTGGTCTAGAGTGGCTGCTATAGTCCTGTAGTTCCATTAATCACCTGGTCTAGAGTGGCTGCTATAGTCCTGTAGTTCCATTAATCACCTGGTCTAGAGTGGCTGCTATAGTCCTGTAGTTCCATTAATCACCTGGTCTAGAGTGGTAGTTGCTATAGTCCTGTAGTTCCATTAATCACCTGGTCTAGAGTGGCTGCTATAGTCCTGTGTAGTTCCATTAATCACCTGGTCTAGAGTGGCTGCTATAGCCCATTAATCACCTGGTCCTGGTGCTATAGTCCTGTAGTTCCATTAATCACCTGGTCTAGAGTGGCTGCTATAGTCCTGTAGTTCCATTAATCACCTGGTCTAGAGTGGTGGTGCTATAGTCCTGTAGTTCCATTAATCACCTGGTGGCTAGAGTGGTTGCTATAGCTCCCTGTAGTTCCATTAATCACCTGGTCTAGAGTGGCTGCTATAGTCCTGTAGTTCCATTAATCACCTGGTCTAGAGTGGCTGCTATAGTCCTGTAGTTCCATTAATCACCTGGTCTAGAGTGGCTGCTATAGTCCTGTAGTTCCATTAATCACCTGGTCTAGAGTGGCTGCTATAGTCCTGTAGTTCCATTAATCACCTGGTCTAGAGTGGCTGCTATAGTCCTGTAGTTCCATTCCATAATCACCTGGTCTAGAGTGGCTGCTATAGTCCTGTAGTTCCATTAATCACCTGGTCTAGAGTGGCTGCTATAGTCCTGTAGTTCCATTAATCACCTGGTCTAGAGTGGTGCTATAGTCCTGTAGTTCCATTAATCACCTGGTCTAGAGTGGCTGCTATAGTCCTGTAGTTCCATTAATCACCTGGTCTAGAGTGGCTGCTATAGCCCTGTAGTTCCATTAATCACCTGGTCTAGAGTGGCTGCTATAGTCCTGTAGTTCCATTAATCACCTGGTCTAGAGTGGCTGCTATATCCCTGTAGTTCCATTAATCACCTGGTCTAGAGTGGCTGCTATAGTCCTGTATTTCCATTAATCACCTGGTCTAGAGTGGCTGCTATAGTCCTGTAGTTCCATTAATCACTGGTCTAGAGTGGCTGCTATAGTCCTGTAGTTCCATTAATCACCTGGTCTAGAGTGGCTGCTATAGTCCTGTAGTTCCATTAATCACCTGGTCTAGAGTGGCTGCTATAGTCCTGTAGTTCCATTAATCACCTGGTCTAGAGTGGTGCTATAGTCCTGTAGTTCCATTAATCACCTGGTCTAGAGTGGCTGCTATAGTCCTGTAGTTCCATTAATCACCTGGTCTAGAGTGGCTGCTATAGTCCTGTAGTTCCATTAATCACCTGGTCTAGAGTGGTGCTATAGTCCTGTAGTTCCATTAATCACCTGGTCTAGAGTGGTGCTATAGTCCTGTAGTTCCATTAATCACCTGGTCTAGAGTGGCTGCTATAGTCCTGTAGTTCCATTAATCACCTGGTCTAGAGTGGCTGCTATAGTCCTGTAGTTCCATTAATCACCTGGTCTGGATAACCCACAATTGCTGATGCTCCAAATACTCAACTAGTCTCAAGAAGGCCAGTTTTATTGCTTCTTTAATCAGCACAACAGTTTTCAGCTGTGCTAACATAATTACAAAAGGGTTTTCTAATGATCAATTAGCCTTTTAAAATGATAAACTTGGATTAGCAAACACAACGTGCCATTGGAACACAGGACTGATGGTTGCTGATAATGGGCCTCTGTACGCCTATGTAGATATTTGATTAAAAATCAGCTGTTTCCAGCTACAATAACCATTTACAACATTAACAATGTCTACACTGTATTTCTGATCAATTTGTTGTTATTTTAATGGACAAAAAAATAGCTTTTCTTTCGAAAACAAGGACATTTCTAAATGACCCCAAACTTTTGAACGGTAATGTATACTGTAATGTATTTTTCGTTATGTGTCCGACCCCAGTAAGACTAGCTGTCCCCATTGGCGTCGGCTAAAGGGGATCCTAATGAATAAACTCAAATAACAGTACCTATGTTGTAGAACGAGTGTGGTTGACTTACTTGAGGATCATGTTCATGGTCTCATTGCGGTCGTTGCCCTGGAATGGTAACGTTCCGGTCAGCATCTCAAACTATAACATAGAGGAGAGACAGACATTAGGTTGGGGTTCTAGGTACAGGTTAGATACAGGTAGAGACATTAGGTTGGGGTTATAGATACAGGTTAGATACATTAGGTTGGGTTATAGATACAGGTATAGATACAGGTAGAGACATTAGGTTGGGGTTATAGATACAGGTAGAGACATTAGGTTGGGGTTATAGATACAGGTTAGATACAGGTAGAGACATTAGGTTGGGGTTATAGATACAGGTTAGATACAGGTAGAGACATTAGGTTGGGGTTATAGATACAGGTTAGATACAGGTAGAGACATTAGGTTGGGGTTATAGATACAGGTTAGATACAGGTAGAGACATTAGGTTGGGGTTCTAGGTACAGGTTAGATACAGGTAGAGACATTAGGTTGGGGTTCTAGGTACAGGTTAGATACAGGTAGAGACATTAGGTTGGGGTTATAGATACAGGTTAGATACAGGTAGAGACATTAGGTTGGGGTTATAGGTACAGGTTAGATACAGGTAGAGACATTAGGTTTGGGGGTATAGATACAGAGTAGATACAGAGGTTGGGGTTATAGATACAGGTAGAGACATTAGGTTGGGGTTATAGATACAGGTTAGATACAGGTAGAGACATTAGGTTGGGGTTATAGATACAGGTTAGGTAGAGAGACATTAGGTTGGGGTTATAGATACAGGTAGATACATTAGGTTAGGTTGGGGTTATAGATACAGGTTAGATACAGACAGAGACATTAGGTTGGGGTTATAGATACAGGTTAGATACAGGTAGAGACATTAGGTTGGGGTTATAGATACAGGTTAGATACAGGTAGAGACATTAGGTTGGGGTATAGATACAGTTTAGATACAGGTAGATACATTAGGTTGGGGTTATAGATACAGGTTAGATACAGGTAGAGACATTAGGTTGGGGTTATAGGACAGGTACAGGTAGATACATTAGGTTGGGGTTATAGATACAGGTTAGATACAGGTAGAGACATTAGGTTGGGGTTATAGATACAGGTTAGATACAGGTAGACACATTAGGTTGGGGTTATAGATAAAGGTTAGATACAGGTAGAGACATTAGGTTGGGGTTATAGATACAGGATAGATACAGGTAGAGACATTAGGTTGGGGTTCTAGGTACAGGTTAGATACAGGTAGAGACATTAGGTTGGGGTTATAGATACAGGTTAGATACAGGTAGAGACATTAGGTTGGGGTTATAGATACAGGTTAGATACAGGTAGAGACATTAGGTTGGGGTTATAGATACAGGTTAGATACAGGTAGAGACATTAGGTTGGGGTTATAGGTACAGGTTAGATACAGGTAGAGACATTAGGTTGGGGTTATAGATACAGGATAGATACAGGTAGAGACATTAGGTTGGGGTTATAGATACAGGTTAGATACAGGTAGAGACATTAGGTTGGGGTTATAGATACAGGTTAGATACAGGTAGAGACATTAGGTTGGGGTTATAGATACAGGTTAGATACAGGTAGAGACATTAGGTTGGGGTTATAGATACAGGATAGATACAGGTAGAGACATTAGGTTGGGGTTCTAGGTACAGGTTAGATACAGGTAGAGACATTAGGTTGGGGTTATAGATACAGGTTAGATACAGGTAGAGACATTAGGTTGGGGTTATAGGTACAGGTTAGATACAGGTAGAGACATTAGGTTGGGGTTATAGGTACAGGTTAGATACAGGTAGAGACATTAGGTTGGGGTTATAGATACAGGTAGAGACATTAGGTTGGGGTTATAGATACAGGTAGAGACATTAGGTTGGGGTTATAGATACAGGTAGAGACATTAGGTTGGGGTTATAGATACAGGTAGAGACATTAGGTTGGGGTTCTAGGTACAGGTTAGATACAGGTAGATACATTAGGTTGGGGTTATAGATACAGGTTAGATATAGGTGGGGTAGTGTGTGTGTGTTTACCATGAGTACTCCTAGACTCCACCAGTCAGCACTCTGGTTGTGTCCTCTTCTGTTGACGACCTCAGGAGCCATGTACTCCACCGTCCCACAGAATGAATAGGCCTTTTTATCAACATCCACTGACTCCTTACTCAGCCCAAAGTCTGAAATATACATTACACACATTACACAACCACTTTCTTTTATCCCACTTAAACAAACATCCTCTCCTGAAGCACCACAGCACACAGCCCAGACAGAGAGAAGGTCATACCTGTTAACTTGATGTGGCCAGCTTCATCTAATAAAATGCTGAAAACAGAGAACAACATTAGTAAGTATAGTAGAGAAACCCACAAACACAGAGCTTCCTACAGTAACAACATCATCAACTACAGGACAATTCTAAAGAAGATAGCAACACCCCAACCACCCTAACCCATCACTAGCAACACCCTAACCTATCACTAGCAACACCCCAACACCCCTAACCCATCACTAGCAACACCCCTAACCCATCACTAGCAACACCCTAACCACCCCTAACCCATCACTAGCAACACCCCAACCATCCCTAACCCATCACTAGCAACACCCCAACCATTCCTAACCCATCACTAGCAACACCCCAACACCCCTAACCCATCACTAGCAACACCCCTAACCCAATCACTAGCAACACCCTAACCACCCCTAACCCATCACTAGCAACACCCCAACCATCCCTAACCCATCACTAGCAACACCCCAAACACATCACTAGCAACACCCTAACCACCCCTAACCCATCACTAGCAACACCCTAACCACCCTAACCCATCACTAGCAACACCCTAACCTATCACTAGCAACACCCCAACACCCCTAACCCATCACTAGCAACACCCCTAACCCATCACTAGCAACACCCTAACCCATCACTAGCAACACCCCAACCACCCTAACCCATCACTAGCAACACCCCAACCACCCTAACCCATCACTAGCAACACCCCAACCACCCTAACCCATCACTAGCAACACCCCTAACCCATCACTAGCAACACCCCAACCACCCTAACCCATCACTAGCAACACCCCAACCACCCTAACCCATCACTAGCAACACCCCTAACCCATCACTAGCAACACCCCAACACCCCAAACACATCACTAGCAACACCCCAACCACACTAACCCATCACTAGCAACACCCTAACCCATCACTAGCAACACCCCAACCACCCTAACCCATCACTAGCAACACCCTAACCCATCACTAGCAACACCCCAACCACCCTAACCCATCACTAGCAACACCCTAACCCATCACTAGCAACACCCCACACCCCAACACCCCAAACACATCACTAGCAACACCCCAACCACCCTAACCCATCACTAGCAACACCCCAACACCCCAAACACATCACTAGCAACACCCCAACCACCCTAACCCATCACTAGCAACACCCCAACCCATCACTAGCAACACCCTAACACCCCAACCCATCACTAGCAACACCCTAACCCATCACTAGCAGCACCCTAACCCATCACTAGCAACACCGCAACACCCCAAACACATCACTAGCAACACCCCAACCACCCTAACCCATCACTAGCAACACCCTAACCACCCCTAACCCATCACTAGCAACACCCCAACCACCCTAACCCATCACTAGCAACACCCTAACCACCCTAACCCATCACTAGAAACACCCCAACCACCCCTAACCCATCACTAGCAACACCCCAACCACCCTAACCCATCACTAGCAACACCCCTAAACCATCACTAGCAACACCCCAACCACCCTAACCCATCACTAGCAACACCCTAACCACCCTAACCCATCACTAGCAACACCCCAACCACCCCTAACCCATCACTAGCAACACCCTAACCACCCCTAACCCATCACTAGCAACACCCTAACCTATCACTAGCAACACCCCAACACCCCTAACCCATCACTAGCAACACCCCAACCACCCTAACCCATCACTAGCAACACCCCAAACACCCCTAACCCATCACTAGCAACACCCCAACAACCCCTAACCCATCACTAGCAACACCCCAACACCCCAACCCATCACTAGCAACACCCCAACACCCCAACCCATCACTAGCAACACCCCAACCACCCTAACCCATCACTTGAAACACCCTAACCACCCCTAACCCATCACTAGCAACACCCCAACCCATCCCTAGCAACACCCCAACCACCCTAACCCATCACTAGCAACACCCCAACCACCCTAACCCATCACTAGCAACACCCCAAACACATCACTAGCAACAAACACTACTAACAACACCCCTAACCCCCCTCACACTAGCAACACCCCAACCACCCTAACCCATCACTAGCAACACCCCAACCACCCTAACCCATCACTAGCAACACCCCTAACCACCCCTAACCCATCACTAGCAACACCCCAACCACCCTAACCCATCACTAGCAACACCCCAAACACATCACTAGCAACACCCCAACCACCCTAACCCATCACTAGCAACACCCTAACCTATCACTAGCAACACCCCAACACCCCTAACCCATCACTAGCAACACCCCAACACCCTAACCAATCACTAGCAACACCCAAACCACATCACTAGCAACACCCCAACCCATCACTAGCAACACCCCAACCACATCACAAGCAACACCCCTAACACATCACTAGCAACACCCCAACACCCCAAACACATCACTAGCAACACCCTAACCCATCACTAGCAACACCCCAACCACCCTAACCCATCACTAGCAACACCCCAACCCATCACTAGCAACACCCCAACACCCCAAACACATCACTAGCAACACGCCAACCACCCTAACCCATCACTAGCAACACCCTAACCTATCACTAGCAACACCCCAACACCCCTAACCCATCACTAGCAACACCCCAACCACCCTAACCCATCACTAGCAACACCCCAACCACCCTAACCCATCACTAGCAACACCCCTAACCCATCACTAGCAACACCCCTAACCCATCACTAGCAACACCCCAACCACCCTAACCCATCACTAGCAACACCCCAACCACCCTAACCCATCACTAGCAACACCCCAACACCCTAACCTTCACTAGCAACACCCCAACCACAAAACTAGCAACACCCCAACCCATCACTAGCAACACCCTTAACCACCCTAACCCATCACTAGCAACACCCCAACCACCCTAACCCATCACTAGCAACACCCCAACACCCTAACCCATCACTAGCAACACCCCAACACATCACTAGCAACACCCCAACCACATCACTAGCAACACCCCAACCACATCACTAGCAACACCCCTAACACATCACTAGCAACACCCCTAACACATCACTAGCAACACCCCAACACCCCCAACACATCACTAGCAACACCCCAACACCCTAACCCATCACTAGCAACACCCCAACCACCCTAACCCATCACTAGCAACACCCCAACCACCCTAACCCATCACTAGCAACACCCCAACCACCCTAACCCATCACTAGCAACACCCCAACCACCCTAACCCATAACTAGCAACACCCTAACCACCCCAACCCATCACTAGCAACACCCCAACCACCCTAACCCAATACTAGCAACACCCCAACCACCCTAACCCATCACTAGCAACACCCCAACCACCCTAACCCAATACTAGCAACACCCCAACACCCCTAACCACATCACTAGCAACACCCCAACACATCACTAGCAACACCCCAACCCATCACTAGCAACACCCCAACACCCTAACCACATCACTAGCAACACCCCAACACCCCTAACCACATCACTAGCAACACCCCTAACCACATCACTAGCAACACCCCAACACATCACTAGCAACACCCTAACCCATCACTAGCAACACCCCAACACCCTCACCCATCACTAGCAACACCCCAACACATCACTAGCAACACCCCAACACATCACTAGCAACACCCCAACACATCACTAGCAACACCCCAACCCATCACTAGCAACCACCCTAACCCATCACTAGCAACACCCCAACACCCTAACCCATCACTAGCAACACCCCAACACCCCAAACACATCACTAGCAACACCCCAACACCCTAACCCATCACTAGCAACCACCCTAACCCATCACTAGCAACCACCCTAACCCATCACTAGCAACCACCCTAACCCATCACTAGCAACACCCCAACACCCAAACACATCACTAGCAACACTCCAACACCCTAACCCATCACTAGCAACCACCCCTAACCCATCACTAGCAACACCCCAACCACCCTAACCCATAATAATATAATAATAATAATAATTACAGTCATGCGTGCATACATTTTTTTGTGTATGGGTGGTCCCGGGGATCGAACCCACTACCTTGGCGTTACAAGCGCCGTGCTGAGCTACAGAGGACGACGCAACACCCCAACCACCCTAACCCATCACTAGCAACACCCCAACACCCCTAACCCATCACTAGCAACACCCCAACCACCCTAACCCATCACTAGCAACACCCCTAACCACCCCCTAACCCCATCACTAGAGCAACACCCCAACCACCCTAACCCATCACTAGCAACACCCCAAACACATCACTAGCAACACCCCAACACCCTAACCCATCACTAGCAACACCCCTAACCCATCACTAGCAACACCCCAACACCCCTAACCCATCACTAGCAACACCCCAAACACATCACTAGCAACACCCCAAACCAAATCACTAGCAACACCCCAACACCCCTAACCCATCACTAGCAACACCCTAACCCAACCACTAGCAACACCCTAACCCATCACTAGCAACACCCCTAACCCATCACTAGCAACACCCTAACCCAACCACTAGCAACACCCTAACCCATCACTAGCAACACCCTAACCCAACCACTAGCAACACCCTAACCCATCACTAGCAACACCCCAAACACCCCAACCCATCACAAGCAACACCCCAACCACCCTAACCCATAACTAGCAACACCCCAACCCATAACTAGCAACACCCCAACCCATCACTAGCAACACCCTAATCCATCACTAGCAACACCCTAATCCATCACTAGCAACACCCCAACCCATCACTAGCAACACCCCAACCACCCTAACCCATCACTAGCAACACCGTAACCCAATCAATAACAACCAAAATACCCTAACCCAATCACTAGCAACACCCTAACCCAACCACTAGCAACACCCTAACCCATCACCAGCAACACCCCAAACACCCTGATCCATCACTAGCAACACCCCAAATACCCTAAACCACTACTAGCAACACCCCAACCATATAGATTAGAGTTTACATCACTAGAGGCAGAAAGACTAGGGGGGGTTAGGGGTCAGAGGTTAGGGTACATATGTCTCTGTAAACTATGCCCAGGTGGTGGTGTAGGGGTTAGGGGTCATGTCTCTGTAAACTATGCCCAGGTGGTGGTGTAGGGGTTAGGGGTCATGTCTCTGTAAACTATGCCCAGGTGGTGGTGTAGGGGTTAGGGGTCAGAGGTTAAGATACATATGTCTCTGTAAACTATGCCCAGGTGGTGGTGTAGGGGTTAGGGGTCAGAGGTTAAGATACATATGTCTCTGTAAACTATGCCCAGGTGGTGGTGTAGGGGTTAGGGGTCAGAGGTTAGGGTACATATGTCTCTGTAAACTATGCCCAGGTGGTGGTTTAGGGGTTAGGGGTTAGGGTACATATGTCTCTGTAAACTATGCCCAGGTGGTGGTGTAGGGGTTAGGGGTCAGAGGTTAAGATACATACTTCTCTGGTTTGAGGTCTCTGTAAACTATGCCCAGATGGTGCAGGTGGTCGAGGGCCAGAGCCAGCTCTGCTAGGTAGAATTTGACATCTTCCTCTGTAAACATAACCTAGTGAGAACTGGACACATTTACTGTCTGTTCTGGCCTCGAAGGGAAGGGTCACAGGCAACACAACTCATTATACAACATTATAACATCATATTACTAAATACAGTTAACAGAGCTACTCATAAAACAATATTATATACATTATATTAACTTAATAATACTATTTACACATTTAAATACACATAAATATTATTTATCATTATACATGCAGTGGTCAGTTTATTAGGTACACCACCCCGTTCATGATAATGGTTTGCTCCTACAGACTGAGTCACGTGGCTTGCTATATAAATCAGGCAGGCCGGCATCGAGGCATTCAGTCACTGTTCGATTGAACGTTAGAATGGGAAAAACAAGTGACCTAAGCGACTTTGAGCGTGGTATGATCGTTGGTGCCAGGAGCGCCGTATCTCAGAAACGGCCGGCCTCTTAGCCTTTTCACACACAACAGTACCTAGGGTTTACCGAGAATGGTGCGACAAACAAAAAACATCTAGTCAGCGGCAGTCCCGTGGGCGAAAACAGCTCGTTGATGACAGAGGTCGAAGGAGAATGGCAAGAATCGTGCAAGCTAACAGGCGGGCCACAAACAGGCACATAACGGCGCAGTACAACAGTGGTGTGCAGAACGGCATCTCGGAATGCACAACTCGTTGGTCCTTATCACAGATGGGATATTGCAGCAGACGACCACACCGGGTTCCACTCCTATCAGCTAAACACAAGAAGAAGCGGCTCCAGTTGGCAAGCGATCACCAACACTGGACAACTGGATAATAATAAGCTAGGATAATAATTGCTTGTCAATGAATTAAATGTAATACAATGGCAATCCTGGTTATATGTTAGAATCCTATGCGTGAACTGCCGACATTATTACGCATATTAATTGATAATGATGGAAAATAGGATATGCATAATAAAAAATAAAAAAATAGTTATATAGATATATATATATATATATAGAGGTGAAAGCATTGGAAATGCTTTTGGCGGTTAACCTGCTTCTGTTTTGTGGGTGGCACTGTGTGCTGTTTTCGATGGATGGGTCCTGGCCTCTCGGGGCCTTAGGGATCCGGAGGGACGGGGGGGGATGCTGATCACTGAGATGACGGCTCAACTTTGGGAAGGGGAGGGGCCTTAACGGGGGGAATTAGTGGAGAACAATTGAAGGGTTACTCCGTAGCAATGCAAATATCACGGTACAGCTATATGGACACTCAATCATTACGCTATTTTTTATTGGTAAATTTACAAACATATATAATGATAAATAGACTTGAAACTTGTATCTCATTATGGTGTATGGTGAAATAAGTATAGCCAGTTATAATTGTAATGGCTTAGCTGATAATAACAAAAGAAGAACAATATTTACATGGCTCAAAGAGAAGGAATATAATATCTATTGTATACAGGAAACTCATTCAACAATTCGAGATGAAGTAGCGTGGAAAAAAGAATGGGGGGGGGAAATATACTTCTCCCATGGGCAAAGAAATTCAAAAGGGGTGATGATATTAATTAATAGTAATTTCGATCCGAATGTGCAAATTGTCCAAATAGATACGCAAGGTAGATGGATTATTTTAAATATGGTATTGGACCATAAACAGATATGGCTCATTAACCTTTACGGACCAAATAATGATGATCCACAATTCTTTGACAATATATATAATAAATTATCAAGCCTGCAAGCAACTCAAGACAATATTATTATGGTGGGGGATTATAATACTGTTTTAAATAGCTCAATGGACCGAAAAGGAAATCACACCACAAACAATCACCCACATGCTCTTAAGGAAATTGTGAATGTCATGGATACATTAGAACTAGTAGATATATGGAGGCTTAAATATGCTGATCTAGTGAGATATACATGGCGGAGACTGAATCAAGCTAGTCGTCTTGACTTCTTTCTTATCTCATTCTCGTTGGCACCAAAAGTAAAAAAAAAGTGTTGATAGGGGACAGAATGCGGTCGGACCATCATATAATAGGCATATACATTACTCTGACTGAATTTCCACGTGGGCGAGGATATTGGAAATTTAATCAAAGCCTATTAGATGATAATTTATTTATAATTAGAACAAAGGAATTTATAACTGACTTTTTCCAACATAACATAGGTACAGCGAATCCCCTTATTGTATGGGACACCTTTAAATGTGCCTTTAGAGGCCATGCAATTCAGTACTCATCTCGAAAACAAAAGCAATTTAGGTCAAAAGAGTTTATACTAAGAAAGGAAATAGAAAGTCTAACAGAACAGATAGATGGCAATAAAAAACTGTAACATAGAGGCTCAGATTAAATTAGAGGAAAACAAAAAGAAATGGAAAAACTTATTCAAGAAAGATCAAGTGTAATATATTATAAAAATAAAGCAAACTGGATGGAATATGGGGAAAAATGCACAAAATTCTTTTTTAATCTTCAACATAGGAATGCTACCAAAAATAAACTTAATGAAAAACTGGTTACAATTGACGGAGTCACCCATAATTCACCTAATGATATTTTGAAGGAAGAAACAAAGTATTTTAAGCATATGTTTTCTTTTCAGTCGCCTCCATCTCCTCTAACTGAAGCTAATTGTAGAGATTTTTTCCTATATGATAATGTCAAATTAACAGCCACACAGAAAGACTCATGTGAAGGTGAAAATTACAGAGGAGGAACTTCTGGATGCAATTAAAGACTTTAAGTCCGGGAAAACTCCAGGGTTGGATGGCATACCAATCGAGGTATACCAAACCTTTTTTGATATACTAAGAGGACCGTTATTAGCATGTTTAACCACTCCTATGTAAATGGTAGATTATCTGACACTCAAGAAGAAGGTCTGATCTCATTATTACTGAAACAGGATACAAGTGGAAAATATAAAGATCCAGTCCATTTACAAAATTGGAGGCCCCTTACACTTCAGTGTTGTGATGCAAAAATCCTAGCAAAATGTATAGCGCATAGAATTAAAAAGGTATTGTCGGATATTATTCATTCTAATCAGACAGGTTTTTTACATGGAAGATACATTGGAGATAATATAAGGCAAGTATTGGAAACAATAGAACACTATGGAAAATATGGGAAACCAGGCCTGCTATTCATAGCAGACTTCGAAAAGGCATTTGATAAAGTTCGACTGGAATTTATATATAAATGCCTGGAGCATTTCAATTTTGGAGAATCTCTTATAAAATGGGTCAAAATCATGTATAGTAACCCTAGGTGTAAAAATAGTAAATAATGGCTATTTCTCAGAAAGTTTCAAACTGTCAAGAGGAGTGAAACAAGGTTGTCCACTATCGGCATATCTATTTATTGTGGCCATCGAGATGTTAGCTATTAAAATCAGATCCAATAATAATATCAGAGGATTAGAAATACAGGGCTTAAAAACAAAGGTGTCATTGTACGCAGATGATTCATGTTTTTCTTTTAGATCCACAACTAGAATCCCTCCACAGCCTCATAGAGGATCTAGATACATTTTCTAACCTCTCTGGGATTAAAACCAAATTATGACAAATGTACTATATTACGTATTGGATCACTAAAAAATACAATTTTTACATTACCATGTAGTTTACCAATAAAATGGTCTGATGGTGATGTGGATATACTCGGAATACATATCCCAAAGGAAATAAATGATCTCACTTCAATAAATTTTAATAGAAAGTTAGCAAAAATAGATAAGATCTTACTACCATGGAAAGGAAAATACCTGTCAATTTGTGGGAAAATCACCCTGATTAACTCTTTAGTATTATCCCAGTTTACCTATTTGCTTATGGTCTTGCCTACGCCTAGCAAACAGTTTTTAAATTATATGAGAAAAAAATATTCAATTTTATTTGGAACGGCAAGCCAGACAAAATTAAAAGAGCATATTTATATAATGAATATGAATTCGGAGGACAGAAATTATTAAATATTAAAGCATTAGACCTATCACTAAAATCTTCAGTCATCCAAAAGTTATACTTAAATCCGAACTGGTTCTCAAGCAAATTAGTAAGATTGTCTCACCCACTGTTCAAGAAAGGCCTTTTTCCCTTTATTCAGATTACAACCTCTCACTTTCAGTTATTTGAAAAGGAAATAATCTCCCAAATGTCACTATTTCTAAAACAAAGCCATAGAAAGTTGGTTGCAATTTCAATTTAATCCTCCAGAAACGACAGAACAAATAATGCAACAAATATTGTGGTTAAATTCAAATATACTAATTGACAAAAAACCTTTATTTTTTGACAGAATGTTTAAAAAAGGTATAATCTTCATAAATGATATCATCGGTAGGACTGGTGGAGTTATGTCGCACATGCAGCTAACAAAAACATATGGAAATGTCTGCTCTACCCAAAATTACAACCAAAATAATTGCAGCCTTACCGCAAAAGTGGAAGAGGAAAGTTGAAGGGGGAGAAAGTAAGGAACTTGTCTGTCGGCCTTGCATTAAAGAACATAATTGGTTAAGGAAAACTGTGATAAATAAAAAAAGTATATATCAGTTTCACTTAAGGACCAAAGGATTGACAGCAGTCCCATATAGATTGCAAAATAGTTGGGAAGAGATCTTTGACGTACCGATCCCATGGCATAGTGTTTATGAACTGACACGCAAAAACGACACCGGATTCAAAAATTAGAATCTTTCAATTTAAATTATTATATAAAAATCTTGCTACCAATAGAATGTTATTTATATGGGGGGATACAATCTTCCCAGCTCTGCAGATTTTGCTGTGAAGAGATAGAATCATTAGATCATTTGTTTTGGTTCTGTCCATTTGTAGCTTGTTTTTGGACACAGGTCCAGGAATGGCTAAAGGATTGCAATATTTACCTGGAACTAACCTTGCAGATAGCATTACTGGGTGATCTGAGAAGTCATAGTCAATCGATCAATAATATAATAATACTTTTAGCAAAAATGTTTATTTTTAGTTCGCAATCTGTAGAGGCAATGCTAAACTGCTGAAGGAGCTGCTTCCTGTGCTTGGCCCTCCTATGTTGAACATAATAAACAGCTCTCTATCCACCGGATGTGTACCAAACTCACTAAAAGTGGCAGTGATAAAGCCTCTCTTGAAAAAGCCAAACCTTGACCCGGAAAATATAAAAAACTATCGGCCTATATCGAATCTTCCATTCCTCTCAAAAATTTTAGAAAAAGCTGTTGCGCAGCAACTCACTGCCTTTCTGAAGACAAACAATGTATACGAAATGCTTCAGTCTGGTTTTAGACCCCATCATAGCACTGAGACTGCACTTGTGAAGGTGGTAAATGACCTTTAATGGCGTCAGACCGAGGCTCTGCATCTGTCCTCGTGCTACTAGACCTTAGTGCTGCCCTTTGACACCATCGATCACCACATTCTTTTGGAGAGACTGGAAACCCAAATTGGTCTACACGGACAAGTTCTGGCCTGGTTTAGATCCTACCTGTCGGAAAGATATCAGTTTGTTTCTGTGAATGGTCTGTCCTCCGACAAATCAACTGTACATTTCGGTGTTCCTCAAGGTTCCGTTTTAGGACCACTATTGTTTTCACTATATATTTTACCTCTTGGGGATGTTATTCGAAAACATAATGTTAACTTTCACTGCTATGCGGATGACACACAGCTGTACATTTCAATGAAGCATGGTGAAGCCCCAAAATTGCCCTCGCTAGAAGCCTGTGTTTCAGACATAAGGAAGTGGATGGCTGAAAAACTTTTACTTTTAAACTCGGACAAAAACAGAGATGCTTGTTCTAGGTCCCAAGAAACAAAGAGATCTTCTGTTAAATCTGACAATTCATCTTGATGGTTGTAAAGTCGTCTCAAATAAAACTGTGAAGGACCTAGGCGTTACTCTTGACCCTGATCTCTCTTTTGACGAACATATCAAGACTGTTTCAAGGACAGCTTTTTTCCATCTACGTAACATTGCAAAAATCAGAAATGTTCTGTCCAAAAATGATGCAGAAAAAATTAATCCATGCATTTGTTACTTCTAGGTTAGACTACTGCAATGCTCTATTTTCCGGCTACCCGGATAAAGCACTAAATAAACTTCAGTTAGTGCTAAATACGGCTGCTAGAATCCTGACTAGAACCAAGAAATTTGATCATATTACTCCAGTGCTAGCTTCCCTACACTGGCTTCCTGTTAAGGCAAGGGCTGATTTCAAGGTTTTACTGTTAACCTATAAAGCGTTACATGGGCTTGCTCCTACCTATCTTTCCGAGTTGGTCCTGCCGTACATACCAATACGTACGCTACGGTCACAAGACGCAGGCCTCCTAATTGTCCCTAGAATTTCTAAGCAAACAGCGGGAGGCAGGGCTTTCTCCTATAGATCTCCATTTTTATGGAACAGTCTGCCTACCCATGTGAGAGACGCAGACTCGGTCTCAACCTTTAAGTCTTTACTGAAGACTTATCTCTTCAGTAGGTCATATGATTGAGTGTAGTCTGGCCCAGGAGTGTGAAGGTGAACGGAAAGGCTGGAGCAACGAACAGCCCTTGCTGTCTCTGCCAGGCCGTTCCCCTCTCCACTGGGGTTCTCTGCCTCTAACCCTGTTGCAGGGGCTGAGTCACTGGCTTGCTGGTGCTCTTTCATGCCGTCCCTGGGAGGGGTGCGTCACTTGAGTGGGTTGAGTTACTGACGTGATCTTCCTGTCTGGGTTGGCGCCCCCCCCCCTTGGTTTGTGCTGTGGTGGAGACCTCTGTGGGCTATACTCGGCCTTGTCTCAGGATTGTAAGTTGGTGGTTGGGGATATCCCTCTAGTGGTGCGGGGGCTGTGCTTTGGCGGAGTGGGTGGGGTTATATCCTTCCTGTTTGGCCCTGTCCGGGGGTTTCTTCGGATGGGGCCACAGTGTCTCCGGACCGCTCCTGTCTCAGCCTCCAGTATTTATGCTGCAGTAGTTATGTGTCGGGGGGCTGGGGTTAGTTGGTTATACCTGGAGTACTTCTCCTGTCTTATCCAGTGTCCTGTGTGAATTTAAGTATGCTCTCTCTAATTCTCTCGTTCTCTCTTTCTCTCTGAGAACCTGAGCCCTAGGACCATACGTCAGGACTACCGGGCATGATGACACCTTGCTGTCCCCAGTCCGCCTGGCCTTGCTGCTATTCCAGTTTCAACTGTTCTGCCTGCGGCTACGAAACCCCTACCTGTCCCAGACCTGCTGTTTTCAACTCTTAATGATCGGCTATGAAAAGCCAACTGAGAGACCTGAGCCCTAGGACCATACGTCGGGACTACCGGCCGTGGTGACTCCTTGCTGTCCCCAGTCCGCCTGGCCTTGCTGCTATTCCAGTTTAAACTGTTCTGCCTGCGGTTATGGAACCCCTACCTGTCCCAGACCTGCTGTTTTCAACTCTTAATGATCGGCTATGAAAAGCCAACTGAGATTTATTCCTGATTATTATTTGACCATGCTTGTCACTTATGAACATTTTTGAACATCTTGGCATGGTTCTGTTATAATCTCCACCCGGCACAGCCAGAAGAGGACTGGCCACCCCTCATAGCCTGGTTCCTCTCTAGGTTTCTTCCTAGGTTTTCGCCTTTCTAGGGAGTTTTTCCTAGCCACCGTGCTTCTACACCTGCATTACTAGCTGTTTGGGGTTTTAGGCTGGGTTTCTGTACAGCACTTCGAG
>CM072246.1:45889402-45904402 GCA_036851935.1 Coregonus suidteri | reverse complement strand
CCCCCTATCAACGAGCCACCTCGCACTCTCCGCTCCACCTACATACATCAGGGACCTCACCCCTATCAACGAGCCACCTCGCACTCTCCGCTCCAACAACTCGTCACTGCTTCAAGTCCTCAAGACACGTCTCTGTACTATGGGGTACCGAGCCTTCCGCTCCTTTGCCCCTCGCCTATGGAACGCTCTTCCTGACCATCTGAGAGACACTCCATCAATGGGAACTTTTAAAACGGGCCTTAAAACCCATTTCTCCAGACTGTCTTTCTTCCAGTCCTAATCTGGAAAGTGCTTTTAGCACCTAGCCTATCTACTGTTGCTATTTTATGCCTTGATTCTAAATGTATTATGTTTTTATTTTATCATTATTTTTGCCTACAACATATACACTATCCCCTACAACATATACACTATCCCTCTACAACATATACACTATCCTCTACCAGATACACCAGCCTCTACCAGATACACCAGCCTCTACCAGATACACCAGCCTCTACCAGATACACCAGCCTCTACCAGATACACCAGCCTCTACTAGATACACCAGCCTCTACTAGATACACCAGCCTCTACCAGATACACTATCCTCTACTAGATACACCAACCTCTACCAGGCTCTACCAGATACACTATCCTCTACTAGATACACCAGCCTCTACCAGATACACTATCCTCTACTAGATACACCAGCCTCTACCAGATACACCAGCCTCTACCAGATACACCAGCCTCTACCAGATACACCAGCCCTCTACCAGATACACCAGCCTCTACCAGATACACTATCCTCTACTAGATACACCAGCCTCTACCAGATACACTATCCTCTACTAGATACACCAGCCTCTACTATCCTCTACTAGATACACCAGCCTCTACCAGATACACTATCCTCTACTAGATACACCAGCCTCTACCAGATACACCAGCCTCTACCAGATACATTATCCTCTACTAGATACACCAGCCTCTACCAGATACACTATCCTCTACCAGATACACCAGCCTCTACTATTCTCTACAACATATACACTATCCTCTACAACATATACACTATCCTCTACCAGATACACCAGCCTCTACCAGATACACCAGCCTCTACCAGAAACACCAGCCTCTACCAGATACACCAGCCTCTACCAGCCTCTACTAGATACATCAGCCTCTACCAGATACACTATCCTCTACTAGATACACCAGCCTCTACCAGATACACTATCCTATACTAGATACACCAGCCTCTACCAGATACACTATCCTCTACTAGATACACCAGCCTCTACTATCCTCTACAACATATACACTATCCTCTACCAGATACACCAGCCTCTACTAGATACACCAGCCTCTACCAGATACACAAGCCTCTACCAGATACACCAGCCTCTACCAGCCTCTACTAGATACACCAGCCTCTACCAGATACACTATCCTCTACTAGATACACTATCCTCTACTAGATACACCAGCCTCTACCAGATACACTATCCTCTACTAGATACACCAGCCTCTACCAGATACACTATCCTCTACCAGATACACCAGCCTCTACCAGATACACTATCCTCTACCAGATACACCAGCCTCTACCAGATACACCAGCCTCTACCAGATACACCAGCCTCTACCAGATACACTATCCTCTACTAGATACACCATCCTCTACTAGATACACCAGCCTCTACCAGATACACCAGCCTCTACTATTCTCTACAACATATACACTATCCTCTACAACATATACACTATCCTCTACCAGATACACCAGCCTCTACTAGATACACAAGCCTCTACCAGATACACCAGCCTCTACCAGATACACCAGCCTCTACCAGATACACCAGCCTCTACTAGATACACCAGCCTCTACCAGATACACCAGCCTCTACTAGATACACCAGCCTCTACCAGCCTCTACCAGATACACCAGCCTCTACCAGATACACCAGCCTCTACCAGCCTCTACTAGATACACCAGCCTCTACCAGATACACTATCCTCTACTAGATACACTATCCTCTACTAGATACACCAGCCTCTACCAGATACACTATCCTCTACTAGATACACCAGCCTCTACCAGATACACTATCCTCTACCAGATACACCAGCCTCTACCAGATACACAACATCCTCTACCAGATACACCAGCCTCTACCAGATACACCAGCCTCTACCAGATACACCAGCCTCTACCAGATACACCAGCCTCTACTAGATACACCAGCCTCTACCAGATACACCAGCCTCTACTATTCTCTACAACATATACACTATCCTCTACAACATATACACTATCCTCTACAACATATACACTATCCCCTACAACATATACACTATCCCCTACAACATATACACTATCCCCTACAACATATACACTATCCCCTACAACATATACACTATCCTCTACAACATATACACTATCCCCTACAACATATAAACTATCCCCTACAACATATACACTATCCTCTACAACATATACACTATCCTCTACAACATATACACTATCCTCTACAACATATACACTATCCTCTACAACATATACACTATCCTCTACAACATATACACTATCCCCTACAACATATACACTATCCCCTACAACATATACACTATCCTCTACAACATATACACTATCCCCTACAACATATACACTATCCTCTACAACATATACACTATCCCCTACAACATATACACTATCCTCTACAACATATACACTATCCTCTACAACATATACACTATCCTCTACAACATATACACTATCCCCTACAACATATACACTATCCCCTACAACATATACACTATCCCCTACAACATATACACTATCCCCTACAACATATACACTATCCCCTACAACATATACACTATCCCCTACAACATATACACTATCCCCTACAACATATACACTATCCTCTACCAGATACACCAGCCTCTACCAGCCTCTACCAGATACACCAGCCTCTACCAGACTCTACCAGATACACCAGCCTCTACCAGATACACCAGCCTCTACCAGCCTCTACCAGATACACCAGCCTCTACCAGATACACCAGCCTCTACCAGCCTCTACCAGATACACCAGCCTCTACCAGCCTCTACCAGATACACCAGCCTCTACCAGATACACCAGCCTCTACCAGACTCTACCAGATACACCAGCCTCTACCAGCCTCTACCAGATACACCAGCCTCTACCAGACTCTACCAGATACACCAGCCTCTACCAGATACACCAGCCTCTATACACCAGCCTCTACCAGATACACCAGCCTCTACCAGCCTCTACCAGATACACCAGCCTCTACTAGATACACCAGCCTCTACCAGATACACTATCCTCTACTATTCTCTACAACATATACACTATCCTCTACCAGATACACCAGCCTCTACTAGATACACCAGCCTCTACCAGCCTCTACCAGATACACCAGCCTCTACCAGATACACCAGCCTCTACCAGATACACCAGCCTCTACTAGATACACCAGCCTCTACCAGATACACCAGCCTCTACTAGATACACCAGCATCTACCAGATACACTATCCTCTACCAGATACACCAGCCTCTACCAGATACACCAGCCTCTACTAGATACACCAGCCTCTACCAGATACACCAGCCTCTACTAGATACACCAGCCTCTACCAGATACACCAGCCTCTACTATTCTCTACAACATATACACTATCCTCTACAACATATACACTATCCTCTACCAGATACACCATCCTCTACTAGATACACGAGCCTCTACCACCCTCTACCAGATACACCAGCCTCTACCAGATACACCAGCCTCTACCAGATACACCAGCCTCTACCAGATACACCAGCCTCTACCAGATACACTATCCTCTACTAGATACACCAGCCTCTACCAGATACACTATCCTCTACTAGATACACCAGCCTCTACCAGATACACTATCCTCTACTAGATACACCAGCCTCTACCATATACACTATCCTCTACCAGATACACCAGCCTCTACTATTCTCTACAACATATACACTATCCTCTACAACATATACACTATCCTCTACCAGATACACCAGCCTCTACCAGATACACCAGCCTCTACTAGATACACCAGCCTCTACCAGATACACCAGCCTCTACCAGATACACCAGCCTCTACCAGATACACCAGCCTCTACCAGATACACCAGCCTCTACCAGATACACCAGCCTCTACCAGCCTCTACTAGATACACCAGCCTCTACCAGATACACTATCTCTCTACTAGATACACCAGCCTCTACCAGATACACTATCCTCTACTAGATACACCAGCCTCTACCAGATACACCAGCCTCTACCAGATACACTATCCTCTACCAGATACACCAGCCTCTACCAGATACACCAGCCTCTACTAGATACACCAGCCTCTACCAGATACACTATCCTCTACTAGATACACCAGCCTCTACCAGATACACCAGCCTCTACCAGATACACCAGCCTCTACCAGATACACCAGCCTCTACCAGATACACCAGCCTCTACCAGATACACCAGCCTCTACCAGATACACCAGCCTCTACCAGATACACCAGCCTCTACCAGATACACCAGCCTCTACCAGATACACCAGCCTCTACCAGATACACCAGCCTCTACCAGATACACTATCCTCTACTAGATACACCAGCCTCTACCAGATACACTATCCTCTACTAGATACACCAGCCTCTACCAGATACACTATCCTCTACTAGATACACCAGCCTCTACCAGATACACTATCCTCTACCAGATACACCAGCCTCTACTATTCTCTACAACATATACACTATCCTCTACAACATATACACTATCCTCTACCAGATACACCAGCCTCTACCAGATACACCAGCCTCTACTAGATACACCAGCCTCTACCAGATACACCAGCCTCTACCAGATACACCAGCCTCTACCAGATACACCAGCCTCTACCAGATACACCAGCCTCTACCAGATACACCAGCCTCTACCAGATACACCAGCCTCTACCAGATACACCAGCCTCTACCAGCCTCTACTAGATACACCAGCCTCTACCAGATACACTATCCTCTACTAGATACACCAGCCTCTACCAGATACACTATCCTCTACTAGATACACCAGCCTCTACCAGATACACCAGCCTCTACCAGATACACTATCCTCTACCAGATACACCAGCCTCTACTAGATACACCAGCCTCTACCAGATACACTATCCTCTACCAGATACACCAGCCTCTACTAGATACACCAGCCTCTACCAGATACACCAGCCTCTACCAGATACACCAGCCTCTACCAGATACACCAGCCTCTACCAGATACACCAGCCTCTACCAGATACACCAGCCTCTACCAGATACACTATCCTCTACTAGATGCACCAGCCTCTACCAGATACACTATCCTCTACAACATATACACTATCCTCTACCAGATACACCAGCCTCTACTAGATACACCAGCCTCTACCAGATACACTATCCTCTACTAGATGCACCAGCCTCTACCAGATACACTATCCTCTACTAGATACACCAGCCTCTACTATTCTCTACAACATATACACTATCCTCTACAACATATACACTATCCTCTACAACATATACACTATCCTCTACCAGATACACCAGCCTCTACCAGATACACCAGCCTCTACCAGATACACCAGCCTCTACCAGATACACCAGCCTCTACCAGATACACCAGCCTCTACCAGATACACCAGCCTCTACCAGATACACCAGCCTCTACCAGATACACCAGCCTCTACCAGATACACCAGCCTCTACTAGATACACCAGCCTCTACCAGATACACTATCCTCTACTAGATACACCAGCCTCTACCAGATACACTATCCTCTACTAGATACACCAGCCTCTACCATATACACTATCCTCTACTAGATACACCAGCCTCTACTATTCTCTACAACATATACACTATCCTCTACCAGATACACCAGCCTCTACCAGATACACCAGCCTCTACCAGATACACCAGCCTCTACCAGATACACCAGCCTCTACCAGATACACCAGCCTCTACCAGATACACACAGCTCTACCAGATACACCAGCCTCTACTAGATACACCAGCCTCTACCAGATACACTATCCTCTACCAGATACACTATCCTCTACCAGATACACCAGCCTCTACCAGATACACCAGCCTCTACCAGATACACTATCCTCTACTAGATACACCACCTCTACTATCCTCTACCAGATACACTATCCCACTCTACTAGATACACATATCTACTAGATACACCAGCCTCTACTAGATACACCAGCCTCTACCAGATACACCAGCCTCTACCAGATACACCAGCCTCTACCAGATACACCAGCCTCTACCAGATACACCATCCTCTACCACATACACCAGCCTCTACCAGATACACCAGCCTCTACCAGATACACCAGCCTCTACCAGATACACTATCCTCTACCAGATACACCAGCCTCTACCAGATACACTATCCTCTACCAGATACACCAGCCTCTACTATCCTCTACTAGATACACTATCCTCTATCCTCTACTAGATACACCAGCCTCTACCAGATACACCAGCCTCTACCAGATACACCAGCCTCTACCAGATACACCAGCCTCTACTAGATACACCAGCCTCTACTAGATACACCAGCCTCTACCAGATACACTATCCTCTACCAGATACACTATCCTCACCAGATACACCAGCCTCTACCAGATACACCAGCCTCTACCAGATACACCAGCCTCTACCAGATACACCAGCCTCTACCAGATACACCAGCCTCTACCAGATACACCAGCCTCTACCAGCCTCTACCAGATACACCAGCCTCTACCAGATACACCAGCCTCTACCAGATACACCAGCCTCTACCACCCTCTACCAGATACACCAGCCTCTACCAGATACACCAGCCTCTACCAGATACACCAGCCTCTACCAATAACACCATCCTCTACCAGATACACCAGCCTCTACCAGATACACCAGCCTCTACCCAGATACACCAGCCTCTAGCCTCTACCAGATACACCAGCCTCTACCAGATACACCAGCCTCTACCAGATACACCAGCCTCTACCAGATACACCAGCCTCTACTATCCTCTACCAGATACACCAGCCTCTACTATCCTCTACCAGATACACCACCTCTACCAGATACACCAGCCTCTACTATCCTCTACCAATACACCAGCCTCTACTATCCTCTACCAGATACACCAGCTCTACTATCCTCTACCAGATACACTGTAATGAAAAGAGCTATAAAATGACTAGTATTATCACTACCTACTACTACTACACTCACACCCTCCATGTTATTCACACAATGAGTGAAAGACTCACCCTCGTCTCCCTCCCCCATGTTACTCACACAATGAGAGAGACTCTCCCTCGTCTCCCTCCCCCATGTTACTCACACAATGATAGAGACTCTCCCTCGTCTCCCTCCCCCATGTTACTCACACAATGAGAGAGACTCTCCCTCGTCTCCCTCCCCCATGTTACTCCACACAATGAGAGAGACTCACCCTCGTCTCCCTCCCCCATGTTACTCACACAATGAGAGAGACTCACCCTCGTCTCCCTCCCCCATGTTACTCACACAATGAGAGAGACTCACCCTCCACTATAATAATAAATAATAATATGCCATTTAGCAGACGCTTTTATCCAAAGCGACTTACAGTCATGCGTGCATACATTTTTTTTTGTGTATGGGTGGTCCCGGGGATCGAACCCACTACCCTGGCGTTACAAGCGTGGTCCTCTGTAGCTCAGCTGGTAGAGCACGGCGCTTGTAACGCCAAGGTAGTGGGTTCGATCCCCGGGACCACCCACACAAACACAAAAAAAAAAATATATGTATGCACGCATGACTGTAAGTCGCTTTGGATAAAAGCGTCTGCTAAATGGCATATTATTATTATTATATTATTTATTATTACAAGCGCCGTGCTCTACCAGGTGAGCTAAAGAGGACCACTACAGAGGACCACTATGTTACTCACACAATGCGTGAAAAGACTCTCCCTCGTCCATGGGCTCATCCAGGATCTGGTGACCATTGACCTGGAACACACAGACAGTAAACATCATCAACAACAACACACAGTAAACAACCACATCAACACAATACAATCACAAATATCAACAACACGATGGGAGAGTTCCAGCAGGTCAATTTGGCTAAGTCAGTGACAATTAGGGCTCCTCAACAACAACAAAAAATCTTAGTAGACCGAAAGTCATCTGTTCATCTCGACCAATCAATTGGACATTTTTAAACGTGTATTTTTCCATATATAGACACACCCTGTGTTTTTAAAAAATAAAATATATGCATTGAGCTTGTCTGATGCTTAAAGCTGAAATAAGACACAAATGCCTCAAGAGGGCACCAGAGATCTAGAAACCAGAAGAAAACTGATCCCACTATTCTCCTCCCGTTCCCGCTGGCGTTCGCAGATTCTGCCCATTACTCTCCTGAAGTTTCCGGTAATAGGCCACACGAGGAGTCGGAAACCTTTCTCATGTGGAATGCAAATCTATATTACACTTTCTATCAATCTGCGTGCCAGTTATGGTTTTCGTATGCAAATTTTCATGAAAGTTTCATTTCATTGATAATAACGTCTTCATCTCTCAAAACCATTGTCATGTGGTTAATCAAAATGTTATATAAATCTAAATAAAAATGATAAACTTAAAAAGTTACTTTTCTCTTGCCATTGCCAACTACAGTGCATTCGGAAAGTATTCAGACCCCTTGACCTTTTACACATTTTGTTACGTGATAGCCTTATTCTAAAATGGATTAAGTACATTTTTATCCTAATCTACACACAATACCCCATAATGAAAAAGCGAAAACAGGTTTTTAGAAATGTTTGCAAATGTATTAAAAATAAAATAAAATACCTTATTTACATAAGTATTCAGACCCTTTGCTATGAGACTCAATTGAGCTCTGGTGCATCCTGGTTCCATTGATCATCCTTGAGATGTTTCTACAACTTGATTGGACATGATTTGGAAAGGCACACTGCCTATATCAGGTCCCACAGTTGACAGTGCATGTCAGAGCAAAAACCAAGCCATGAGGTCGAAGGAATTGTCCGTACAGCTCCGAGACAGGATTGTGTCGAGGCACAGATCTGGGAAGAGTACCAAAAAATGTCTGCAGCATTGAAGGTCCCCAAGAAAACACAGTGGCCTCCATCATTCTTAAATGGAAGAAGTTTGCAACCGCTAAGACTCTTCCTAGAGCTGGCCGCCCGGCCAAACTGAGCAATCTGGGGAGAAGGGCCTTGGTCAGGGAGGTGACCAAGAACCCGATGGTCACTGACAGCACTCCAGAGTTCCTCTGTGGAGATGGGAGAACCTTCCAGAAGGACAACCATCTCTGCAGCACTCCACCAATCAGGCCTTTATGGTAGAGTGGCCAGACGGAAGCCACTCCTCAGTAAAAGGCACATGACAGCACGCTTGGAGTTTTCCAAAAGGCACCTAAAGGACTTTCAGACCATGAGAAACAAGATTCTCTGGTCTGATGAAACCAAGATTTAACTCTTGAATGCCAAGCGTCACGTCTGGAGGAAACCTGGCACCATCCTTATGGTGAAGCATAGTGGTGGCAGCACAATGCTGCGAGGATGTTTTTCAGTGGCAGGGACTGGGAGACTACATTTACATTTTACATTTTAGTCATTTTAGCAGACGCTCTTATCCAGAGCGACTTACAGTTAGTGAATACATATTTTTTTATATATATACTGGCCCCCCGTGGGAATCGAACCCCACAACCCTGGCGTTGCAAACGCCATGCTCTATCAACTGAGCTACATCCCTGCCGGCCATTCCCTCCCCTACCCTGGACGACGCTGGGCCAATTGTGCGCCGCCCATGAGTCTCCCGGTCGCGGCTGGCTGCGACAGAGCCTGGATTCGAACCAGGATCTCTAGTGGCACAGTTAGCACTGCGATGCAGTGCCTTAGACCACTGCGCCACTCAGGAGTCAGGATCGAGGGAAAGATTAACGGAGCAAATAAC
This sequence comes from Coregonus suidteri, assembly GCA_036851935.1. NCBI lineage: Eukaryota > Metazoa > Chordata > Actinopteri > Salmoniformes > Salmonidae > Coregonus > Coregonus suidteri. The sequence goes on along the minus strand of CM072246.1, from coordinate 45,894,333 downwards.
AGAGAGCTCCTTGATGAAAACCTGGTCCAGAGCGCTCAGGACCTCAGACTGGGGCGAAGGCTCACCTTCCAACAGGACAACAACCCTAAGCATCAGCCAAGAAAATGCAGGAGTGGCTTCGGGACAATGCCCGGACTTGAACCTGATGGAAAATCTCTGGTGAGACCTGAAAATAGCTGTGCAGCGACGCTCCCCATCCAACCTGACAGAGCTTGAGACGATCTGCAGAGAAGAATGGGAGAAACTCCCCAAATACAGGGTGTGCCAAGCTTGTAGCATCATAGCCAAGAAGACTCGAGGCTGTAATCGCTGCCAAAAGTGCTTCAACAAAGTACTGAGGAAAGGGTCTGAATACTATTTATTTTTAATACATTTGCTAAAAATTCTAAAAACCTGTTTCTGCTTTGTCATTTTGGGGTATTGTGTGTAGACTGATGAAGGGGAAAATAACAATTTATTCCATTTTAGAATAAGGCTGTAACAAAATGTGGTAAAAGTCAAGGGGTCTAAAATGGCAACTTTCATCATAATTTTCAAAAACATTGTTTGCGATACAAATGTAAGAAGTATTTAACATCCTTGCTCCAAATGAAGTTTGTGAGAATTTCCAGAACAATCTATCCCAAAAATATTTTCAGCTCCCGTTGGCGTCTCTACAGTATTGAGTGGCTGTAATCCATCCCCCAGTAACAGTCTGTTACTAGTCACCCATCTGACTTCCTGCTGTACACAACCCGTTATCATCACCAGTGACTCGGTTAATTAAAAAAAAGTGGTCAGATGACGCAGATGCTAAGCTACAGGACTGTTTTGCTAGCACAGACTGGAACATGTTCTGGGATTCTTCAGATAGCATTGAGGAGTACACCACATCAGTCACTGGCTTCATCAATAAGTGCATCGATGACGTCGTCCCCACGTGACCGTACGTACATACCCCAACCAGAAGCCATGGATTACAGGCAACATCCGCACTGAGCTAAAGGGTAGAGCTGCCGCTTTCAAGGAGCGGGACTCTAACCCGGACGCTTATAAGAAATCCCACTATGCCCTCTGACGAACCATCAAACAGGCAAAGAGTCAATACAGTCTAAGATTGAATCGTACTACACCGGCTCAGACGCTCGTTGGATGTGGCAGGGCTTGAAAACTATTACAGACTACAAAGGGAAGCACAGCCGCGAGCTGCCCAGTGACACAAGCCTACCAGATGAGCTAAAGCACTTCTATGCTCGCTTCGAGGCAAGCAACACTGAAGCATGCATGAGAGCACCAGCTGTTCCGGATGACTATGTGATCACGCTCTCCGTAGCCGATGTGAGTAAGACTTTTAAGCAGGTCAACAACATATCTGCCGCGCTGATCCTCAACACAGGGGCCCCTCAGGGGTGCGTGCTCAGTCCCCTCCTGTACTCCCTGTTCACCCATGACTGCATGGCCAGGCACGACTCCAACACCATCATTAAGTTTGCAGACGACACAACAGTGGTAGGCCTGATCAACGACAACGATGAGACAGCCTATATGGAGGAGGTCAGAGACCTGGCCGTCTGGTGCCAGGATAACAATCTCTCCTTCAACGTGACCAAGACAAAGGAGATGATTGTGGACTACAGGAAAAAAAAAAAGAGGACTGAGCACGCCCCCCATTCTCATCGACAGGGCTGTAGTGGAACAGGTTGAGAGCTTCAAGTTCCTTGGTGTCCACATTACCAACGAACTATCATGTCCAAAACACACCAAGACAGTCGTGAAGAGGGCACGACAAAGCCTATTCCCCCTCAGGAGACTGAAAGGATTTGCATGGGTCCTCAGATCCTCAAAAAGTTATACAGCTGCACCATCAAGAGCATCCTGACTGGTTGCATCACCACCTGGTATGGCAACTGCTCCTTAACCCTTTCACTCAGCCTGACTCTCTGACACCCTAACCCTTTCACTCAGCCTGACTTGCTGACACCAATACAGACTGGCGCTCAACACACACACACACACCAGGCAGGCAGAGACAGACAGGCAATCTGTAGATCCATACAGACAGGCAGGCAGGCAGAGACAGACAAACAATCTGTAGATCCATACAGACAGGTAGACAGACAGACAATCTGTAGATCCGATGGACAGGTAGAGACAGACAGGCAGGCAGACAAACAATCTGTAGATCCATACAGAAAGAAGATATTCCCAGAAAAACAACCAGAGCTGGATTCCTGCTGCCTGGTCGGCACATCAAAACACAACAAAGCTTTTCAGACATGACCAAGTCCCAATAACACAACAACGCTTTTCAGACATGACTAGTCCCAATAAAAACAACAAAGCTTTTCAGACATGACCAGGTCCAATCTATTGCAGAGTTACTGTGTAGCTAAGCCCTTGATCAGTTCTATTACATTACACATAAGAGTCATTGGACAAGGCCTCTTCTGTAGGGGGCGTTGTGTTGAGAGCCCTGACGCTTGGTCTGAACATTAACATGTATTGCATGTGGTATGGTTTTGGGAGCATATCATATATATATATATATTTATTTTACAGAAGGGTTAATTGATACACACCGATATAGGGTTAAGGTTCCCACACGGCCATCTCTCCATGTTACATCGCTTGTTTACGGAAGACAGATGGACGACATACACTGCCACTGTGCTAATTAGCTATCCAGCATGCTCCTAACACCGTAAACTGCAGAGGAAGTGTAGTTCCTCTACTGGAAGCACACACAGCTTATAGATATGTGCAAAAACTGCTACAGTAAGTGTATTTTTTATTTGAACGATTATTTCTCGCTGATATAAAAGATAAGGGGCATATCAGCATATGTTTCGAAAAACGATTGAAAAGCAATGATTGACGTTCTTAATGTTAATACACTGCATCGGAACTGTGGTTCACATGGAGGCATCAGTGGGCGAATGTAAGCACTGAAAACCCTATATACAGAGAAGGGTTTTCAAGAGCTACAGCATTTGTGAAGAGTTTACAACATGCCTGAGTAAAACAAACAGTGACAGGAACCAATATAATTTAATTAGATCTATATGGGCCTAGTTTAGCTTCAATGCCAACCAAGAGAGTTTGCCCAGCACATGTAAAAACTAAGTTGCAATCGAAACTAGGTCTAGCTAGATACCAGTAGCTAACAATTTAGAATGTTGTACAAGCAATAGTAAAGATAAGCATAATTGTAGGGTCTACATCTTGGACCATTATTATTATCTGCAGAGATAGTTGGCGAGTCAGCCAGCCAGGGTCATGGCTTTGTTAAATTAACGTCAAAAGTAGATTTTTTTTTTTTTTTTTTGCATTTTAACTAAACTCTAACTACCCTTACCCTAATTCTCAAAACCTGCTGTCTGTCTCGTAACCTGCTGCGTGTAAGTATCCTAACCTACTACGACAAGTCAAATCAGACTGGATCCTTCCCTCCTAGCCATGACCACCAACCAGCTAGCTATCCATCGCTGTCTCTGAATGTTGACGTGTGGGGGGGGGGGGGGACGTGGTGACTGCTAACAGCTAAATGCCTAACTAGTAGATAGCTATTCCATCGCGTCTCTAATGTTGACCAGTGACTGCTAACGCTACCTGCTTAACTAGTAATCCCGCTAGCTATCCATCGCTGTCTCTAGAATGTTGAAGTTGGACGGTTGATGCCTAACAGCTACCATGCTAACTAGTAGCTAGCTGTGTAGCCGTTGCGTACACCTAAACAAAAACACTCGCGCATTACAGTTTGTCTGGCCCACCATTTCCCAGCACGTCAAAAACACGCAGATGGTTTTACCCTAGCTAGAAAAGTGATTTAGTTAAAACTTTATAGCCTAGTGACAGGGATATTTGTAGCATTACTAATAGTTAGCCTGCTAAAAAAAACGAACAGAAAATCAGTTAAGCTAGCTAACATCCGCCTCAAGCACCGAAGGAACTGGCATGAAAACAAATGTTTGAACCGTTTCAACAACTTGGTAAACAAAGGTGTAAACAACCAATATGAACCCGATACATTCCATCAAGGGAAACACATTTCCTGCCTCAAATAAATAAAGTTCGCATAAATAAGATGGAAAAAGCAGATATAGCATAGCCAGCTAGTTAGCAACACTACTAGCATTAGCCTAACTAGCTGCTCTGTTAGCATGCATGCTTGTCTCACACCATTATATGGTTTCCAGTCCGCACTTTCCATACATTGCTGGGACATAAACCAACGAATAAACAGACCTTACATCCCCTGCAGAAGCTATAATAGTGAACTAACCTCACTACTACTAAACGCTGGTCCCACCTCCATTTCGAGCGGCTGGGGAGAACGGCATCGTATCGGAGCTAGACCGCCGCTCCAGCCGAATCTCCCCCGCTGATAACCCGACTGGAGATTCTGCCTTCACGGTCGGGAACGAGCCAGAGAACCGGGTCACCGGCGCCTTACTGCCCGGGGAAGATCAGACACCGGGGTCGGGACAGTTGGTTTGACAGGACCGATATGGTACCCGAGGCAGCTGTTATGTTCCTCTCCCATAGATGAATTGGCCGCCTCATCCTCAACATCAATGCACTAGACCCATTGGTAGCCCCCCCCCTGACGCCCAAATTTAGTTAAAAAGGGTTTTCCCCCTAATAAAAGGGAAACAAACATCGGGGAAAAGAAGGGGGGAGAGCAGAGGGAGAAGGGGTGAAGGAGAGGAAAAGAAGGATGAGGGGGGAGGGGGGAAAGGGGGGAGGGGAGAGGAAGGAGGGGGAGAGGAAGGAGAGGAGAGGAAAAGGAGGGAAGGGGAGGCGAGGGAAGTGGAAAAGCAGAAGAGAAGAAAGAGAAGAGGAGAGATTAAAATTAGTTTATTTGTCACATGAAAAGGCTCGCAAAGTAATTTTCAGAGTACAGTGAAATTATTAAAATTCCCCAGCTCCCAAAAGTGCAGGTCAAAAATAGA
>CM072246.1:45818936-45883936 GCA_036851935.1 Coregonus suidteri | reverse complement strand
GACCTCACCCCTATCAACGAGCCACCTCGCACTCTCCGCTCCACCTACATCAGGGACCTCACTCCTATCAACGAGCCACCTCGCACTCTCCTCTCCGCTCCACCTACATCAGGGACCTCACTCCTATCAACAAGCCACCTCGCACTCTCCGCTCCACCTACATCAGGGACCTCACTCCTATCAACGAGCCACCTCGCACTCTCCGCTCCACCTACATCAGGGACCTCACCCCTATCAACGAGCCACCTCGCACTCCTCCTCTCCGCTCCACCCTACATCAGGGACCTCACCCCTATCAACGAGCCACCTCACACTCTCCGCTCCACCTACATCAGGGACCTCACCCCTATCAACGAGCCACCTCGCACTCTCCGCTCCACCTACATCAGGGACCTCACCCCTATCAACGAGCCACCTCGCACTCTCCGCTCCAACAACTCGTCACTGCTTCAAGTCCTCAAGACACGTCTCTGTACTACTATGGGTACCGAGCCTTCCGCTCCTTTGCCCCTCGCCTATGGAACGCTCTTCCTGACCATCTGAGAGACACTCCATCAATGGGAACTTTTTAAAACGGGCCTTAAAACCCATTTCTCCCAGACTGTCTTTCTTCCAGTCCTAATCTGGAAGTGCTTTTAGCACCTAGCCTATCTACTGTTGCTATTTTATGCCTTGATTCTAAATGTATTATGTTTTTATTTTATCATTATTTTTTGCCTACAACATATACACTATCCCCTACAACATATACACTATCCTCTACAACATATACACTATCCTCTACCAGATACACCAGCCTCTACCAGATACACCAGCCCTACCAGATACACAGCCTCTACCAGATACACCAGCCTCTACCAGATACACCAGCCTCTACTAGATATACACCAGCCTCTACTAGATACACCATGCCTCTACCAGATACACTATCCTCTACTAGATACACCAACCTCTACCAGGCTCTACCAGATACACTATCCTCTACTAGATACACCAGCCTCTACCAGATACACTATGCCTCTACTAGATACACCAGCCTCTACCAGATACACCAGCCCTCTACCAAATACACCAGCCTCTACCAGATACCCAGCCTCTACCAGATACACCAGCCTCTACCAGATACACTATCCTCTACTAGATACACCAGCCTCTACCAGATACACTATCCTCTACTAGATACACCAGCCCTCTACTATCCTCTACTAGATACACCAGCCTCTACCAGATACACTATCCTCTACTAGATACACCAGCCTCTACCAGATACACCAGCCTCTACCAGATACATTATCCTCTACTAGATACACCATCCTCTACCAGATACACTATCCTCTCTCTACCAGATACACCAGCCTCTACTATTCTCTACAACATATACACTATCCTCTACAACATATACACTATCCTCTACCAGATACACCAGCCCCTCTACCAGATACACCAGCCTCTACCAGAAACACCAGCCTCTACCAGATACACCAGCCTCTACCAGCCTCTACTAGATACATCAGCCTCTACCAGATACACTATCCTCTACTAGATACACCAGCCTCTACCAGATACAAACTATCCTATACTAGATACACCGCCCCTACCAGATACACTATCCTCTACTAGATACACCAGCCCCTCTACTATGCCTCTACAACATATACACTATCCTCTACAGATACACCAGCCTCTACTAGATACACCAGCCTCTACCAGATACACAAGCCTCTACCAGATACACCAGCCTCTACCAGCCTCTACTAGATACCCCAGCCTCTACCAGATACACTATCCCTCTACTAGATACACTATCCTCTACCAGATACACCAGCCTCTATACCAGATACACTATCCTCTACTAGATACACCAGCCTCTACCAGATACACTATCCTCTACCAGATACACCAGCCTCTACCAGATACACTATCCTCTACCAGATACACCAGCCTCTACCAGATACACCAGCCTCTACCAGATACACCAGCCTTCTCTACCAGATACACTATCCTCTACTAGATACACCATCCTCTACTAGATACACCAGCCTCTACCAGATACACCAGCCTCTACTATTCTCTACAACATATACACTATCCTCTACAACATATACACTATCCTCTACCAGATACACCAGCCTCTACTAGATACACAAGCCTCTACCAGATACACCAGCCTCTACCAGATACACCAGCCTCTACCAGGATACACCAGCCTCTACTAGATACACCAGCCTCTACCAGATACACCAGCCTACTAGATACACCAGCCTCTACCAGCCTCTAACCAGATACACCAGCCTCTACCAGATACACCAGCCTCTACCATCCTCTACTAGATACACCAGCCTCTACCAGATACACTATCCTCTACTAGATACACTATCCTCTACCTAGATACACCAGCCTCTACCAGATACACATCCTCTACTAGATACACCAGCCTCTACCAGATACACTATCCTCTACCAGATACACCAGCCTCTACCAGATACACAATCCTCTACCAGATACCAACACCAGCCTCTACCAGATACACCAGCCTCTACCAGACACCATCCTCTACCAGATACACCAGCCTCTACTAGATACACCAGCCTCTACCAGATCCCCTATACTCTACAGATACACCAGCTCTACCATCTCTACATATACCTAGTCAGCCACCAAATGTGCATACACTATCCCTCTACAAAGATGATACACTAATTTTCCATCTACAACATATACAAAAATCCCCTACATCACATAAGGATTGTTTTACACTATCCCCCCTACAACATATACACTATCCTCTACAACATATACACTACCCCCCTACAACATATACACTATCCTCTACAACATATACACTGTTGCTGGTATTTTGCCCATTCCCCATGCAGATATCCTCTAGAACAGTGATGTTTTGGGGCTGTCGCTGGGCAATAACGGACTTTCAACTCCCTCAAAATATACACTATTCCTCTACAACATATACACTAGGCCACTCCACAGACAACATATACACACTCCTCGTTACAACATATGGGACACTATCCTGCTACCAACATATCACTATCCCTTGCTACATGGACATATACACTATCTCCTACAACCATTCATTCTATCCCCTACAACCATATACACTATCCCTCTAGAAACATATACACTATCCCCTGCTTCACATATATGGTGTCCTTTGGAACAACTCAGCATTCACTATCTCCTACAACATATACCAGTTATCATCTGAACCATATGACATTCTCCCCAATTCCTTCTTCTACATCCTATGCACCTCTACAAACATCATACACTATCCTCTTACAACATTGCACACTACCCTGGCCTACAACTGATATACACTGGTCCCAGCTACAACAGGTATACACTATCCCCTACAACATATTCTGGGATTTTTCCCTCACTGTTCTTGTGACATTTTGACCCCACAACATATACTTTGCGTGGAGCCCCTACGAGGGAGAACATAGTACTTGTATGTCTTCCCTACAAAAATGCTCCCCCACAGTTGATCCTCTCAAACCAGCTGCTTACCTATTGCAGATTCAGTCTTCCCAGCCTGCAGGTCTACAATTTTGTTACACCAGTCCTCTACAGCTCTTGGTCTCTGGCCAGTGGATACCACAGGTGTCATTTATACTGATACCAAGTTCACAACCAGGTGCCTCTAATACAGGTAAACGCGTGGAGGACAGAGGGAGCCTCTTAATGAAGAAGCCTCTGTAGCCAGACATCTTGCTTGTTTGTACCAATACATTTTCCACCATGATTTCAAATAAAATTCATTAAAAAGCCTCTATTTTTTTCCCTCAATTTGTCTGTCATAGTTGACGTGTACCATGAAAAATACAGGGCCTCTCTCATCTTTTTAAGTGGGAGAACCAGACACTCTGACCAGATACATTTCCCAGCCTCTACACTATCCTCTACAACAATACACACATCCTCTACCAGATACACCAGCCTCTACCAGATACACCAGCCTCTACCAGATACACCGCCTCTACCAGATACACCAGCCTCTACCAGATACACCAGCCTCTACCAGCCTCTACTACCAGATACAGACCCTATCCTCTACTAGATACACCAGCCTACCAGATACACTATCCTCTATAGATACACCAGCCTCTACTATCCTCTACAACATATACACTATCCTCTACCAGATACACCAGCCTCTACTAGATACACCAGCCTCTACCAGATACACCAGCCTCTACCAGATACCAGCCTCTAACCACCAGCCTCTACTAGATACACCAGCCTCTACCAGATACACCAGCCTCTACTACACTATCCTCTACTAGATACACCAGCCTCTACCAGATACACCAGCCTCTACTACAGATACACCAGCCTCTACCAGATACACTATCCTCTACCAGATACACCAGCCTCTACCAGATACACCAGCCTCTACCAGATACACCCAGCCTCTACCAGACACATACTACTAGCCTCTACCAGATACACCAGCCTCTACCAGATACACCAGCCTCTACTATTCTCTACAACATATACACTATCCTCTACAACATATACACTATCCTCTACCAGATACACCAGCCTCTACTAGATACACGAGCCTCTACCACCCTCTACCAGATACACCAGCCTCTACCAGATACACCAGCCTCTACCAGATACACCAGCCTCTACCAGATACACCAGCCTCTACCAGATACACCAGCCTCTACTAGATACACCAGCCTCTACCACCCAGATACACTATCCTCTACTAGATACACCAGCCTCTACCAGCCTCTACTAGATACCCCAGCCTCTACTAGATACACCAGCCTCTACCCATATACACTATACACCAGCCTCTACCAGATACACTAGCCTCTACTATATACACCAGCCTCAACATATACACTATCCTCTACCAGATACACCAGCCTCTACCAGATACACTATCCTCTACCAGATACACCAGCCTCTACCAGATACACCAGCCTCTACCAGATACACCAGCCTCTACTAGATACACCAGCCTCTACCAGATACACCAGCCTCTACCAGATACACCAGCCTCTACCAGATACACCAGCCTCTACAACATATACACTATCCTCCTACAACATATACACTATCCTCTACAACATATACACTATCCCCTACAAGATATACACTATCCCCTACAACATATACACTATCCTCTACCAGATACACTATCCTCTACAACATACACCATCCCCCCTCTATCCCCCAGATACACTATCCTCTACCAGATACACCAGCCTCTACCAAATATACACAGCCTCTACAACAGATACACTATCCTCTACAACAGATACACCAGCCTCTACCATATACACTAGCCTCTACTAGATACACACAGCCTCTACCAGATACACTATCCTCTACTAGATACACCAGCCTACAAACATATACACATCCTCTACCAGATACACCAGCCTCTACTAAAACATATACACTATCCTCTACAACAGATTACACCAGCCTCTACACAGATACACCAGCCTCTACAACAGATACACCAGCCCTACACAGATACACCAGCCTCTACAACAGATACACCAGCCTCTACCAGATACACCTAGCCTCTACAACACTATACACACCAGCCTCTAACATATACACTAGCCTCTACACTATACACTATCCCCTACCAGATACACTATCCAGCCTCTACCAGATACACCATCCTCTACCACATAACACTATCCTCTACCATATCACCAGCCTCTACCAGATACACTATCCTCTACTAGATACACCAGCCTCTACCAGGCCCTACAAGATACACAGCCTCTACCAGATACACCAGCCTCTACCAGATACACCAGCCTCTACCAGATACACCAGCCTCTACCAGATACACCAGCCTCTACCAGACTCTACCAGATACACCCCTACCAGATACACACTCTACCAGCCTCTACCAGATACACCAGCCTCTACTAGATACACCAGCCTCTACCAGATACACTATCCTCTACAACATATACACTATCCTCTACCAGATACACCAGCCTCTACTAGATACACCTCTACCAGCCTCTACAGATACACCAGCCTCTACAGATACACCAGCCTCTACCAGATACACCAGCCTCTACCAGATACACCAGCCTCTACCAGATACACCAGCCTCTACCAAATACACTATCCTCTACTAGATACACCAGCCTCTATCCTCTACCAGATACACCAGCCTCTACCAGATACACTATCCTCTACTAGATACACCAGCCTCTACCAGATACACTATCCTCTACTAGATACACCAGCCTCTACCAGATACACCATCCTCTACTAGATACAACATATACCTCTATCCTCTATACATATACACTATCCTCTACCAGATACACCAGCCTCTACTAGATACACTATCCTCTACCAGATACACCAGCCTCTACCAGATACACCAGCCTCTACCAGATACACCAGCCTCTACCAGATACACCAGCCTCTACCAGATACACCAGCCTCTACCAGATACACCTATCCTCTACTAGATACACCATCCTCTACCTACACATCCTCTACCTAGATACACCAGCCTCTACCAGATACACTATCCTCTACTAGATACACCAGCCCTACCAGATACACTACCTCTACCAGATACACTAGCCTCTACTACCAAGATACACCAGCCTCTACAACATATACACTATCCTCTACCAGATACACCAGCCAGCCCTCTACTCTAGATACACCAGCCTCTACCTACACTATCCTCTACCAGATACACCAGCCTCTACCAGATACACTATCCTCTACCAGATACACCAGCCTCTACAAGATACACCAGCCTCTACCAGCCTCTATACACCAGCCTCTACCAGATACACCATCCTCTACTAGATACACCAGCCTCTACCAGATACACTATCCTCTACTAGATACACCAGCCTCTACCAGATATACACTATCCTCTACAGATACACTATCCTCTACCAGATACACAGCCTCTACAGATACACCAGCCTCTACTAGATACACTAGCCTCTACCAGATACACAGCCTCTACCAGATACACCATCCTCTACAGATACACCAGCCTCTACCAGATACACCAGCCTCTACAGATACACCAGCCTCTACCAGATACCAACACCAGCCTCTACCAGATACACCAGCCTCTACCAGATACACCAGCCCTACCAGATACACCAGCCTACCAGATACACCAGCCTCTACCAGATACACCAGCCTCTACCAGAATACACTATCCTCTACAACATATAGATACACCTAGCCTCTACCAGATACACCAGCCTCTACTAGATACACCAGCCTCTACCAGATACACTATCCTCTACTAGATGCACCAGCCTCTACCAGATACACTATCCTCTCTACAGTCTCTACCAGATACACCAGCCTCTATTCTCTAGCAACAATATACACTATCCTCTACAAACATATACACTATCCTCTACCAGATATACACTAGCCTCTACCAGATACACCAGCCTCTACCAGATACACCAGCCTCTACCAGCCTCTACCAGATACACCAGCCTCTACCAGATACACCAGCCTCTACCAGATACACCAGCCTCTACCAGATACACAGCCTCTACCAGATACACTATCCTCTACTAGATACACCAGCCTCTACCAGATACACTATCCTCTACTAGATACACCAGCCTCTACCAGATACACTATCCTCTACTAGATACACCAGCCTCTACTATCCTCTACCAGATACACTATCCTCTACAACATATACACTATCCTCTACAACATATACACTATCCTCTACAGATACACCAGCCTCTACTAGATACACCAGCCTCTACCAGATACACCAGCCTCTACCAGATACACCAGCCTCTACCAGATACACCAGCCTCTACCAGATTCCACCAGCCTCTACTAGATACACCAGCCTCTACCAGATACACCAGCTTCTCCAGATACACCAGCCTCTACTAGATACACCAGCCTCTACCAGATACACTATCCTCTACTAGATACACCAGCCTCTACCCGATACACTATGCCTCTCTACTAGATACACCAGCCTCTACCAGATACACTATCCTCTACCAGATACACCAGCCTCTACTATCCTCTACTAGATACACTATCCTCTACCAGATACACTATCCTCTACTAGATACACCAGCCTCTACCAGATACACCAGCCTCTACCAGATACACCAGCCTCTACTAGATACACCAGCCTCTACTAGATACACCAGCCTCTACCAGATACACTATCCTCTACCAGATACACTATCCTCTACCAGATACACCAGCCTCTACCAGATACACCAGCCTCTACTATCCTCTACAACATATACACTATCCTCTACCACATATACACTATCCTCTACCACATATACACTATCCTCTACCAGATACACCAGCCTCTACCAGATACACCAGCCTCTACCAGATACACCAGCCTCTACCAGATACACCAGCCTCTACCAGATACACCAGCCTCTACCAGATACACCAGCCTCTACCAGATACACCAGCCTCTACCAGATACACCAGCCTCACCAGCCTCTACCAGATACACCAGCCTCTACCAGATACACACCAGCCTCTACCAGATACACCAGCCTCTACCAGATACACTATCCTCTACCAGATACACCAGCCTCTACCAGATACACACCAGATACACCTCTACCAGATACACCAGCCTCTACCAGATACACCAGCCTCTACCAGATACACCAGCCTCTACCAGATACACCAGCCTCTACCAGATACACCAGCCTCTACCAGATACACCAGCCTCTACCAGATACACTATCCTCTACTAGATACACCAGCCTCTACCAGATACACCAGCCTCTACCAGATACACCAGCCTCTACCAGATACACCAGCCTCTACCAGATACACCATCCTCTACCAGATACACCAGCCTCTACCAGATAACCAGCTCTACCAGATACACCAGCCTCTACTATCCTACCAGATACACCAGCCTCTACCAGATACACCAGCCTCTACTATCCTCTACCAGATACACCAGCCTCTACTATCCTCTACCAGATACACCAGCCTCTACTATCCTCTACCAGATACACTGTAATGAAAAGAGCTATAAAAATGACTAGTATTATTACTACTACTACTACTACTACACACACCCTCCATGTTATTCACACAATGAGTGAAAGACTCACCCTCGTCTCCCTCCCCCATGTTACTCACCACAATGAGAGAGACTCTCCCTCGTCTCCCTCCCCCCATGTTACTCACACTCTCCCTCGTCTCCCCTCCCCCATGTTACTCACACAATGAGAGAGACTCTCCCTCGTCTCCCTCCCCCATGTTACTCACACAATGAGAGAGACTCACCCTCGTCTCCCTCCCCCATGTTACTCACACAATGAGAGAGACTCACCCTCGTCTCCCTCCCCCATGTTACTCACACAATGAGAGAGACTCACCCTCGTCTCCCTCCCCCATGTTACTCACACAATGAGAGAGACTCACCCTCCACTATAATAATAAATAAATAATATGCCATTTAGCAGACGCTTTTATCCAAAGCGACTTACAGTCATGCGTGCATACATTTTTTTTGTGTATGGGTGGTCACTGCGTGGGGATCGAACCCACTACCCTGGCGTTACAAGCGTGGTCCTCTGTAGCTCAGCTGGTAGAGCACGGCGCTTGTAACGCCAAGGTAGTGGGTTCGATCCCCGGACCACCCCCACACACAAAAAAAAAAAAATATGTATGCACGCATGACTGTAAGTCGCTTTGGATAAAAGCGTCTGCTAAATGGCATATTATTATTATTATATTATTATTATTACAAGCGCCGTGCTCTACCAGGTGAGCTAAAGAGGACCACTACAGAGGACCACTATGTTACTCACACAATGCGTGAAAGACTCTCTCCCTCGTCCATGGGCTCATCCAGGATCTGGTGACCATTGACCTGGAACACACAGACAGTAAACATCATCAACAACAACACACAGTAAACAACCACATCAACACAATACAATCACAAATCAACAACACGATGGGAGAGTTCCAGCAGGTCAATTTGGCTAAGTCAGTGACAATTAGGGCTCCTCAACAACAACAAAAAATCTTAGTAGACCGAAAGTCATCTGTTCATTCGACCAATCAATTGGACATTTTTAAACGTGTATTTTTCCATATATAGACACACCCTGTGTTTTAAAAAATAAAATATATGCATTGAGCTTGTCTGATGCTTAAAGCTGAAATAAGACAAATGCCTCAAGAGGGCACCAGAGATCTAGAAACCAGAAGAAAAACTGATCCCACTATTCTCCTCCCGTTCCCGCTGGCGTTCGCAGATTCTGCCATTACTCTCCTGAAGTTTCCGGTAATAGGCCACACGAGGAGTCGGAAACCTTTCTCATGTGGAATGCAAATGTATATTACACTTTCTATCAATCTGCGTGCCAGTTATGGTTTTCGTATGCAAATTTTCATGAAAGTTTCATTTCATTGATAATAACGTCTTCATCTCTCAAAACCATTGTCATGTGGTTAATCAAAATGTTATATAAATCTAAATAAAAATGATAAACTTAAAAAGTTACTTCTCTTGCCATTGCCAACTACAGTGCATTCGGAAAGTATTCAGACCCCTTGACCTTTTACACATTTTGTTACGTGATAGCCTTATTCTAAAATGGATTAAGTACATTTTTTATCCTAATCTACACACACAATACCCCATAATGAAAAAGCGAAAACAGGTTTTTAGAAATGTTTGCAAATGTATTAAAAATAAAATAAAATACCTTATTTACATAAGTATTCAGACCCTTTGCTATGAGACTCAATTGAGCTCTGGTGCATCCTGGTTCCATTGATCATCCTTGAGATGTTTCTACTAACTTGATTGGACATGATTTGGAAAGGCACACTGCCTATATCAGGTCCCACAGTTGACAGTGCATGTCAGAGCAAAAACCAAGCCATGAGGTCGAAGGAATTGTCCGTACAGCTCCGAGACAGGATTGTGTCGAGGCACAGATCTGGGGAAGAGTACCAAAAAATGTCTGCAGCATTGAAGGTCCCCAAGAACACAGTGGCCTCCATCATTCTTAAATGGAAGAAGTTTGCAACCGCTAAGACTCTTCCTAGAGCTGGCCGCCCGGCCAAACTGAGCAATCTGGGGAGAAGGGCCTTGGTCAGGGAGGTGACCAAGAACCCGATGGTCACTGACAGCACTCCAGAGTTCCTCTGTGGAGATGGGAGAACCTTCCAGAAGGACAACCATCTCTGCAGCACTCCACCAATCAGGCCTTTATGGTAGAGTGGCCAGACGGAAGCCACTCCTCAGTAAAAGGCACATGACAGCACGCTTGGAGTTTTCCAAAAGGCACCTAAAGGACTTTCAGACCATGAGAAACAAGATTCTCTGGTCTGATGAAACCAAGATTGAACTCTTGAATGCCAAGCGTCACGTCTGGAGGAAACCTGGCACCATCCTTATGGTGAAGCATAGTGGTGGCAGCACAATGCTGCGAGGATGTTTTTTTTCAGTGGCAGGGACTGGGAGACTACATTTACATTTTACATTTTAGTCATTTTAGCAGACGCTCTTATCCAGAGCGACTTACAGTTAGTGAATACATATTTTTTTATATATACTGGCCCCCCGTGGGAATCGAACCCACAACCCTGGCGTTGCAAACGCCATGCTCTATCAACTGAGCTACATCCCTGCCGGCCATTCCCTCCCCTACCCTGGACGACGCTGGGCCAATTGTGCGCCGCCCATGAGTCTCCCGGTCGCGGCTGGCTGCGACAGAGCCTGGATTCGAACCAGGATCTCTAGTGGCACAGTTAGCACTGCGATGCAGTGCCTTAGACCACTGCGCCACTCAGGAGTCAGGATCGAGGGAAAGATTAACGGAGCAAATAACAGAGAGCTCCTTGATGAAAACCTGGTCCAGAGCGCTCAGGACCTCAGACTGGGGCGAAGGCTCACCTTCCAACAGGACAACAACCCTAAGCATCAGCCAAGAAAATGCAGGAGTGGCTTCGGGACAATGCCCGGACTTGAACCTGATGGAAAATCTCTGGTGAGACCTGAAAATAGCTGTGCAGCGACGCTCCCCATCCAACCTGACAGAGCTTGAGACGATCTGCAGAGAAGAATGGGAGAAACTCCCCAAATACAGGTGTGCCAAGCTTGTAGCATCATAGCCAAGAAGACTCGAGGCTGTAATCGCTGCCAAAAGTGCTTCAACAAAGTACTGAGGAAAGGGTCTGAATACTATTTATTTTTTAATACATTTGCTAAAAATTCTAAAAACCTGTTTCTGCTTTGTCATTTTGGGGTATTGTGTGTAGACTGATGAAGGGGAAAATAACAATTTATTCATTTTTAGAATAAGGCTGTAACAAAATGTGGTAAAAAGTCAAGGGGTCTAAAATGGCAACTTTCATCATAATTTTCAAAAAACATTGTTTGTGATACAAATGTAAGAAGTATTTAACATCCTTGCTCCAAATGAAGTTTGTGAGAATTTCCAGAACAATCTATCCCAAAAATATTTTCAGCTCCCGTTGGCATCTCTACAGTATTGAGTGGCTGTAATCCATCCCCCAGTAACAGTCTGTTACTAGTCACCCATCTGACTTCCTGCTGTACACAACCGTTATCATCACCAGTGACTCGGTTAATTAAAAAAAAGTGGTCAGATGACGCAGATGCTAAGCTACAGGACTGTTTTGCTAGCACAGACTGGAACATGTTCTGGGATTCTTCAGATAGCATTGAGGAGTACACCACATCAGTCACTGGCTTCATCAATAAGTGCATCGATGACGTCGTCCCCACAGTGACCGTACGTACATACCCCAACCAGAAGCCATGGATTACAGGCAACATCCGCACTGAGCTAAAGGGTAGAGCTGCCGCTTTCAAGGAGCGGGACTCTAACCCGGACGCTTATAAGAAATCCCACTATGCCCTCTGACGAACCATCAAACAGGCAAAGAGTCAATACAGTCTAAGATTGAATCGTACTACACCGGCTCAGACGCTCGTTGGATGTGGCAGGGCTTGAAAACTATTACAGACTACAAAGGGAAGCACAGCCGCGAGCTGCCCAGTGACACAAGCCTACCAGATGAGCTAAAGCACTTCTATGCTCGCTTCGAGGCAAGCAACACTGAAGCATGCATGAGAGCACCAGCTGTTCCGGATGACTATGTGATCACGCTCTCCGTAGCCGATGTGAGTAAGACTTTTAAGCAGGTCAACAACATATCTGCCGCGCTGATCCTCAAACACAGGGGCCCCTCAGGGGTGCGTGCTCAGTCCCCTCCTGTACTCCCTGTTCACCCATGACTGCATGGCCAGGCACGACTCCAACACCATCATTAAGTTTGCAGACGACACAACAGTGGTAGGCCTGATCAACGACAACGATGAGACAGCCTATATGGAGGAGGTCAGAGACCTGGCCGTCTGGTGCCAGGATAACAATCTCTCCTTCAACGTGACCAAGACAAAGGAGATGATTGTGGACTACAGGAAAAAAAAAGAGGACTGAGCACGCCCCCATTCTCATCGACAGGGCTGTAGTGGAACAGGTTGAGAGCTTCAAGTTCCTTGGTGTCCACATTACCAACGAACTATCATGGTCCAAACACACCAAGACAGTCGTGAAGAGGGCACGACAAAGCCTATTCCCCCTCAGGAGACTGAAAGGATTTGGCATGGGTCCTCAGATCCTCAAAAAGTTATACAGCTGCACCATCAAGAGCATCCTGACTGGTTGCATCACCACCTGGTATGGCAACTGCTCCTTAACCCTTTCACTCAGCCTGACTCTCTGACACCCTAACCCTTTCACTCAGCCTGACTTGCTGACACCAATACAGACTGGCGCTCAACACACACACACACCAGGCAGGCAGAGACAGACAGGCAATCTGTAGATCCATACAGACAGGCAGGCAGGCAGAGACAGACAAACAATCTGTAGATCCATACAGACAGGTAGACAGACAGACAATCTGTAGATCCAGATGGACAGGTAGAGACAGACAGGCAGGCAGACAAACAATCTGTAGATCCATACAGAAAGAAGATATTCCCAGAAAAACAACCAGAGCTGGATTCCTGCTGCCTGGTCGGCACATCAAAACACAACAAAGCTTTTCAGACATGACCAGTCCCAATAACACAACAACGCTTTTCAGACATGACTAGTCCCAATAAAACAACAAAGCTTTTCAGACATGACCAGTCCCAATCTATTGCAGAGTTACTGTGTAGCTAAGCCCTTGATCAGTTCTATTACATTACACATAAGAGTCATTGGACAAGGCCTCTTCTGTAGGGGGCGTTGTGTTGAGAGCCCTGACGCTTGGTCTGAACATTAACATGTATTGCATGTGGTATGGTTTTGGGAGCATATCATATATATATATATATTTATTTTACAGAAAGGTTAAATTGATACACACCGATATAGGGTTAAGGTTCCCACACGGCCATCTCTCCATGTTACATCGCTTGTTTACGGAAGACAGATGGACGACATACACTGCCACTGTGCTAATTAGCTATCCAGCATGCTCCTAACACCGTAACTGCAGAGGAAGTGTAGTTCCTCTACTGGAAGCACACACAGCTTATAGATATGTGCAAAACTGCTACAGTAAGTGTATTTTTTATTTGAACGATTATTTCTCGCTGATATAAAAGATAAGGGGCATATCAGCATATGTTTCGAAAAACGATTTGAAAGCAATGATTGACGTTCTTAATGTTAATACACTGCATCGGAACTGTGGTTCACATGGAGGCATCAGTGGGCGAATGTAAGCACTGAAAACCCTATATACAGAGAAGG
This sequence comes from Coregonus suidteri, assembly GCA_036851935.1. NCBI lineage: Eukaryota > Metazoa > Chordata > Actinopteri > Salmoniformes > Salmonidae > Coregonus > Coregonus suidteri. The sequence goes on along the minus strand of CM072246.1, from coordinate 45,869,117 downwards.
GTTTTCAAGAGCTACAGCATTGTGAAGAGTTTACAACATGCCTGATGTAAACAAACAGTGACAGGAACAATATAATTTAATTAGATCTATATGGGCCTAGTTTAGCTTCAATGCAACCAAGAGAGTTGCCAGCACAATGTAAAAACTAAGTTGCATCGAAACTAGGTCTAGCTAGATACAGTAGCTAACAATTTAGAATGTTGTACAAGCAAAGTAAAAGATAAGCATAATTGTAGGGTCTACTCTTTGGACCATTATTATTATCTGCATGAGATAGTTGGCGAGTCAGCCAGCCAGGGTCATGGCTTTTGTTAAATTAACGTCAAAAGTAGATTTTTTTTTTTTTTGCATTTTAACTAACTCTAACCCTTACCTAATTCTCAAAACCTGCTGTCTGTCTCGTAACCTGCTGCGTAAATTATCCTAACCTACTACGACAAGTCAAATCAGACTGGATCCCTCCTAGCCATGACCACCAACCAGCTAGCTATCCATCGCTGTCTCTGAATGTTGACGTGTGACCGGTGACTGCTAACAGCTAACATGCTAACTAGTAGCTAGCTATCCATCGCTGTCTCTGAATGTTGACCAGTGACTGCTAACAGCTACCATGCTAACTAGTAGCTAGCTATCCATCGCTGTCTCTGAATGTTGACGTGTGACCGGTGACTGCTAACAGCTACCATGCTAACTAGTAGCTAGCTGTGTAGCCGTTGCTACAACCTAAACACTCGCGCATTACAGTTTGTCTGGCCAACATTTCCCAGCACGTCAAAACACGCAGATGGTTTTACCTAGCTAGAAAAGTGATTTAGTTAAAGACTTTATAGCTAGTGACAGGGATATTTGTAGCATTACTAATAGTTAGCCTGCTAAAAAAAACGAACAGAAAATCAGTTAGCTAGCTAACATCCGCTCAAGCACCGAAGGAACTGGGATGAAAACAAATGTTTGAACCGTTTCAACAACTTGGTAAACAAAGGTGTAAACAACCCAATATGAACCCGATACATTCCATCAAGGAAACAACATTTCCTGCCTCAAAATAAATAAAGTTCGCATAAATAAGATGGAACAAGCAGATATAGCTAGCCAGCTAGTTTAGCAACACTACTAGCATTAGCCTAACTAGCTGCTCTGTTAGCATGCATGCTGTCTCACCATTATATGGTTTCAGTCGCACTTTCATACATTGCTGGGACATAAACACAACGAATAAACAGCCTTACATCCCATGCAGAAGCTATAATAGTGAACTAACCTCACTACTAACGCTGGTCACCTCCATTTCGAGCGGCTGGGAGAACGGCATCGTAGTCGGAGCTAGACCGCCGCTCCAAGCCGAATCTCCCCCCGCTGATAACCGACTGGAGATTCTGCCTTCACGGTCGGGAACGAGCCAGAACCGGGTCACCGGCGCCTACTGCCCGGGGAAGATCAGACACCGGGGTCGGGACAGTTGGTTTGACAGGACCATATGGTAACCGAGCAGCTGTTATGTTCCTCTCCCATAGATGAATATGGCCGCCTCTATCCTCAGCATCAATGCACTGAGAGCCCATTGACGTAGCTCTGACGCAATTCAGTTAAGGATTTCCCCATAATAGGCAAACAAACATCGAGGAGAGAAGGAGGAGAGCAGAGGAGAGAAGGATGAGAGGAGAGGAGAGAAGGATGAGAGGAGAGAAGGAGGAGAGGAGAGGAGAGGAGAGGAGAGGAGAGGAGAGGAGAGGAGAGGAGAGGAGAGGAGAGGAGAGGAGAGGCGAGGGAGAAGTGGAGAGCAGAAGAGAAGAGAAGAGAAGAGGAGAGATTAGATTAGTTTATTAGTCACATGCACAGGCTCGCAGATGTAATTGCAGAGTACAGTGAAATTATTAAACTCCGAGCTCCAACAGTGCAGGTCAAAAATAGAAGTGAATGAAACAATAATAAAAAATAATATGTACATATTTACAACTGTAACAATGATAAATGTCTATTGGGGGTGGGGGCAGGGTAAATGTCCATAGGGGGAGCAGCTGGGGTCTGGAGGTAGAAACTATTGGCCAGTCTTCCAGTTTTTGCCATGATTCTCCTGTACTGCCAGTGTCTGAGTGATGGAAGCGGGGAGAACAGGCCGTGGCTCGGGTGGCTGAGGTCCCTGATGATCTTCTTGGCCTTCCTGTGACACCTGGTGTTGTAGGTGTCCTGGAGGGCAGGCAGTGTGCACCCAATGGTGCGTTCGGCTGAGCGTACCACCCTCTGAAGCTCCTTGCGGTCAGCGGCGGTAGACTTGCCGTACCAGGCGGTGATGCAGCCCGACAGTATGCTCTCGATGGTGCTCCTGTAGAACACCGTGAGCCCTCAGGGACAGGCCACATGTCTTCAGCATCCTGAGGTTGAAAAGTCGCGGTTGTGCCTTCTTCACTACGGTGTCCATTAGGTTTGACCATTTCAGCTTCTCTGAGATGTGCACACAGAGGTACTTTACGTTTTTGACGGTCTCCACGGCGGCCCCCGTTGATGAGGATGTGGGTGTGCCCAGCCTGGTTCCTGCTGATGTCCACAGAGGGGAGGGGGAGATAGAGATTAGCTAGAGATGACTGTAGCTAGAGATTAGAGCAGTCTAGATTAGAGGAGGGGCATCATACTATGTAGCTAGAGATTAGAGCAGTCTAGATTAGAGGAGGGGCGGGGGGGGCATCATACTATGTAGCTAGAGATTAGAGCAGTCTAGATTAGAGGGGCGGGGGGGCATCATACTATGTAGCTAGAGATTAGAGCAGTCTAGATTAGAGGAGGGGCATCATACTGTAGCTAGAGATTAGAGCAGTCTAGATTAGAGGAGGGGCGGGGGGGGGCATCATACTATGTAGCTAGAGATCTAGATTAGCAGTCTAGATTAGGGGGGCATCATACTATGTAGCTAGAGATTAGAGCAGTCTAGATTTAGAGCATCATACTATGTAGCTAGAGATTAGAGCAGTCTAGATAGGGGGGGGGGAGGGGGGGCATCAATACTATGTAGCTAGAGATTAGAGCAGTCTAGACTATTAGAGAGATTAGAGGGGCGGGGGGGGGGGGGCATCATACTATGTAGCTAGAGATTAGAGCAGTCTAGATTAGAGGAGGGGCGGGGGGGGGCATCATACTATGTAGCTAGAGATTAGAGCTAGAGATTAGAGGGGCGGGGGGGCATCATACTATGTAGCTAGAGATTAGAGCAGTCTAGATTAGAGGAGGGGGGGGGGGGCATCATACTATGTAGCTAGAGATTAGAGCAGTCTAGATTAGAGGAGGGGGGGAGGGGGGGGCATCATACTATGTAGCTAGAGATTAGAGCAGTCTAGATTAGAGGGGGGCGGGGGGGGGGCATCATACTATGTAGCTAGAGATTAGAGCAGTCTAGATTAGAGGGAGGGGGGGGGGGGGGCATCATACTATGTAGCTAGAGATTAGAGATTATCAGCAGAGATCTAGATTAGGGGCGGGGGGGGGGGCATCATACTATGTAGCTAGAGATTAGAGCAGTCTAGATTAGAGGGGGGCGGGGGGGGGCATCATACTATGTAGCTAGAGATTAGAGCAGTCTAGATTAGAGGGGGGGGGGGGGGGGGGGCATCATACTATGTAGCTAGAGATTAGAGCAGTCTAGATTAGAGGGGGGGCGGGGGGGGGGGCATCATACTATGTAGCTAGAGATTAGAGCAGTCTAGATTAGAGGGGGCTAGGGGCATCATACTATGTAGTAGAGGGCGGGGGGGGGGGGCATCATACTATGTAGCTAGAGATTAGAGCAGTCTAGATTAGAGGGGGGCGGGGGGGGGGCATCATACTATGTAGCTAGAGATTAGAGCAGTCTAGATTAGAGGCGGGGGGGCATCATACTATGTAGCTAGAGATTAGAGCAGTCTAGATTAGAGGGGGGGGGGGCATCATCATACTATGTAGCTAGAGATTAGAGCAGTCTAGATTAGAGGAGGGGGGGGGCATCATACTATGTAGCTAGAGATTAGAGCAGTCTAGATTAGAGGGGGGCATCATACTATGTAGCTAGAGATTAGAGCAGTCTAGATTAGAGGAGGGGCGGGTGGGGGGGGGGCATCATACTATGTAGCTAGAGATTAGAGCAGTCTAGATTAGAGGGGGGGGGCATCATACTATGTAGCTAGAGATTAGAGCAGTCTAGATTAGAGGGCGGGGGGCATCATACTATGTAGCTAGAGATTAGAGCAGTCTAGATTAGAGGAGGGGCATCATACTATGTAGCTAGAGATTAGAGCAGTCTAGATTTAGGGGGGGGGGGGGGGGCATCATACTATGTAGCTAGAGATTAGAGCAGTCTAGATTAGAGGAGGGGGGGGGGGGGGGCATCATACTATGTAGCTAGAGATTAGAGCAGTCTAGATTAGAGGAGGGGCATCATACTATGTAGCTAGAGATTAGAGCAGTCTAGATTAGAGGAGGGGCGGGGGGGGGGCATCATACTATGTAGCTAGAGATTAGAGCAGTCTAGATTAGGGGGGGGCGGGGGGGGGCATCATACTATGTAGCTAGAGATTAGAGCAGTCTAGATTAGAGATTAGAGGAGGGGCGGGGGGGCATCATACTATGTAGCTAGAGATTAGAGCAGTCTAGATTAGAGGGGGGCGGGGGGGCATCATACTATGTAGCTAGAGATTAGAGCAGTCTAGATTAGAGGGGGGGGGGGGGGGGCATCATACTATGTAGCTAGAGATTAGAGCAGTCTAGATTAGAGGGGCATCATACTATGTAGCTAGAGATTAGAGCAGTCTAGATTAGAGGGGGGGGGGGGGGGGGGGGCATCATACTATGTAGCTAGAGATTAGAGCAGTCTAGATTAGAGGGGGGGGGGGGGGGCATCATACTATGTAGCTAGAGATTAGAGCAGTCTAGATTAGAGGGGGGGGGGGGGGGCATCATACTATGTAGCTAGAGATTAGAGCAGTCTAGATTAGAGGAGGGATTAGAGGAGGGGGGGGGGGGCATCATACTATGTAGCTAGAGATTAGAGCAGTCTAGATTAGAGGAGGGGCGGGGGGGGCATCATACTATGTAGCTAGAGATTAGAGCAGTCTAGATTAGAGGAGGGCGGGGGGGCATCATACTATGTAGCTAGAGATTAGAGCAGTCTAGATTAGAGGAGGGGCGGGGGGGGCATCATACTATGTAGCTAGAGATTAGAGCAGTCTAGATTAGAGGAGGGGGCGGGGGGGGCATCATACTATGTAGCTAGAGATTAGAGCAGTCTAGATTAGAGGAGGGCGGGGGGGCATCATACTATGTAGCTAGAGATTAGAGCAGTCTAGATTAGAGGGGGGGGGGGGGGGTATCATACTATGTAGCTAGAGATTAGAGCAGTCTAGATTAGAGGGGGGGGGGGGGGGGCATCATACTATGTAGCTAGAGATTAGAGCAGTCTAGATTAGGAGGGGGGGAGGGGCATCATACTATGTAGCTAGAGATTAGAGCAGTCTAGATTAGGGGGGCATCATACTATGTAGCTAGAGATTAGAGCAGTCTAGATTAGAGGGGCATCATACTATGTAGCTAGAGATTAGAGCAGTCTAGATTAGAGGGGGGGAGGGGGGCATCATACTATGTAGCTAGAGATTAGAGCAGTCTAGATTAGAGGAGGGCGGGGGGGCATCATACTATGTAGCTAGAGATTAGAGCAGTCTAGATTAGAGGAGGGGGGGGGGGGCATCATACTATGTAGCTAGAGATTAGAGCAGTCTAGATTAGAGGAGGGGGGGGGGGGCATCATACTATGTAGCTAGAGATTAGAGCAGTCTAGATTAGATTAGAGCAGTCTAGGGGGGGGGGGCATCATACTATGTAGCTAGAGATTAGAGCAGTCTAGATTAGAGAGGGGGGGGGGGGGGGCATCATACTATGTAGCTAGAGATTAGAGCAGTCTAGATTAGAGGGGGGGCGGGGGGGCATCATACTATGTAGCTAGAGATTAGAGCAGTCTAGATTAGAGGGAGGGGGGGGGGGCATCATACTATGTAGCTAGAGATTAGAGCAGTCTAGATTAGAGGAGGGGGGGGGGGGGCATCATACTATGTAGCTAGAGATTAGAGCAGCTATGTAGCTAGAGATTAGAGCAGTCTAGATTAGAGGGGGCGGGGGGGTCTAGAACTAGAGATTAGAGCAGGGGGGGGGGGGGGGCATCATCATACTATGTAGCTAGAGATTAGAGCAGTCTAGATTAGAGGGGGGGGGGGGGGCATCATACTATGTAGCTAGAGATTAGAGCAGTCTAGATTAGAGGAGGGGCGGGGGGGGGGCATCATACTATGTAACTAGAGATTAGAGCAGTCTAGATTAGAGAGGGGGGGGGGGGGGGGGCATCATACTATGTAGCTAGAGATTAGAGCAGTCTAGATTAGAGGGGCGGGGGGCATCATACATAGCTAGAGTAGCAGTCTAGAGATTAGAGCAATCTAGATTAGAGGAGGGGGGGGGGGCATCATACTATGTAGCTAGAGATTAGAGCAGTCTAGATTAGAGGGGCGGGGGGCATCATACTATGTAGCTAGAGATAGAGCAAGCAGATCTAGATTAGAGGGGGGGCATCATACTATGTAGCTAGAGATTAGAGCAGTCTAGATTAGAGGAGGGGGGGGGGGGGCATCATACTATGTAGCTAGAGATTAGAGCAGTCTAGATTAGAGGGGCGGGGGGCATCATACTATGTAGCTAGAGATTAGAGCAGTCTAGATTAGAGGAGGGGGGGGGGCATCATCATACTATGTAGCTAGAGATTAGAGCAGTCTAGATTAGAGGAGGGGGGGGGGCATCATACTATGTAGCTAGAGATTAGAGCAGTCTAGATTAGGAGGGGATCATACTATGTAGGGATTAGAGCATCTAGATTATCATACTATGTAGCTAGAGATTAGAGCAGTCTAGATTAGAGGGGGCGGGGGGGGGGGGCATCATACTATGTAGCTAGAGATTAGAGCAGTCTAGATTAGAGGAGGGGGGGGGGGGGGGCATCATACTATGTAGCTAGAGATTAGAGCAGTCTAGATTAGAGGAGGGGGGGGGGGCATCATACTATGTAGCTAGAGATTAGAGCAGTCTAGATTAGAGGAGGGGGCGGGGGGGCATCATACTATGTAGCTAGAGATTAGAGCAGTCTAGATTAGAGGGGGGCGGGGGGCATCATACTATGTAGCTAGAGATTAGAGCAGTCTAGATTAGAGGGGCATCATACTATGTAGCTAGAGATTAGAGCAGTCTAGATTAGAGGGGGGGAGGGGCATCATACTATGTAGCTAGAGATTAGAGCAGTCTAGATTAGAGGGGGGGGGGGGGCATCATACTATGTAGCTAGAGATTAGAGCAGTCTAGATTAGAGGAGGGGCATCATCATACTATGTAGCTAGAGATTAGAGCAGTCTAGATTAGAGGAGGGGATTAGGGAGGGGCATCATACTATGTAGCTAGAGATTAGAGCAGTCTAGATTAGAGGGGGGGCGGGGGGGGCATCATACTATGTAGCTAGAGATTAGAGCAGTCTAGATTAGAGGAGGGCGGGGGGCATCATACTATGTAGCTAGAGATTAGAGCAGTCTAGATTAGAGGGGCGGGGGGGGGGGCATCATACTATGTAGCTAGAGATTAGAGCAGTCTAGATTAGAGGGGGGGGGGGGGCATCATACTATGTAGCTAGAGATTAGAGCAGTCTAGATTAGAGGGGGGCGGGGGGGATCATCATACTATGTAGCTAGAGATTAGAGCAGTCTAGATTAGAGGAGGGGGCGGGGGGGCATCATACTATGTAGCTAGAGATTAGAGCAGTCTAGATTAGAGGAGGGGCATCATACTATGTAGCTAGAGATTAGAGCAGTCTAGATTAGAGGAGGGCGGGGGGGGGGCATCATACTATGTAGCTAGAGATTAGAGCAGTCTAGATTAGAGGGGGGCGGGGGGGGAGCTAGAGATAGAGCAGGGGGGGGGGCATCATACTATGTAGCTAGAGATTAGAGCAGTCTAGATTAGAGGGAGGGCGGGCATCATACTATGTAGCTAGAGATTAGAGCAGTCTAGATTAGGGGGGGGGGGGCATCATACTATGTAGCTAGAGATTAGAGCAGTCTAGATTAGAGGAGATTAGAGGAGGGTGGGGGGGGCATCATACTATGTAGCTAGAGATTAGAGCAGTCTAGATTAGAGGGGGGCGGGGGGGGGCATCATACTATGTAGCTAGAGATTAGAGCAGTCTAGATTAGAGGCGGGGGGGGGGGCATCATACTATGTAGCTAGAGATTAGAGCAGTCTAGATTAGAGAGGGGGGCGGGGGGGCATCATACTATGTAGCTAGAGATTAGAGCAGTCTAGATTAGGAGGGGCGGGGGGGGGCATCATACTATGTAGCTAGAGATTAGAGCAGTCTAGATTAGAGGGGGGCGGGGGGGGGGCATCATACTATGTAGCTAGAGATTAGAGCAGTCTAGATTAGAGGAGGGGCGGGGGGGGGCATCATACTATGTAGCTAGAGATTAGAGCAGTCTAGATTAGAGGGGCATCATACTATGTAGCTATTAGATTAGAGCAGTCTAGGGGGGCATCATACTATGTAGCTAGAGATTAGAGCAGTCTAGATTAGAGGGGGGCGGGGGGCATCATCATACTATGTAGCTAGAGATTAGAGCAGTCTAGATTAGAGGGGGGGGGGGGGGGCATCATCATACTATGTAGCTAGAGATTAGAGCAGTCTAGATTAGAGGAGGGGGGGGGGCATCATACTATGTAGCTAGAGATTAGAGCAGTCTAGATTAGAGGAGGGGGGGGGGCATCATCATACTATGTAGCTAGAGATTAGAGCAGTCTAGATTAGAGGGGGGGGGGCATCATACTATGTAGCTAGAGATTAGAGCAGTCTAGATTAGAGGAGGGGGGGGGGGGGCATCATACTATGTAGCTAGAGATTAGAGCAGTCTAGATCTAGGGAGGGCGGGAGGAGGGCGGGGGGGGCATCATACTATGTAGCTAGAGATTAGAGCAGTCTAGATTAGAGGGGGGCGGGGGGCATCATACTATGTAGCTAGAGATTAGAGCAGTCTAGATTAGAGGGGGGGGGGGGGGGGGGCATCATACTATGTAGCTAGAGATTAGAGCAGTCTAGATTAGAGGAGGGGCGGGGGGGCATCATACTATGTAGCTAGAGATTAGAGCAGTCTAGATTAGAGGGGGGAGCATCATACTATGTAGCTAGAGATTAGAGCAGTCTAGATTAGGGAGGGGGGGGGGGGCATCATACTATGTAGCTAGAGATTAGAGCAGTCTAGATTAGAGAGGGGCGGGGGGGGGCATCATACTATGTAGCTAGAGATTAGAGCAGTCTAGATTAGAGGAGGGGCGGGGGGGGGGCATCATACTATGTAGCTAGAGATTAGAGCAGTCTAGATTAGAGGAGGGGCATCATACTATGTAGCTAGAGATTAGAGCAGTCTACTGTAGCGAGAGATTAGAGCAGTCTAGATTAGAGGGGGGGGGGGGGGGGGGGGCATCATACTATGTAGCTAGAGATTAGAGCAGTCTAGATTAGAGGAGGGGCATCATACTATGTAGCTAGAGATTAGAGGTCTAGATTAGGGGGCATCATACTATGTAGCTAGAGATTAGAGCAGTCTAGATTAGAGGGGGGGGGGGGGGGCATCATACTATGTAGCTAGAGATTAGAGCAGTCTAGATTAGAGGGGGGGGGGGGGGGGGCATCATACTATGTAGCTAGAGATTAGAGCAGTCTAGATTAGAGGAGGGGCGGGGGGGCATCATACTATGTAGCTAGAGATTAGAGCAGTCTAGATTAGAGGAGGGCGGAGGGGGGCATCATACTATGTAGCTAGAGATTAGAGCAGTCTAGATTAGAGAGGGGCGGGGGGGGGGGCATCATACTATGTAGCTAGAGATTAGAGCAGTCTAGATTAGAGGGGGGGGGGGGGGGGGGGGCATCATACTATGTAGCTAGAGATTAGAGCAGTCTAGATTAGAGGAGGGCGGGGGGGCATCATACTATGTAGCTAGAGATTAGAGCAGTCTAGATTAGAGGGGGGGCGGGGGGGCATCATACTATGTAGCTAGAGATTAGAGCAGTCTAGATTAGAGGAGGGGCGGGGGGGGGGGGCATCATACTATGTAGCTAGAGATTAGAGCAGTCTAGATTAGAGGGGGGGCGGGGGGGCATCATACTATGTAGCTAGAGATTAGAGCAGTCTAGATTAGAGGGGGGGGGGGGGGGCATCATACTATGTAGCTAGAGATTAGAGCAGTCTAGATTTAGGGGGGGGGGGGGGGCATCATACTATGTAGCTAGAGATTAGAGCAGTCTAGATTAGAGGGGCATCATACTATGTAGCTAGAGATTAGAGGGGGGGGGCGGGGGGGGCATCATACTATGTAGCTAGAGATTAGAGCAGTCTAGATTAGAGGGGGGGCGGGGGGATCATACTATGTAGCTAGAGATTAGAGCAGTCTAGATTAGAGGAGGAGATTAAGCAGTCTAGATTGGGGGGGGGGGGCATCATACTATGTAGCTAGAGATTAGAGCAGTCTAGATTAGAGGGGGGGGGCTAGAGGAGGGGGGCTAGGGGGGGGGCATACTATACTATGTAGCTAGAGATTAGAGCAGTCTAGATTAGAGGGGGGAGGGGCATCATACTATGTAGCTAGAGATTAGAGCAGTCTAGATTAGAGGGGGGGCGGGGGGGGGGGGCATCATACTATGTAGCTAGAGATTAGAGCAGTCTAGTCTAGATTAGAGGGGGGGGGGGCATCATACTATGTAGCTAGAGATTAGAGCAGTCTAGATTAGAGGAGGGGCGGGGGGGGGGGCATCATACTATGTAGCTAGAGATTAGAGCAGTCTAGATTAGAGGGCGGGGGGGGGGGGGGCATCATACTATGTAGCTAGAGATTAGAGCAGTCTAGATTAGAGGAGGGGCGGGGGGGGCATCATACTATGTAGCTAGAGAGATTAGAGCAGTCTAGATTAGAGGAGGGGGGGGGGGGGGCATCATACTATGTAGCTAGAGATTTAGAGCAGTCTAGATTAGAGGAGGGGGCGGGGGGGGCATCATACTATGTAGCTAGAGATTAGAGCAGTCTAGATTAGAGGGGGGGCGAGGGGGGGCATCATACTATGTAGCTAGAGATTAGAGCAGTCTAGATTAGAGGAGGGGCGGGGGGGGGGGCATCATATACTATGTAGCTAGAGATTAGAGCAGTCTAGATTAGAGGAGGGGGGGGGGGCATCATACTATGTAGCTAGAGATTAGAGCAGTCTAGATTAGAGGGGCATCATACTATGTAGCTAGAGATTAGAGCAGTCTAGATTAGATTAGGGGGGGGGGGCATCATACTATGTAGCTAGAGATTAGAGCAGTCTAGATTAGAGGAGGGCGGGGGGGGGGCATCATACTATGTAGCTAGAGATTAGAGCAGTCTAGATTAGAGGAGGGGGGGGGGGGGGGGGGGCATCATACTATGTAGCTAGAGATTAGAGCAGTCTAGATTAGAGGAGGGGGGGGGGGGCATCATACTATGTAGCTAGAGATTAGAGCAGTCTAGATTAGAGGAGGGGCGGGGGGGGCATCATATACTATGTAGCTAGAGATTAGAGCAGTCTAGATTAGAGGAGGGGCGGGGGGGCATCATACTATGTAGCTAGAGATTAGAGCAGTCTAGATTAGGGGGGAGGGGGGGGGGGCATCATACTATGTAGCTAGAGATTAGAGCAGTCTAGATTAGAGGAGGGGGGGGGGGGGGCATCATACTATGTAGCTAGAGATTAGAGCAGTCTAGATTAGAGGGGAGGGGCGGGGGCATCATACTATGTAGCTAGAGATTAGAGCAGTCTAGTCTAGATTAGGGGCATCATACTATGTAGCTAGAGATTAGAGCTAGTCTAGGAGGGGAGGGGCATCATACTATGTAGCTAGAGATTAGAGCAGTCTAGATTAGAGGGGGGCGGGGGGGGGGGAGATTAGGGCATCATACTATGTAGCTAGAGATTAGAGCAGTCTAGATTAGAGGGGGGGGGGGGGGGCATCATACTATGTAGCTAGAGATTAGAGCAGTCTAGATTAGAGGAGGGGGGGGAGGGGGGGCATCATACTATGTAGCTAGAGATTAGAGCAGTCTAGATTAGAGGAGGGGGGGGGGCATCATACTATGTAGCTAGAGATTAGAGCAGTCTAGATTAGAGGAGGGGGGGGGGGGGCATCATACTATGTAGCTAGAGATTAGAGCAGTCTAGATTAGAGGAGGGGCGGGGGGGCATCATACTATGTAGCTAGAGATTAGAGCAGTCTAGATTAGAGGAGGGGCGGGAGGGGGGGGGCATCATACTATGTAGCTAGAGATTAGAGCAGTCTAGATTAGAGGAGGGCGGGGGGGGGGCATCATACTATGTAGCTAGAGATTAGAGCAGTCTAGATTAGAGGAGGGGCGGGGGGAGGGCATCATACTATGTAGCTAGAGATTAGAGCAGTCTAGATTAGAGGAGGGGCGGGGGGGGCATCATACTATGTAGCTAGAGATTAGAGCAGTCTAGATTAGAGGAGGGGCGGGGGGGCATCATACTATGTAGCTAGAGATTAGAGCAGTCTAGATTCTAGATTAGAGGGGGGGCATCATACTATGTAGCTAGAGATTAGAGCAGTCTAGATTAGAGGGGGGGCGGGGGGGGCATCATACTATGTAGCTAGAGATTAGAGCAGTCTAGATTAGGGGGGGGGGGGGGGGGCATCATACTATGTAGCTAGAGATTAGAGCAGTCTAGATTAGAGGAGGGGCATCATACTATGTAGCTAGAGATTAGAGCAGTCTAGATTAGAGGAGGGGGGGGCTAGAGATTAGAGCAGTCATACTATGTAGCTAGAGATTAGAGCAGTCTAGATTAGAGGAGGGCGGGGGGGGGCATCATACTATGTAGCTAGAGATTAGAGCAGTCTAGATTAGAGGGCGGGGAGGGGGGGCATCATACTATGTAGCTAGAGATTAGAGCAGTCTAGATTGGAGGAGGGCGGGGAGGGGGGGCATCATACTATGTAGCTAGAGATTAGAGCAGTCTAGATTAGAGGAGGGCAGGGGGGCATCATACTATGTAGCTAGAGATTAGAGCAGTCTAGATTCGGGGAGGGGGGCATCATACTATGTAGCTAGAGATTAGAGCAGTCTAGATTAGAGGAGGGGCGGGGGGGGCATCATACTATGGCCTTCTAGTGTTAGTATAGTAAAGGACCAGGTCTAGGCCTACTAGTGTTAGTATAGTAAAGGACCAGGTCTAGGCCTACTAGTGTTAGTATAGTAAAGGGACCAGGTCTAGGCCTACTAGTGTTAGTATAGTAAAGGACCAGGTCTAGGCCTACTAGTGTTAGTATAGTAAAGGACCAGGTCTAGGCCTACTAGTGTTAGTATAGTAAAGGACCAGGTCTAGGCCTACTAGTGTTAGTATAGTAAAGGACCAGGTCTAGGCCTACTAGTAGTATTAAAGGACCAGGTCTAGGTGTTAGTATAGTAAAGGACCAGGTCTAGGCCTACTAGTGTTAGTATAGTAAAGGACCAGGTCTAGGCCTACTAGTGTTAGTATAGTAAAGGACCAGGTCTAGGCCTACTAGTGTTAGTATAGTAAAGGACCAGGTCTAGGCCTACTAGTGTTAGTATAGTAAAGGACCAGGTCTAGGCCTACTAGTGTTAGTATAGTAAAGGACCAGGTCTAGGCCTACTAGTGTTAGTATAGTAAAGGACCAGGTCTAGGCCTACTAGTGTTAGTATAGTAAAGGACCAGGTCTAGGCCTACTAGTGTTAGTATAGTAAAGGACCAGGTCTAGGCCTACTAGTGTTAGTATAGTAAAGGACCAGGTCTAGGCCTACTAGTGTTAGTATAGTAAAGGACCAGGTCTAGGCCTACTAGTGTTAGTATAGTAAAGGACCAGGTCTAGGCCTACTAGTGTTAGTATGGTAAAGGACCAGGGTCTAGGCCTACTAGTGTTAGTATGGTAAAGGACCAGGTCTAGGCCTACTAGTGTTAGTATGGTAAAGGACCAGGTCTAGGCCTACTAGTGTTAGTATGGTAAAGGACCAGGTCTAGGCCTACTAGTGTTAGTATGGTAAAGGACCAGGTCTAGGCCTACTAGTGTTAGTATGGTAAAGGACCAGGTCTAGGCCTACTAGTGTTAGTATGGTAAAGTCTAGACCTAGTGTTAGTATGGTAAAGGACCAGGTCTAGGCCTACTAGTATAGTATGTAAAGGACCAGGTCTAGGCCTACTAGTGTTAGTATGGTAAAAGGACCAGGGCCTAGGCCTACTAGTGTTAGTATAGTAAAGGACCAGGTCTAGGCCTACTAGTGTTAGTATAGTAAAGGACCAGGTCTAGGCCTACTAGTGTTAGTATAGTAAAGGACCAGGTCTAGGCCTACTAGTGTTAGTATAGTAAAGGACCAGGTCTAGGCCTACTAGTGTTAGTATAGTAAAGGAAGCCATAAGACTGCTGAACAATTAATCAAATGGCCACCCAGACTATTTACATTGACCCCCTCCTATTGTTTTTACACTGCTGCTACCCGCTGTCTATTATCTCTGCATAGTCACTTTACCCCTACCTACACGTACAAATTACCTCGACTAACCTGTACCCCCGCACATTGACTCAGTACCGGTACCCCCTGTATATACCCTCGTGATTGTTATTTTATTGTGTTACTTTTTAGTTTATTTAGTAAATATTTTCGTAACTATTTTTAAAAACTGCATTGTTGGTTAAGGTGTTGTAAGTAAGCATTTCACTGTAAGGACTACACCGGTTGAATTCGGCGCATGGGACAAATACAATTTGATAGATATTTTATTTTATTTTGATTTTTTGACACCTCATGAATGGTCTGAACCAGTATCTGTGGGTTAGAGACCTCATGGTCTGAACCAGTATCTGTGGGTTAGAGACCTCATGAATGGTCTGAACCAGTATCTGTGGGTTAGAGACCTCATGGTCTGAACCAGTATCTGTGGGTTAGAGACCCCATGAATGGTCTGAACCAGTATCTGTGGGTTAGAGACCTCATGAATGGTCTGAACCAGTATCTGTGTGTTAGAGACATCATGGTCTGAACCAGTATCTGTGGGTTAGAGACACCATGAATGGTCTGAACCAGTATCTGTGGGTTAGAGACCTCATGAATGGTCTTAACCAGTATCTGTGGGTTAGAGACATCATGGTCTGAACCAGTATCTGTGTGTTAGAGACCTCATGAATGGTCTGAACCAGTATCTGTGGGTTAGAGACCTCATGATTGGTCTGAACCAGTATCTGTGGGTTAGAGACATCATGGTCTGAACCAGTATCTGTGGGTTAGAGACCTCATGAATGGTCTGAACCGGTATCTGTGTGTTAGAGACCTCCATGAATGGTCTGAACCAGTATCTGTGGGTTAGAGACCTCATAAATGGTCTGAACCAGTATCTGTGGGTTAGAGACCTCATGATTGGTCTGAACCAGTATCTGTGTGTTAGAGACATCATGGTCTGAACCAGTATCTGTGGGTTAGAGACCTCATGGTCTGAACCAGTATCTGTGGGTTAGAGACCCCATGAATGGTCTGAACCAGTATCTGTGGGTTAGAGACCTCATGAATGGTCTGAACCAGTATCTGTGGGTTAGAGACATCATGGTCTGAACCAGTATCTGTGGGTTAGAGACATCATGAATGGTCTGAACCAGTATCTCTGTGTTAGAGACATCATGGTCTGAACCAGTATCTGTGGGTTAGAGACCCCATGAATGGTCTGAACCAGTATCTGTGGGTTAGAGACCTCATAAATGGTCTGAACCAGTATCTGTGGGTTAGAGACCTCATGAATGGTCTGAACCAGTATCTGTGGGTTAGAGACATCATGAATGGTCTGAACCAGTATCTGTGTGTTAGAGACATCATGGTCTGAACCAGTATCTGTGGGTTAGAGACCTCATGGATGGTCTGAACCAGTATCTGTGGGTTAGAGACCTCATGAATGGTCTTAACCAGTATCTGTGGGTTAGAGACCTCATGAATGGTCTGAACCGGTATCTGTGTGTTAGAGACCTCCATGAATGGTCTGAACCAGTATCTGTGGGTTAGAGACCTCATAAATGGTCTGAACCAGTATCTGTGGGTTAGAGACACCATGAATGGTCTGAACCAGTATCTGTGGGTTAGAGACCTCATGATTGGTCTGAACCAGTATCTGTGTGTTAGAGACATCATGGTCTGAACCAGTATCTGTGGGTTAGAGACCTCATGGTCTGAACCAGTATATGTGGGTTAGAGACCCCATGAATGGTCTGAACCAGTATCTGTGGGTTAGAGACCTCATGAATGGTCTGAACCAGTATCTCTGTGTTAGAGACATCATGGTCTGAACCAGTATCTGTGGGTTAGAGACCTCATGAATGGTCTGAACCAGTATCTGTGGGTTAGAGACCTCATGGTCTGAACCAGTATCTGTGGGTTAGAGACCCCATGAATGGTCTGAACCAGTATCTGTGGGTTAGAGACCTCATGAATGGTCTGAACCAGTATCTGTGGGTTAGAGACATCATGAATGGTCTGAACCAGTATCTGTGGGTTAGAGACCTCATGAATGGTCTGAACCAGTATCTCTGTGTTAGAGACATCATGGTCTGAACCAGTATCTGTGGGTTAGAGACCCCATGAATGGTCTGAACCAGTATCTGTGGGTTAGAGACCTCATAAATGGTCTGAACCAGTATCTGTGGGTTAGAGACCTCATGAATGGTCTGAACCAGTATCTGTGGGTTAGAGACATCATGAATGGTCTGAACCAGTATCTGTGGGTTAGAGACATCATGAATGGTCTGAACCAGTATCTGTGTGTTAGAGACATCATGGTCTGAACCAGTATCTGTGGGTTAGAGACCTCATGGATGGTCTGAACCAGTATCTGTGGGTTAGAGACCTCATGAATGGTCTTAACCAGTATCTGTGGGTTAGAGACCTCATGAATGGTCTGAACCAGTGTCTGTGGGTTAGAGACCTCATGAATGGTCTGAACCAGTATCTGTGGGTTAGAGACATCATGGTCTGAACCAGTATCTGTGGGTTAGAGACCTCATGGATGGTCTGAACCAGTATCTGTGGGTTAGAGACCTCATGAATGGTCTTAACCAGTATCTGTGGGTTAGAGACCTCATGAATGGTCTGAACCGGTATCTGTGTGTTAGAGACCTCCATGAATGGTCTGAACCAGTATCTGTGGGTTAGAGACCTCATAAATGGTCTGAACCAGTATCTGTGGGTTAGAGACCCCATGAATGGTCTGAACCAGTATCTGTGGGTTAGAGACCTCATGATTGGTCTGAACCAGTATCTGTGTGTTAGAGACATCATGGTCTGAACCAGTATCTGTGGGTTAGAGACCTCATGGTCTGAACCAGTATCTGTGGGTTAGAGACCCCATGAATGGTCTGAACCAGTATCTGTGGGTTAGAGACCTCATGAATGGTCTGAACCAGTATCTGTGGGTTAGAGACATCATGGTCTGAACCAGTATCTGTGGGTTAGAGACATCATGAATGGTCTGAACCAGTATCTCTGTGTTAGAGACATCATGGTCTGAACCAGTATCTGTGGGTTAGAGACCCCATGAATGGTCTGAACCAGTATCTGTGGGTTAGAGACCTCATGAAAGTATCTGTGGGTTGACCTCATGAATGGTCTGAACCAGTATCTGTGGGTTAGAGACATCTCATGAATGTTGTCTAGAACCATGGTATCTGTGTGGTTAGAGACATCATGGTCTGAACCAGTATCTGTGGGTTAGAGACCTCATGAATGGTCTGAACCAGTATCTGTGGGTTAGAGACCTCATGAATGGTCTGAACCAGTATCTGTGGGTTAGAGACCTCATGAATGGTCTGAACCGGTATCTGTGTGTTAGAGACCTCCATGAATGGTCTGAACCAGTATCTGTGGGTTAGAGACCTCATAAATGGTCTGAACCAGTATCTGTGGGTTAGAGACCCCATGAATGGTCTGAACCAGTATCTGTGGGTTAGACACCTCATGATTGGTCTGAACCAGTATCTGTGTGTTAGAGACATCATGGTCTGAACCAGTATCTGTGGGTTAGAGACCTCATGGTCTGAACCAGTATCTGTGGGTTAGAGACCCCATGAATGGTCTGAACCAGTATCTGTGGGTTAGAGACCTCATGAATGGTCTGAACCAGTATCTGTGGGTTAGAGACATCATGAATGGTCTGAACCAGTATCTGTGGGTTAGAGACCTCATGAATGGTCTGAACCAGTATCTCTGTGTTAGAGACATCATGGTCTGAACCAGTATCTGTGGGTTAGAGACCCCATGAATGGTCTGAACCAGTATCTGTGGGTTAGATACCTCATAAATGGTCTGAACCAGTATCTGTGGGCTAGTGACCTCATGAATGGTCTGAACCAGTATCTGTGGGTTAGAGACATCATGAATGGTCTGAACCAGTATCTGTGGGTTAGAGACATCATGAATGGTCTGAACCAGTATCTGTGTGTTAGAGACATCATGGTCTGAACCAGTATCTGTGGGTTAGAGACCTCATGGATGGTCTGAACCAGTATCTGTGGGTTAGAGACCTCATGAATGGTCTTAACCAGTATCTGTGGGTTAGAGACCTCATGAATGGTCTGAACCAGTGTCTGTGGGTTAGAGACCTCATGAATGGTCTGAACCAGTATCTGTGGGTTAGAGACATCATGGTCTGAACCAGTATCTGTGGGCTAGAGACCTCATGGATGGTCTGAACCAGTATCTGTGGGTTAGAGACCTCATGAATGGTCTTAACCAGTATCTGTGGGTTAGAGACCTCATGAATGGTCTGAACCGGTATCTGTGTGTTAGAGACCTCCATGAATGGTCTGAACCAGTATCTGTGGGTTAGAGACCTCATAAATGGTCTGAACCAGTATCTGTGGGTTAGAGACCCCATGAATGGTCTGAACCAGTATCTGTGGGTTAGAGACCTCATGATTGGTTCTGAACCAGTATCTGTGTGTTAGAGACATCAAATCAAATCAAATCAAATTTTATTGGTCACATGCGCCGAATACAACAGGTGCAGACATTACAGTGAAATGCTTACTTACAGCCCTTAACCAACAGTGCATTTATTTTAAACAAAAAAGTAAGAATAAAACAACAACAAAAAAGTGTTGAGAAAAAAAGAGCAGAAGTAAAATAAAGTGACAGTAGGGAGGCTATATATACAGGGGGGTACCGTTGCATAGTCAATGTGCGGGGGCACCGGCTAGTTGAGGTAATATGTACATGTGGGTAGAGTTAAAGTGACTATGCATAAATACTTAACAGAGTAGCAGCAGCGTAAAAAGGATGGGGTGGGGGGGCAGTGCAAATAGTCCGGGTAGCCATGATTAGCTGTTCAGGAGTCTTATGGCTTGGGGGTAGAAGCTGTTGAGGAGTCTTTTGGACCTAGACTTGGCACTCCGGTACCGCTTGCCGTGCGGTAGCAGAGAGAACAGTCTATGACTAGGGTGGCTGGAGTCTTTGACAATTTTGAGGGCCTTCCTCTGACACCGCCTGGTATAGAGGTCCTGGATGGCAGGGAGCTTTGCCCCAGTGATGTACTGGGCCGTACGCACTACCCTCTGTAGTGCCTTGCGGTCAGAGGCCAAGCAGTTGCCATACCAGGCGGTGATGCAACCAGTCAGGATGCTCTCGATGGTGCAGCTGTAGAATTTTTTGAGGATCTGAGGACCCATGCCAAATCTTTTTAGTCTCCTGAGGGGGAATAGGCTTTGTCGTGCCCTCTTCACGACTGTCTTGGTGTGTTTGGACCATGATAGTTTGTTGGTGATGTGGACACCAAGGAACTTGAAGCTCTCGACCTGTTCCACTACAGCCCCGTCGATGAGAATGGGGGCGTGCTCAGTCCTCTTTTTTTTTTCCTGTAGTCCACAATCATCTCCTTTGTCTTGGTCACGTTGAGGGAGAGGTTGTTGTCCTGGCACCACACGGCCAGATCTCTGACCTCCTCCCTATAGGCTGTCTCATCGTTGTCGGTGATCAGGCCTACCACTGTTGTGTCGTCGGCAAACTTAATGATGGTGTTGGAGTCGTGCCTGGCCAGGGGTGAACAGAGAGTACAGGAGGGGACTGAGCACGCACCCCTGAGGGGCCCCCGTGTTGAGGATCAGTGTGGCAGATGTGTTGTTACCTACCCTTACCACCTGGGGGCGGCCCGTCAGGAAGTCCAGGATCCAGTTGCAGAGGGAGGTGTTTAGTCCCAGGATCCTTAGCTTAGTGATGAGCTTAGAGGGCACTATGGTGTTGAATGCTGAGCTGTAGTCAATGAATAGCATTCTCACGTAGGTGTTCCTCTTGTCCAGGTGGGAAAGGGCAGTGTGGAGTGCGATAGAGATTGCATCATCTGTGGATCTGTTGGGGCGGTATGCAAATTGGAGTGGGTCTAGGGTTTCTGGGATTATGCTGTTGATGTGAGCAATGACCAGTCTTTCAAAGCACTTCATGGCTACAGACGTCAGTGCTACGGGTCGGTAGTCATTTAGGCAGGTTATCTTAGAGTTCTTGGGCACGGGGACTATGGTGGTCTGCTTGAAACATGTTGGTATTACAGACTCAGTCAGGGACATGTTGAAAATGTCAGTGAAGACACTTGCCAGTTGGTCAGCACATGCTCGGAGTACACGTCCTGGTAATCCGTCTGGCCCTGCGGCCTTGTGAATGTTGACCTGCTTAAAAGTCTTACTCACATCGGCTACGGAGAGCGTGATCACATAGTCGTCCGGAACAGCTGGTGCTCTCATGCATGCTTCAGTGTTGCTTGCCTCGAAGCGAGCATAGAAGTGGTTTAGCTCGTCTGGTAGGCTTGTGTCACTGGGCAGCTCGCGGCTGTGCTTCTGAACCAGTATCTGTGGGTTAGAGACCCCATGAATGGTCTGAACCAGTATCTGTGGGTTAGAGACCCCATGAATGGTCTGAACCAGTATCTGTGGGTTAGAGACCTCATGGTCTGAACCAGTATCTGTGGGTTAGAGACCCCATGAATGGTCTGAACCAGTATCTGTGGGTTAGAGACCTCATGGTCTGAACCAGTATCTGTGGGTTAGAGACCCCATGAATGGTCTGAACCAGTATCTGTGGGTTAGAGACCTCATGAATGGTCTGAACCAGTATCTGTGGGTTAGAGACCTCATGGTCTGAACCAGTATCTGTGGGTTAGAGACCTCATGAATGGTCTGAACCAGTATCTCTGTGTTGGAGACATCATGGTCTGAACCAGTATCTGTGGGTTAGAGACCCCATGAATGGTCTGAACCAGTATCTGTGGGTTAGAGACCCCATGAATGGTCTGAACCAGTATCTGTGTGTTAGAGACCTCATGAATGGTCTGAACCAGTATCTGTGGGTTAGAGACATCATGAATGGTCTGAACCAGTATCTCTGTGTTAGAGACATCATGGTCTGAACCAGTATCTGTGGGTTAGAGACCCCATGAATGGTCTGAACCAGTATCTGTGGGTTAGAGACCTCATAAATGGTCTGAACCAGTATCTGTGGGTTAGAGACCTCATGAATGGTCTGAACCAGTATCTGTGGGTTAGAGACATCATGAATGGTCTGAACAAGTATCTGTGTGTTAGAGACATCATGGTCTGAACCAGTATCTGTGGGTTAGAGACCTCATGGATGGTCTGAACCAGTATCTGTGGGTTAGAGACCTCATGAATGGTCTTAACCAGTATCTGTGGGTTAGAGACCTCATGAATGGTCTGAACCAGTGTCTGTGGGTTAGAGACCTCATGAATGGTCTGAACCAGTATCTGTGGGTTAGAGACATAATGGTCTGAACCAGTATCTGTGGGTTAGAGACCTCATGAATGGTCTTAACCAGTATATGTGGGTTAGAGACATCATGGTCTGAACCAGTATCTGTGGGTTAGAGACCTCATGGTCTGAACCAGTATCTGTGGGTTAGAGACCCCATGAATGGTCTGAACCAGTATCTGTGGGTTAGAGACCCCATGAATGGTCTGAACCAGTATCTGTGGGTTAGAGACCTCATGAATGGTCTGAACCAGTATCTGTGGGTTAGAGACATCATGGTCTGAACCAGTATCTGTGGGTTAGAGACCTCATGGTCTGAACCAGTATCTCTGTGTTAGAGACCTCATGAATGGTCTGAACCAGTATCTGTGGGTTAGAGACCCCATGAATGGTCTGAACCAGTATCTGTGGGTAGAGACCTCATGAATGGTCTGAACCAGTATCTGTGGGTTAGAGACATCATGAATGGTCTGAACCAGTATCTGTGGGTTAGAGACATCATGAATGGTCTGAACCAGTATCTCTGTGTTAGAGACATCATGGTCTGAACCAGTATCTGTGGGTTAGAGACCCCATGAATGGTCTGAACCAGTATCTGTGGGTTAGAGACCTCATAAATGGTCTGAACCAGTATCTGTGGGTTAGAGACCTCATGAATGGTCTGAACCAGTATCTGTGGGTTAGAGACATCATGAATGGTCTGAACCAGTATCTGTGTGTTAGAGACATCATGGTCTGAACCAGTATCTGTGGGTTAGAGACCTCATGGTCTGAACCAGTATCTGTGGGTTAGAGACCTCCATAAATGGTCTGAACCAGTATCTATGGGTTAGAGACCTCATGAATGGTCTGAACCAGTATCTGTGGGTTAGAGACCTCATGAATGGTCTGAACCAGTATCTGTGGGTTAGAGACCTCATGAATGGTCTGAACCAGTATCTGTGGGTTAGAGACCCCATGAATGGTCTGAACCAGTATCTGTGGGTTAGAGACCTCATGGTCTGATCCAGTATCTGTGGGTTAGAGACATCATGGTCTGAACCAGTATCTGTGAGTTGGAGAACTCATGAATGGTCTGAACCAGTATCTGTGGGTTAGAGACCTCATGGTCTGATCCAGTATCTGTGGGTTAGAGACATCATGGTCTGAACCAGTATCTGTGGGTTAGAGACACCATGAATGGTCTGAACCAGTATCTGTGGGTTAGAGACCTCATGAATGGTCTTAACCAGTATCTGTGGGTTAGAGACATCATGGTCTGAACCAGTATATGTGTGTTAGAGACCCCATGAATGGTCTGAACCAGTATCTGTGGGTTAGAGACCTCATGATTGGTCTGAACCAGTATCTGTGTGTTAGAGACATCATGGTCTGAACCAGTATCTGTGGTTTAGAGACCTCATGAATGGTCTGAACCGGTATCTGTGTGTTAGAGACCTCCATGAATGGTCTGAACCAGTATCTGTGGGTTAGAGACCTCATAAATGGTCTGAACCAGTATCTGTGGGTTAGAGACCCCATGAATGGTCTGAACCAGTATCTGTGGGTTAGAGACCTCATGATTGGTCTGAACCAGTATCTGTGTGTTAGAGACATCATGGTCTGAACCAGTATCTGTGGGTTAGAGACCTCATGGTCTGAACCAGTATCTGTGGGTTAGAGACCCCATGAATGGTCTGAACCAGTATCTGTGGGTTAGAGACCTCATGGCCTGAACCAGTATCTGTGGGTTAGAGACCTCATGGTCTGAACCAGTATCTGTGGGTTAGAGACCTCATGGTCTGAACCAGTATCTGTGGGTTAGAGACATCATGAATGGTCTGAACCAGTATCTGTGGGTTAGAGACATCATGAATGGTCTGAACCAGATTCTGTGGGTTAGAGACCCCATGAATGGTCTGAACCAGTATCTGTGGGTTAGAGACCTCATAAATGGTCTGAACCAGTATCTGTGGGTTAGAGACCCCATGAATGGTCTGAACCAGTATCTGTGGGTTAGAGACCTCATGATTGGTCTGAACCAGTATCTGTGTGTTAGAGACATCATGGTCTGAACCAGTATCTGTGGGTTAGAGACCTCATGGTCTGAACCAGTATCTGTGGGTTAGAGACCCCATGAATGGTCTGAACCAGTATCTGTGGGTTAGAGACCTCATGGCCTGAACCAGTATCTGTGGGTTAGAGACCTCATGGTCTGAACCAGTATCTGTGGGTTAGAGACCTCATGGTCTGAACCAGTATCTGTGGGTTAGAGACATCATGAATGGTCTGAACCAGTATCTGTGGGTTAGAGACATCATGAATGGTCTGAACCAGATTCTGTGGGTTAGAGACCCCATGAATGGTCTGAACCAGTATCTGTGGGTTAGAGACCTCATGAATGGTCTGAACCAGTATCTGTGGGTTAGAGACATCATGAATGGTCTGAACCAGTATCTGTGGGTTAGAGACCTCATGAATGGTCTGAACCAGTATCTGTGGGTTAGAGACATCATGAATGGTCTGAACCAGTATCTGTGTGTTAGAGACCTCATGAATGGTCTGAACCAGTATCTGTGGGTTAGAGACATCATGAATGGTCTGAACCAGTATCTCTGTGAACCAGTATCTGTGGGTTAGAGACCTCATGAATGGTCTGAACCAGTATCTGTGGGTTAGAGACATCATGAATGGTCTGAACCAGTATCTGTGTGTTAGAGACATCATGGTCTGAACCAGTATCTGTGGGTTAGAGACCTCATGGATGGTCTGAACCAGTATCTGTGGGTTAGAGACCTCATGAATGGTCTGAACCAGTATCTGTGGGTTAGAGACCTCATGAATGGTCTGAACCAGTGTCTGTGGGTTAGAGACCTCATGAATGGTCTGAACCAGTATCTGTGGGTTAGAGACATCATGGTCTGAACCAGTATCTGTGGGTTAGAGACCTCATGAATGGTCTGAACCAGTATCTGTGGGTTAGAGACCCCATGAATGGTCTGAACCAGTATCTGTGGGTTAGAGACCTCATGAATGGTCTGAACCAGTGTCTGTGGGTTAGAGACATCATGAATGGTCTGAATCAGTATCTGTGGGTTAGAGACCTCATGAATGGTCTGAACCAGTATCTGTGAGTTAGAGACCTCATGAATGGTCAGAACCAGTATCTGTGGGTTAGAGACCTCATGGTCTGAACCAGTATCTGTGGGTTAGAGACATCATGGATGGTCTGAACCAGTATCTGTTGGGTTAGAGACCCTGTGGGTTGGATGGTCTGAACCAGTATCTGTGGGTTAGAGACATCATGGATGGTCTGAACCAGTATCTGTGGGTTAGAGACCCCATGGAATGGTCTGAACCAGTATCTGTGGGTTAGAGACCCCATGAATGGTCTGAACCAGTATCTGGGTTGGGTTAGGTTAGACCCCATGAATGGTCTGAACCAGTATCTGTGGGTTAGAGACCTCATGGATGGTCTGAACCAGTATCTGTGGGTTAGAGACCTCATGAATGGTCTGAACCAGTATCTGTGGGTTAGAGACCTCATGAATGGTCTGAACCAGTGTCTGTGGGTTAGGGACCTCATGAATGGTCTGAACCAGTATCTGTGGGTTAGGGACCTCATGAATGGTCTGAACCAGTATCTGTGGGTTAGGGACCTCATGAATGGTCTGAACCAGTATCTGTGGGTTAGAGACCTCATGAATGGTCTGAACCAGTATCTGTGTGTTAGAGACATCATGGTCTGAACCAGTATCTGTGGGTTAGAGACCTCATGGATGGTCTGAACCAGTATCTGTGGGTTAGAGACCTCATGAATGGTCTCAACCAGTATATAAAATACTTGTTCTCCCCACTGTAGGTATAGGTTTGGTGGATGGCCCTTAACTCTGACAACCCAACTAACGTTATTATCACAACACAACTAGCCTACTAGTAAGTCTAGCTAACGTTAGCCAACTTGAATGGAATACATATCAAATTCTTCTTCTACTTGTTTACTTGACTTTTATACTCTTGTCAATTGACTCTTTCAAATAATTTACGGCATTAAGTAGGGAAGTAGAGTGGAGGTCGAATCCATCACTTCCGTTGTTTGGCTATGCCCATAGCAACGTTAGAAAATGAGGTGGATAGAACTCTCCTACACAATTGTCCTAATAGAACTCTCCCACAACATAACTCTCCTACAGAACTCTCACACCACAGAACTCACCTATATAACTCACCTATAGAACTCTCCTATAGAACTCTCCTATAGAACTCTCCCACAACATAACTCTCCTACAGAACTCTCACACCACAGAACTCACCTATAGAACTCTCCTATAGAACTCTCCCACAACATAACTCTCCTACAGAACTCTCACACCACAGAACTCACCTATAGAACTCTCCTATAGAACTCTCCCACAACATAACTCTCCTACAGAACTCTCACACCACAGAACTCACCTATTTGACACACAATGTTAGCAGATCTTCAACCAAAACCTAATATTAGATAAAGGGAACCTGAGTGAAAAAATAAAAACAATTACATAATTATTTCATTTACAGTGGGGAAAAAAAGTATTTAGTCAGCCACCAATTGTGCAAGTTCTCCCACTTAAAAAGATGAGAGAGGCCTGTAATTTTCATCATAGGTACACGTCAACTATGACAGACAAAATGAGAAAAAAAAATCCAGAAAATCACATTGTAGGATTTTTTATGAATTTATTGGCATATGATGGTGGAAAATAAGTATTTGGTCAATAACAAAAGTTTCTCAATACTTTGTTATATACCGTTTGTTGGCAATGACACAGGTCAAACGTTTTCTGTAAGTCTTCACAAGGTTTTCACACACTGTTGCTGGTATTTTGGCCCATTCCTCCATGCAGATCTCCTCTAGAGCAGTGATGTTTTGGGGCTGTCGCTGGGCAACACAGACTTTCAAATCCCTCCAAAGATTTTCTATGGGGTTGAGATCTGGGGACTGGCTAGGCCACTCCAGGACCTTGAAATGCTTCTTACGAAGCCACTCCTTCGTTGCCCGGGCGGTGTGTTTGGGATCATTGTCATGCTGAAAGACCCAGCCACGTTTCATCTTCAATGCCCTTGCTGATGGAAGGAGGGTTTCACTCAAAATCTCACGATACATGGCCCCATTCATTCTTTCCTTTACACGGATCAGTCGTCCTGGTCCCTTTGCAGAAAAACAGCCCCAAAGCATGATGTTTCCAACCCCATGCTTCACAGTAGGTATGGTGTTCTTTGGATGCAACTCAGCATTCTTTGTCCTCCAAACATGACGAGTTGAGTTTTTACCAAAAATTTATATTTTGGTTTCATCTGACCATATGACATTCTCCCAATCCTCTTCTGGATCATCCAAATGCACTTCAGACGGGCCTGGACATGTACTGGCTTAAGCAGGGGGACACGTCTCGCACTGCAGGATTTGAGTCCCTGGCGGCGTAGTGTGTTACTGATGGTAGGCTTTGTTACTTTGGTCCCAGCTCTCTGCAGGTCATTCACTAGGTCCCCCGTGTGGTTCTGGGATTTTTGCTCACCGTTCTTGTGATCATTTTGACCCCACGGGGTGAGATCTTGCGTGGAGCCCCAGATCGAGGGAGATTATCAGTGGTCTTGTATGTCTTCCATTTCCTAATAATTGCTCCCACAGTTGATTTCTTCAAACCAAGCTGCTTACCTATTGCAGATTCAGTCTTCCCAGCCTGGTGCAGGTCTACAATTTTGTTTTTGGTGTCCTTTGACAGCTCTTTGGTCTTGGCCATTGTGGAGTTTGGAGTGTGACTGTTTGAGGTTGTGGACAGGTGTCTTTTATACTGATAACAAGTTCAAACAGGTGCCATTAATACAGGTAACGAGTGGAGGACAGAGGAGCCTCTTAAATAAGAAGTTACAGGTCTGTGAGAGCCAGAAATCTTGCTTGTTTGTAGGTGACCAAATACTTACTTTCCACCATAATTTGCAAATAAATTCATTAAAAATCCTACAATGGGATTTTCTGGATTTTTTTTCCTCGATTTGTCTGTCATAGTTGACATGTACCTATGATGAAAATTACAGGCCTCTCTCATCTTTTTAAGTGGGAGAACTTGAACAATTGGTGGCTGACTAATGTCGTAGTAAATATATAATGTTATAGCTTGGTCTGACTAAAATCTTGTGCATGACCCATTTTGTGTTGGGCCTTTGTATTCAATACAATGGACAAAAGAGTCCTATCTTGTCAGCCTTGTCAGCAGGTGGCTAAGGACAACACCCACGCCATAGGTCTCTCAGTTCTTCCAACTCACGAGTTCTTGCTCTGAGGACACACACACACACACCCACACACACACACACACACACACACACACACCCACACACACACACACACACACACACACACACACACACACACACACACACATCATCACTGATAAACACACACACACACACACACACACATCATCACTGATAACACACACACACACACACACACACACACACACACACACACACACATCATCACTGTTAAACACACACATACACACACACACACACACAAAAATCCCCTTCTCTTAGGCTGAACATTTGAAGACAGAGAACCCGACTCAGAGCCAATGCAACAGTGGAGGGGACCTCGCCCAACTCATCAGGACCAATCAGAAGATCAGAACTACTAGATTCAACCTACATCATTTACTGTATAAAATGTCTGCACACAATGTTTCGGGGCTCTCTCAGATATCTCCCTACGAGATTGACGAACGGGTCCGTGCACGCGATTCCAGATATCTTTACCTCTGAATAAACTGCCTTTATTATACCATATTCACCCTGTCCAAAGTCTCTACTTGGTCTCAGTTCTCCAGTAAACTTGTATTATCAACACTAAATACTTTTTTCCCCCACTGTATTTCATAAACAAAGTTATGCAACACCCAATGCCCCTGTGTGAAAAAGTAATTGCCCCTTTACACTGAATAACTGGTAGTACCTTTAGCTGCAATGACTCCAACCAAACCCTTCCTGTAGTTGTTGATCAGTCTCTCACATCGCTGTGGAGGAATTTTGGCCCACTCTTGCATACAGAACTGCAGTTAAAGTTGATACAACCAGTTATTGAGTGTAAGGGGGCAATTACTTTTTCAATCAGGGGCATTGGGTGTTAAATAACTTTTTTTATGAAATAAGTATGTAATTGTTGTGTTATTTGTTCACTCAGGTTCCCTTCATCTAATATTAGGTTTTGGTTGAAGATCTGATAATTCAGTATAAAAAAACTATGCAAAAGTAAAGAAAATTAGAAAGGGGGCAAATACACTGCTCAAAAAAATTAAGGGAACACTAAAATAACACATCCTAGATCTGAATGAATGAAATATTCTTATTAAATACTTTTTTCTTTACATAGTTGAATGTGCTGACAACAAAATCACAGAAAAATTATCAATGGAAATCAAATTTATCAACCCATGGAGGTCTGGATTTGGAGTCACCCTGAAAATTAAAGTGGAAAACCACACTACAGGCTGATCCAACTTTGATGTAATGTCCTTAAAACAAGTCAAAATGAGGCTCAGTAGTGTGTGTGGCCTCCACGTGCCTGTATGACCTCCCTACAACGCCTGGGCATGCTCCTGATGAGGTGGCGGATGGTCTCCTGAGGGATCTCCTCCCAGACCTGGACTAAAGCATCCGCCAACTCCTGGACAGTCTGTGGTGCAACGTGGCGTTGGTGGATGGAGCGAGACATGATGTCCCAGATGTGCTCAATTGGATTCAGGTCTGGGGAACGGGGCGGTCCATAGCATCAATGCCTTCCTCTTGCAGGAACTGCTGACACACTCCAGCCACATGAGGTCTAGCATTGTCTTGCATTAGGAGGAACCCAGGGCCAACCGCACCAGCATATGGTCTCACAAGGGGTCTGAGGATCTCATCTCGGTACCTAATGGCAGTCAGGCTACCTCTGGCGAGCACATGGAGGGCTGTGCGGCCCCCCAAAGAAATGCCACCCCACACCATGACTGACCCACCGCCAAACCGGTCATGCTGGAGGATGTTGCAGGCAGCAGAACGTTCTCCACGGCGTCTCCAGACTCTGTCACGTGCTCAGTGTGAACCTGCTTTCATCTGTGAAGAGCACAGGGCGCCAGTGGCGAATTTGCCAATCTTGGTGTTCTCTGGCAAATGCCAAACGTCCTGCACGGTGTTGGGTTGTAAGCACAACCCCCACCTGTGGACGTCGGGCCCTCATACCACCCTCATGGAGTCTGTTTCTGACCGTTTGAGCAGACACATGCACATTTGTGGCCTGCTGGAGGTCATTTTGCAGGGCTCTGGCAGTGCTCCTCCTGCTCCTCCTTGCACAAAGGCGGAGGTAGCAGTCCTGCTGCTGGGTTGTTGCCCTCCTACGGCCTCCTCCACGTCTCCTGATGTACTGGCCTGTCTCCTGGTAGCGCCTCCATGCTCTGGACACTACGCTGACAGACACAGCAAACCTTCTTGCCACAGCTCGCATTGATGTGCCATCCTGGATGAGCTGCACTACCTGAGCCACTTGTGTGGGTTGTAGACTCCGTCTCATGCTACCACTAGAGTGAAAGCACCGCCAGCATTCAAAAGTGACCAAAACATCAGCCAGGAAGCATAGGAACTGAGAAGTGGTTTGTGGTCACCACCTGCAAAACCAGTCCTTTATTGGGGGTGT
Organism: Coregonus suidteri; assembly: GCA_036851935.1. Taxonomy (NCBI): domain Eukaryota; kingdom Metazoa; phylum Chordata; class Actinopteri; order Salmoniformes; family Salmonidae; genus Coregonus; species Coregonus suidteri. The sequence continues at coordinate 45,838,558 of CM072246.1, read as the reverse complement.
CTTGCTAATTGCCTATAATTTCCACCTGTTGTCTATTCCATTTGCACAACAGCATGTGAAATGTATTGTCAATCAGTGTTGCTTCCTAAGTGGACAGTTTGATTTCACAGAAGTGTGATTGACTTGGAGTTACATTGTGTTGTTTAAGTGTTCCCTTTATTTTTTTGAGCAGTGTACTTTCTCACGGCCCTGTAACTCTCCTACAGAACTCTACCACTACATACCTTCCCAACAGCACCATCCACACCTGCAGAGGAACAGACATTCTGAACAGTAACAGACAGTAACAGACATTCTGGATGGTAACAGACAGTAACAGACATTCTGAATGGTAACAGACAGTCAACAGACATTCTGGATGGTAACAGACAGTAACAGACATTCTGGATGGTAACATACAGTCACAGATATTCTGGATGGTAGTAGACAATCACAGACATTCTGGATGGTAACAGACAGTAACAGACATTCTGGATGGTAACAGACAATCACAGACATTCTGGATGGTAACAGACAGTAACTGACATTATGGATAGTAACAGACAGTCAACAGAGTAACAGACATTCTGGATGGTAACAGACAGTCAACAGAGTAAAAATACATTCTGGACAGTAACAGACAGTAACTGACATTATGGATAGTAACAGACAGTCAACAGAGTAACATACATTCTGGACGGTAACAGACAGTCAACAGACATTCTGGATGGTAACATACAGTCACAGATATTCTCGATGGTAGCAGACAGTAACAGACATTCTGGATGGTAACAGACAGTCAACAGACATTCTGGATGGTAACATACAGTCACAGATATTCTGGATGGTAACAGACAGTAACAGACATTCTGGATGGTAACAGACAGTAACAGACATTCTGGATGGTAACAGACAATAACTGACATTCTGGATGGTAACAGACAGTAACAGACATTCTGGATGGTAACAGACAGTAACAGACATTCTGGATGGTAACAGACAATAACTGACATTCTGGATGGTAACAGACAGTAACAGACATTCTGGATGGTAACATACAGTCACAGATATTCTGGATGGTAGCAGACAATCACAGACATTCTGGATGGTAACAGACAGTCAACAGACATTCTGGATGGTAACAGACAATCACAGACATTCTGGATGGTAACAGACAATAACTGACATTCTGGATGGTAACAGACAGTCAACAGAGTAACAGACATTCTGGATGGTAACAGACAGTCAACAGAGTAAAATACATTCTGGACAGTAACAGACAGTAACTGACATTATGGATAGTAACAGACAGTCAACAGAGTAACATACATTCTGGATGGTAACAGACAGTCAACAGAGTGACAGACATTCTGGATGGTAACAGACAGTCAACAGACATTCTGGATGGTAACATACAGTCACAGATATTCTGGATGGTAGCAGACAGTAACAGACATTCTGGATGGTAACAGACAGTCAACAGACATTCTGGATGGTAACAGACAGTCAACAGACATTCTGGATGGTAACATACAGTCACAGATATTCTGGATGGTAACAGACAGTAACAGACATTCTGGATGGTAACAGACAGTAACAGACATTCTGGATGGTAACAGACAATAACTGACATTCTGGATGGTAACAGACAGTCAACAGACATTCTGGATGGTAACAGACAATCACAGACATTCTGGATGGTAACAGACAGTAACAGACATTCTGGATGGTAACAGACAATAACTGACATTCTGGATAGTAATAGACAGTCAACAGAGTGACAGACATTCTGGACGGTAACAGACAGTAACAGACATTCTGGATGGTAACAGACAATCACAGACATTCTGGATGGTAACAGACAGTCAACAGAGTAAAATACATTCCACGTGGTAACAGACAGTCAACAGAGTGACAGACATTCTGGACGGTAACAGACAGTAACTGACATTATGGATAGTAACAGACAGTCAACAGAGTAACATACATTCTGGATGGTAACAGACAGTCAACCGAATAACAAACATTCTGGATGGTAACAGACAGTCACAGACATTCTGGATGTAACAGACAGTAACAGAGTAAAATACATTCCACGTGGTAACAGACAGTCAACAGAGTGACAGACATTCTGGACAGTAACAGACAGTAACTGACATTATGGATAGTAACAGACAGTCAACAGAGTAACATACATTCTGGATGGTATCAGACAGTCAACAGAGTAACAGACATTCTGGATGGTAACAGACAGTCACAGACATTCTGGATGGTGACAGACATTCTGGATGGTGACAGACAGTCAACAGAGTAACAGACATTCTGGATGGTAACAGACAGTCACAGACATTCTGGATGGTAACAGACATTCTGGATGGTGACAGACATTCTGGATGGTGACAGACAGTCAACAGAGTAACAGACATTCTGGATGGTAACAGACAGTCAACAGACAGTAACATACATTCTGGATGGTAACAGACAGTCACAGACATTCTGGATGGTAACAGACATTCTGGATGGTGACAGACAGTCAACAGAGTAACAGACATTCTGGATGGTAACAGACAGTCACAGACATTCTGGATGGTAACAGACAGTCACAGACATTCTGGATGGTAACAGACATTATGGATGGTAACAGACATTATGGATGGTGACAGACAGTCAACAGAGTAACATACATTCTGGATGGTAACAGACAGTCAACAGACATTCTGGATGGTAACAGACAGTCACAGACATTCTGGATGGTAACAGACAGTCACAGACATTCTGGATGGTAACAGACAGTCAACAGACATTATGGATGGTAACAGACAGTCAACAGACATTCTGGATGGTTACAGACAGTCAACAGACATTCTGGATGGTAACAGACAGTCACAGACATTCTGGATGGTAACAGACAGTCAACAGACATTATGGATGGTAACAGACAGTCAACAGACATTCTGGATGGTTACAGACAGTCAACAGACATTCTGGATGGTAACAGACAGTCACAGACATTCTGGATGGTAACAGACAGTCAACAGACATTATGGATGGTAACAGACAGTCAACAGACATTCTGGATGGTAACAGACAGTCAACAGACATTCTGGATGGTTACAGACAGTCACAGAGTAACAGACATTCTGGATGGTAACAGACATTCTGGGCAGAGTAACAACAGACAGAGTCATCAGGTCAGTTATTATGGAGTCTGTTTATTGTTGTGTCTGGAACCTGACCAGACAAGGCAGAGTGATATGTAATAGAAAAGGCATTGGTAGACCAGCACAGTTAGTTTAGGATCCATCCACAGGCCTGGGGTTAGTTTAGGATCCATCCACAGGCCTGGGGTTAGTTTAGGATCCATCCACAGGCCTGGGGTTAGTTTAGGATCCATCCACAGGCCCGGGGTTAGTTTAGGATCCATCCACAGGCCCGGGGTTAGTTTAGGATCCATCCACAGGCCTGGGGTTAGTTTAGGATCCATCCACAGGCCTGGGGTTAGTTTAGGATCCATCCACAGGCCTGGGGTTTAGTTTAGGATCCATCCATCCACAGGCCCGGGGTTAGTTTAGGATCCATCCACAGGCCTGGGGTTAGTTTAGGATCCATCCACAGGCCTGGGGTTAGTTTAGGATCCATCCACAGGGCCCGGGGTTAGTTTTAGGATCCATCCACAGGCCTGGGGTTAGTTTAGGATCCATCCACAGGCCTGGGGTTAGTTTAGGATCCATCCACAGGCCCGGGGTGTGGAGTGTGTTTGTGTGTGTCAGTAGTCACTCTGGTCCGGTCTCAGTCTCTAGTTCCTCTGATACAGACGACTCGTTGAGCTCAGCAATCAATGAACCGTCTTCGTTTATAGTGACCAATGGGAGGTCCTTGTTGGGGTTGACCAATGGTGTCTTGTCGTTGCTCCCGGTGGCCAACGGGGACTCATGATTGGCTGCAGAGTGTGTTGTTATGGAGATTGAGTTGGCTCCTCCCTCTGGACTCATGTCCCAGTCCTGATCTGAAGGCTGAGGTAGGCTGGCTAGGAGCTCCTATACACACACAGTCAGAAGCACACGATGCTGTTTCAGAGTTACAGTGCCTTTCTAAAGGATTCATCCCCCTTGGCATGTTTCCTATTCTGTTGCATTACAACCTGTCATTTAAATGGATTTTTATTTGGATTTCATGTAATGGACATACACAAAATAGTCCAAATTGGTAAAGTGAAATGAAAAAAATTAATTGTTTCAAAAGATTCTAAAAAATAAATAACAGAAAAGTGGTGCGTGCATACAGTTGAAGTCGGACGTTTACATACACCTTAGCCAAATACATTTAAACTTTTCACAATTCCTGACATTTAATCCTAGTACAACTTCCCTGTCTTAGGTCAGTTAGGATCACCACTTTATTTTAAGAATGTGAAATATCAGAATAATAGTAGAGAGAATGATTTATTTCAGCTTTTATTTCTTTCATCACATTCCCAGTGGGTCAGAAGTTTACATACACTCAATTAGTATTTGGTAGCATTGCCTTTAAATTGTTTAACTTGGGTCAAACGTTTCGGGTAGCCTTCCACAAGCTTCCAACAATAAGTTGGGTGAATTTTGGCCCATTCCTCCTGACAGAGCTGGTGTAACTGAGTCAGGGATGTAGGCCTCCTTGCTCGCACACGCTTTTTCAGTTCTGCCCACAAATGTTCTATAGGATTGAGGTCAGGGCTTTGTGATGGCCACTCCAATACCTTGACTTTGTTGTCCTTAAGCCATTTTGCCACAACTTTGGAAGTATGCTTGGGGTCATTGTCCATTTGGAAGACCCATTTGCGACCAAGCTTTAACTTCCTGACTGATGTCTTGAGATGTTGCTTCAATATATCCACATAATTTTCCTTCCTCATGATGCCATCTATTTTGTGAAGTGCACCAGTCACTCCTGCGGCAAAGCACCCCCACAGCATGATGCTGCCACCCCCGTGCTTCACGGTTGGGATGGTGTTCTTCGGCTTGCAAGCAACCCCCTTTTTCCTCCAAACATAACGATGTCATTATGGCCAAACAGTTCTATTTTTGTTTCATCAGACCAGAGGACATTTCTCCAAAAAGCACAATCTTTGTCCCCATGTGCAGTTGCAAACCGTAGTCTGGCTTTTTTATGGCGGTTTTGGAGCAGTGGCTTCTTCCTTGCTGAGCGGCCTTTCAGGTTATGTCGATATAGGACTCGTTTTACTGTGGATATAGATACTTTTGTACCTGTTTCCTCCAGCATCTTCACATGGTCCTTTGCTGTTGTTCTGGGATTGATTTGCACTTTTCGCACCAAAGTACGTTCATCTCTAGGAGACAGAACGCGTCTCCTTCCTGAGTGGTATGACGGCTGCGTGGTCCCATGGTGTATATACTTGCGTACTATTGTTTGTACAGATTAACGTGGTACCTTCAGGCGTTTGGAAATTGCTCCCAAGGATGAACCAGACTTGTGGAGGTCTACAATTTTTTGGCTGATTTATTTTGATTTTCCCATGATGTCAAGCAAAGAGGCACTGAGTTTGAAGGTAGGCCTTGAAATACATCCACAGGTACACCTCCAATTGACTCAAATGATGTCAATTAGCCTATCAGAAGCTTCTAAAGCCATGACATCATTTTCTGGAATTTTCCAAGCTATTTTAAGGCACAGTCAACTTAGTGTATGTAAACTTCTGAGCCACTGGAATTGTGATACAGTGAATTATAAGTGAAATTGTCTGTAAACAATTGTTGGAAAAATCACTTGTGTCATGCACAAAGTAGATGTCCTAACCGACTTGCCAAAACTATAGTTTGTTAACAAGACATTTGTGGAGTGGTTGAAAAACAAGTTTTAATGACTCCAACCTAAGAGTATGTAAACTTCCGACTTCAACTGTATGTATTCACCCCCTTTGCTATGAAGCCCCTAAATAAGATCTGGTGCAACCAATTACCTTCAGAAGTCACATAATTAGTTAGATAAAGTCCACCTGTGTGCACATGATCTGTCACATGATCTCAGAGTATATATACACCTGTTCTGAAAGGCCCCAGAGTCTGCAACACCACTAAGCAAGGGGCACCATCAAGCAAGCGGCACCATGAAGACCAAGGAGCTCTCCAAACAGGTCAGGGACAAAGTTGTGGAGAAGTACAGATCAGGGTTAAAAAGAAATATACGACCCAAGGAGCACCATAAAATCCATTATTAAAAAATGGAAAGAATATGGCACCACAACAAACCTGCCAAGAGAGGGCCGCCCACCAAAACTCACGGACCAGGCAAGGAGGGCATTATTCAGAAGCAATAAAGAGACCAAAGATAACCCTGAAGGAGCTGCAAAGCTCCACAGTGGAGATTGGAGTATCTGTCCATAGGACCACTTTAAGCTGTATACTCCACAGAGCTGGGCTTTACGGAAGAGTGGCCAGAAAAAAGCCATTGCTTAAAGAAAAAATAAGCAAACACGTTTGGTGTTCGCCAAAAGCCATGTGGGAGACTCTCCAAACATATTGAAGTAGGTACTCTGGTCAGATGAGACTAAAATTGAGCTTTTTGGCCATCAAGGAAAACGCTATGTCTGGTGCAAACCCAACACCTCTCATCACCCTGAGAACACCATCCCCACAGTGAAGCATGGTGGTGGTGATGGGAATTTTTTAGTGGACTATGAGATAAAACAGAGTTAATCACGAACATATAGTCAGAATTCTCTGTTGCTAGGCAAGAACTTAATTGGTTCATTTCACTGGGTGTGTGTGTGAAGTGGGGATCTGACCTCGGGTCGAATTTCTCGCTCTTACCTAGTCCATGGCTGTCCTACCTTATCAGAGACTGAAACCAGACTGTTGCCTTTTGCCTCTCTCCTCAAACAAAGTCTTGGGAGCGGAGCCAGAGTTGAACAGAGTTCAGACTAGTCATGAGTAATCACAGCAGGACGGGAGGGAAGAGAGTAGTGGGCTTGGGTACGTTTGAGAGATTGAGTGTAGACCTGTCATGTCCAACAATCAATCTTCAGGTCAAGCCAGGGTGAGCCGGGGTTGAACAGAGTTTAAAACTGAACATTATTGTTTTTGCATGACAAGGGCGTGATTTATTGTAATAATATTGTTTCAAAAATGAATGAAAGTCAAATTTAGCTCTATCATAGACTAAGGAAGTGGGCGGAGCGGTAGAGAGAGGGAAACTGAAGATAATGGTGGGGGAACCCAAGAGGGAGGGGCTTTAAGATAAGATGTGTGTGAATATGACTATATAGACGGAGAGCTGGGAGGTAGAGGGGAGGTGGTCTGCAGATCATCTCGGCTAACGTTACTCTGTGTAATAAAGTCTATCTTAATTCTACAAAAACTCTGGAAGAACTTTGATTTGTAATAAGGATAGTGATAATTTTCCACAACAGTGGCAGCATCATGCTGTGGGGATGTTTTTCATCAGCAGGTACTGGGAAACTGGTCAGAATTGAAGGAATGATGGATGGCGCTAAATACAGGGAAATTCTTAAGGGAAACCTGTTTCAGTCTTCCAGAGATTTGAGACTGGGACGGAGGTTCACCTTCCAGCAGGACAATGACCCTAAGCATACTGCTAAAGCAATACTTGAGTGGTTTAAGGGGAAACATTTAAATGTCTTGGAATGGCCTAGTCAAAGCCCAGACCTCACTCCAATTGAGAATCTGTGGTATGACTTAAAGATTGCTGTACACCAGCGCAACCCATCCAACTTGAAGGAGCTGGAGCAGTTTGCCTTGAAGATTGGGCAAAAATCCCAGTGGCTAGATGTGCCAAGCTTATAGAGACATACCCCAAGAGACTTGCAGCTGTAATTGCTGCAAAAGGTGGCTCTACAAAGTATTGGCTTTGGGGGGGGTGAATAGTTATGCACGCTCAGGTTTTCTGTTCTTTGGGGGGGTGAATAGTTATGCACGCTCAGGGTTTCTGTTCTTTGGGGGGGTGAATAGTTATGCGCACTCAAGTTCTGTTTTCTTGTCTTATTTCTTGTTTGTTCCACCCCAAAAATTATTTTGCATCTTCAAAGTGGTAGACATGTTGTGGAAATCAAATGATACAAACCCTAAAAATATATATATTTTAATTCCAGGTTGAAAGGCAACAAAATAGGAAAAATGCCAAGGGGGGTGAATACTTTCGCAAGCCACTGTATTGTGTGAGTGACAGTGTGTGAGTGACAGTGTGTGAGTGACAGTGTGTGAGTGACAGTGTGTGAGTGACAGTGTGTGAGTGACAGTGTGTGAGTGTACCTGTTGTCTGTCCAGGTTGTTGGTCCGTACAGCAGTCAGGAGACTCTTGGTGAAGGTCTCCAACTCATTATATCTCTGATTCTGGTTCTCTAGTTGGTTCTCCAGATACTGCACCTCCTCCAACTGAAACACACACAGCATAATGGCCAATAGACATCAGGGGGTGGGGGAGGAGGTGGGGGGGGTGGGGGGTGTTCCTCACCTTAAACTCCAGGAGGTTCTGCATGTTTTCCATATCAGATCCGACCATCTCAACACCATCCTCCTCATCATCAATCACCTCTATCTTCTGTTAGGAAACAGAACCATATACAGTCAGTGGCTAAATCTGATAGGAAACAGAACTCTATACAGTCAGTGGCTAAATCTGATAGGAAACAGAACCCTATACAGTCAGTGGCTAAATCTGATAGGAAACAGAACCCTATACAGTCAGTGGCTAAATCTGATAGGAAACAGAACCCTATACAGTCAGTGGCTAAATCTGATAGGAAACAGAACCCTATACAGTCAGTGGCTAAATCTGATAGTTAACAGAACCCTATACAGTCAGTGGCTAAATCTGATAGGAAACAGAACCCTATACAGTCAGTGGCTAAAGTAACAGTGTATTGTACTAGTGTATCTATAGTGTATCTATAGTGTATCTGTAGTGTATCTACAGTGTATCTATAGTGTATCTATAGTGTAGTAACTGAGGGCATACTGCAGTACCACGTTGTGAGCCATGGGGGCGCTGCTGCTCTCCTCCTCTACTCCGTTCTCTTCTTCGCTCTGGTATGGCTCACTGGTCCCATCTAAAAACAACAACAACACTGTCACACTGCTACTGGGGGCGTGCGTGTGTGTGTGTGTGTGTGTGTGTGTGTGTGTGTGTGTGTGTGTGTGTGTGTGTGTGTGTGTGTGTGTGTGTGTGTGTCTCACCCTCGGACAGACAAAAGGACGCTCCATCGTTTAGATTGTCTCCCAGCTCTGCCGTTCTAAGCCCCTCCCCATCGGAACTCAGTGCAGAGGGAGACTCCTCCCCTTCCTGTGATGTCAGGAACAAGGCCTGCCCACTTTTAGGGGGCGGGATCTTTATGCCCATCAGACGGCATTTCCTCCTCCGGTTCCCGATCCACGTCTGTCAATCAAACACACAGCACAACATATACAGTGAGGGAAAAAGGTATTTGATCCCCTGCTGATTTTGTACGTTTGCCCACTGACAAAGAAATGATCAGTCTATAATTTTAATGGTAGGTTTATTTGAACAGTGAGAGACAGAATAACAACAAAAAAATCCAGAAAAACTAATGTAAATTTTTTTATAAATTGATTTGCATTTTAATGAGGGAAATAAGTATTTGACCCCCTCTCAATCAGAAAGATTTCTGGCTCTCAGGTGTCTTTTATACAGGTAACAAGCTGAGATTAGGAGCACACTCTTAAAGGGAGTGCTCCTAATCTCAGTTTGTTACCTGTATAAAAGACACCTGTCCACAGAAGCAATCAATCAATCAGATTCCAAACTCTCCACCATGGCCAAGACCAAAGAGCTCTCCAGGGATGTCAGGGACAAGATTGTAGACCTACACAAGGCTGGAATGGGCTACAAGACCATCGCCAAGCAGCTTGGTGAGAAGGTGACAACAGTTGGTGCGATTATTCGCAAATGGAAGAAACACAAAATAACTGTCAATCTCCCTCGGCCTGGGGCTCCATGCAAGATCTCACCTCGTGGAGTTGCAATGATCATGAGAATGGTGAGGGATCAGCCCAGAACTACACAGGAGGAACTTGTCAATGATCTCAAGGCAGCTGGGACCATAGTCACCAAGAAAACAATTGGTAACACACTACGCCGTGAAGGACTGAAATCCTGCAGCGCCCGCAAGGTCCCCCTGCTCAAGAAAGCACATATAAAGGGCCGTCTGATGTTTGCCAATGAACATCTGAATGATTCAGAGGAGAACTGGGTGAAAGTGTTGTGGTCAGATGAGACCAAAATCGAGCTCTTTGGCATCAATTCAACTCGCTGTGTTTGGAGGAGGAGGAATGCTGCCTATGACCCCAAGAACACCATCCCCACCGTCAAACATGGAGGTGGAAACATTATGCTTTTGGGGTTGTTTTTCTGCTAAGGGGACAGGACAACTTCGCCGCATCAAAGGGACGATGGACGGGGCCATGTACCGTCAAATCTTGGGTGAGAACCTCCTTCCCTCAGCCATGGCATTGAAAATGGGTCGTGATGGGTATTCCAGCATGACAATGACCCAAAACACACGGCCAAGGCAACAAAGGAGTGGCTCAAGAAGAAGCACATTAAGGTCCTGGAGTGGCCTAGCCAGTCTCCAGACCTTAATCCCATAGAAAATCTGTGGAGGGAGCTGAAGGTTCGAGTTGCCAAACGTCAGCCTCGAAACCTTTATGACTTGGAGAAGATCTGCAAAGAGGAGTGGGACAAAATCCCTCCTGAGATGTGTGCAAACCTGGTGGCCAACTACAAGAAACGTCTGACCTCTGTGATTGCCAACAAGGGTTTTGCCACCAAGTACTAAGTCATGTTTTGCAGAGGGGTCAAATACTTGTTTCCCTCATTAAAATGCAAATCAATTTATAACATTTTTGACATGCGTTTTTCTTGATTTTTTTTATTGTTATTCTGTCTCTCACTGTTCAAATAAACCTACCATTAAAATTATAGACTGATCATGTCTTTGTCAGTGGGCAAATGTACAAAATCAGCAGGGGATCAAATACTTTTTTCCCTCACTGTAATATACTGTTAAGATCCACGTCTTTCCATCAAACCCCAGTTAGCCTTGAGGGTTTTTTTTGTCCGTGGCCTGCACCATCTACCAACCAGCTCTAGCCTGGACTATTATCGGCCAGTCTGCACAGCGCATTATCGACCCAGAACATATCGGATTTTCTGCCGGAATCACTAAATCACTGGACCTTTAACACCGGATCATCGCAACTAGCTAGCTGCAACCAAATGGATGTTGTGGTTGGCTAATTAGCCTTGAGCTAGCCTCGAGTCAGGCCCATCTACCGGCTATCTACCTCTCTGTCAACCGGACGGGACCTCCTAGTGTCGACACGGAGCCCCGCCGATCCATCACGACTGGTTTGCCGACGTAATCGTCTGATGTGGTTTCAACAGGCTTCCCGTTGCGACGACCACGAAGATCCATCTGCTAGCCCCGGCCCGCTAGCACACCTGTGGCGTAGCAGCCACTGAACTGCTCCTGGACTCACTTATTGCTGTTCACTGGACCTTATGATCACTCAGCTACACAGCTGATGCCTGCTGGACTGTATCTATATTTTTCATAGCTGTCTATTTACCACCACAAACCAATGCTGGCATTAAGATTGCACTGAATGAGCTGTATAAGGCCATAACTAAACAGGAAAAAACTCATCCAGAGGCAGCGCTCCTAGTGGCCGGGGACTTTAATGCAGGGAAACTTAATCCTTCTACCTAATTTCTACCAGCGGAAATAAAACTCTAGACCACCTTTACTCCACACACAGAGACGCATACAAAGCTCTCCCACGCCCTCCATTTGACAAATCTGACCATAACTCTATCCTCCTGATTCCTGCTTATAAGCAAAAACTAAAGCAGGAAGGCAGCACCAGTGACTAGGTTAATAAAAAAAGTGGTCAGATGACGCAGATGCTAAGCTACAGGACTGTTTTGCTGGCACAGACTGGAACATGTTCTGAGATTCTTCAGATAGTATTGAGGAGTACACCACATCAGTCACTGGCTTCATCAATAAGTGCATCGATGATGTCGTCCCCACAGTGACCGTACGTACATACCCCAACCAGAAGCCATGGATTACAGGCAACATCCGCACTGAGCTAAAGGGTAGAGCTGCCGCTTTCAAGGAGCGGGACTCTAACCCGGACGCTTATAAGATATCCCGCTATGCCCTCCGACGAACCATCAAACAGGCAAAGAGTCAATACAGTCTAAGATTGAATCGTACTACACCGGCTCTGACGCTCGTCGGATGTGGCAGGGCTTGCAAACTATTACAGACTACAAAGGGAAGCACAGCCGCGAGCTGCCCAGTGACACAAGACTTCCAGACGAGCTAAACCATTTCTATGCTCGCTTCGAGGCAAGCAACACTGAAGCATGCATGAGGGCACCAGCTGTTCCGGATGACTATGTGATCACACTCTCCGTAGCCGATGTGAGTAAGACTTTTAAGCAGGTCAACATTCACAAGGCCTCAGGGCCAGACGGATTACCAGGACGTGTAATCCGAGCATGTGCTGACCAACTGGCAAGTGTCTTCACTGACATTTTCAACATGTCCCTGACTGAGTCTGTAATACCAACATGTTTCAAGCAGACCACCATAGTCCCCGTGCCCAAGGACACTAAGATAACCTGCCTAAATGACTACCGACCCGTAGCACTGACGTCTGTAGCCATGAAGTGCTTTGAAAGGCTGGTCATGGCTCACATCAACACCATTATCCCAGAAACCCTAGACCCACTCCAATTTGCATACCGCCCCAACAGATCCACAGATGATGCAATCTCTATTGCACTCCACACTGCCTTTTCCCACCTGGACAAGAGGAACACCTACGTGAGAATGCTATTCATTGACTACAGCTCAGCATTCAACACCATAGTGCCCTCAAAGCTCATCACTAAGCTAAGGATCCTGGAACTAAACACCTCCCTCTGCAACTGGATCCTGGACTTCCTGACGGGCCGCCCCCAGGTGGTAAGGGTAGGTAACAACACACCTGCCACACTGATCCTCAACACGGGGACCCCTCAGGGGTGCGTGCTCAGTCCCCTCCTGTACTCCCTGTTCACGCATGACTGCATGGCCAAGCACGACTCCAACACCATCATTAAGTTTGCCGATGACACAACAGTGGTAGGCCTGATCACCGACAACGATGAGACAGCCTATAGGGAGGAGGCCAGAGACCTGGCCGTGTGGTGCCAGGATAACAACCTCTCCCTCAACGTGACCAAGACAAAGGAGATGATTGTGGACTACAGGAAAAAAAGAGGACTGAGCACGCCCCCATTCTCATCGACGGGGCTGTAGTGGAACAGGTTGAGAGCTTCAAGTTCCTTGGTGTCCACATCACCAACAAACTATCATGGTCCAAACACACCAAGACAGTTGTGAAGAGGGCACGACAAAGCCTATTCCCCCTCAGGAGACTGAAAAGATTTGGCATGGGTCCTCACACCCTCAAAACATTCTACAGCTGCACCATCGAGAGCATCCTGACTGGTTGCATCACCGCCTGGTATGGCAACTGCTTGGCCTCCGACCGCAAGGCACTACAGAGGGTAGTGCGAACGGCCCAGTACATCACTGGGGCCAAGCTTCCTGCCATCCAGGACCTCTATACCAGGCGGTGTCAGAGGAAGGCCCTCAAAATTGTCAAAGACTCCAGCCACCCTAGTCATAGACTGTTCTCTCTGCTACCGCACGGCAAGCGGTACCGGAGTGTCAAGTCTAGGTCCAAAAGACTTCTCAACAGCTTCTACCCCCAAGCCATAAGACTCCTGAACAGCTAATCATGGCTACCCGGACTATTTGCACTGCCCCCCACCCCCACCCCATCTTTTTACGCTGCTGCTACTGTTAATTATTTATGCATAGTCACTTTAACTCTACATATTACTTCAACTACCTCAACTAGCCGGTGCCCCCGCACATTGACTCTGCACCGGTACCCCCCAGTATATATAACCTCCCTACTGTTATTTCATTTTACTTAAGCTCTTGTTTCTCAACACTTTTTTGTTGTTGTTTTATTTTACTTTTTTATTAAAAATAAATGCACTGTTGGTTAAGGGCTGTAAGTAAGCATTTTACTCGAATGTCTGCACCTGTTGTATTCGGCACATGTGGCCAATAAAATTTGATTTGATTTGAATTATCAAGGAACCTACCAGGTAAAACCCTAAATCCGTTAACATGGGCACCCTTATAGATATCATCCTGACTAACTTACCCTCTAAATACACCTCTGCTGTCTTCAACCAGTGTCTTCTCTGCTGTCTTCTCAGTGTCACGCCCTGACTCATGGGACTCTTGTATCTTGAGTCAGGGTGTGGATATTCTATGTTAGTATTTCTATGTTGCATTCTAGGTGTTGTAGTTCTGTGTTTGGCCGGGTGTGATTCCCAATCAGAGACAGCTGTCATTCGTTGTCTCTGATTGGGGATCATACTTAGGCAGCCTATTGGCACTCATTAGTTGTGGGATCTTGTTCCGTGAGTAGGCTTGTTTTGTGTTCAGCCTGAGGACGTCACGTTTCGTTGGTTCGTTTATCGGTGAAATAAACATGTACACATATCACGCTGCGCCTTGGTCCGACCCGTCCTCAAACGAACGCCTTGGTCCGACCCGTCCTCAAACGAACGCCTTGGTCCGACCCGCCCTCAAACGAACGCCTTGGTCCGACCCGTCCTTCAACGAACGCCTTGGTCCAACCCGTCCTTCAACGAACGCCTTGGTCCGACCCGTCCTTCAATCACTGCCTCATTGCCTGCGTCTGTAATGGGTCCGCGGTCAAACGACCACCCCTCATCACTGTCAAACGCTCCCTAAAACACTTCAGCGAGCAGGCCTTTCTAATTGACCTGGCCCGGGTATCCTGGATGGATATTGACCTCATTCCGTCAGTAGAGGATGCCTGGTTGTTCTTTAAAAGTGCTTTCCTCTCCATCTTAAATGAGCATGCCCCATTCAAAGAATTCAGAACTAAGAACAGATATAGCCCCTGGTTCTCCTCAGACTTGACTGCCCTTGACCAGAACAAAAACATCCTGTGGCGTACTGCATTAGCATCGAACAGTCCCCGCGATATGCAACTTTTCAGGGAAGTCAGGAGCCAATATACACAATCAGTTTGGAAAGCAAAGGCTAGCTTTTTCAAACAGAAATTTGCATCCTGTAGCACTAACTCCAAAAAGTTTTGGGACACTGTAAAGTCCATGGAGAATAAGAGCACCTCCTCCCAACTGCCCACTGCACTGAGGCTAGGAAACACTGTCACTACCGATAAATCTACGATAATCGAACATTTCAACAAGCATTTTGCTACGGCTGGCCATGCTTTCCACCTGGCTACCCCTACCCCGGCCACCAGCTCTGCACCCTCCGCTGAAACTTGCCCATGCCCCCCCCCGCTTCTCCTTCACACAGATTCAGACAGCTGATGTTCTGAAAGAGCTGCAAAATCTGGACCCCTACAAATCATCTGGGCTAGACAATCTGGACCCTTTCTTTCTAAAATTAGCAGCCGAAATTGTCACAACCCCTATTACCAGCCAGTTCAACCTCTTTCGTATCGTCTGAGATCCCCAGAGATTGGAAAGCTCCCACGGTCATCCCCCTCTTCAAAGGGGGTGACACTCTAGATCCAAACTGCTACAGACCTATATCCATCCTGCCCTGCCTTTCGAAAGTATTTGAAAGCCAAGTTAAGAAAACAGATCACCGACCATTTCGAATCCCACCGTACCTTGTGGTCCTCTGTAGCTCAGCTGGTAGAGCACAGCGCTTGTAACGCCAAGGTAGTGGGTTCGATCCTCGGGACCACCCATACATAAAAAATAAAAATATGCACGCATGACTGTAAGTCGCTTTGGATAAAAGCGTCTGCTAAATGGCATATTATTATTATTATTACCTTCTCCGCCATGCAATCTGGTTTCTGAGCTGGTCATGGGTGCACCTCAGCCACGCTCGAGGTCCTAAACGATATTATAACCGCGATCGATAAAAGACAGTACTGTGCGCAGCCGTCTTCATCGACCTGGCCAAGGCTTTCGACTCCGTCAATCACCGCATCCTTATTGCCAGACTAAATAGCCTTGGTTTCTCAAATGACTGCCTCGCCTGGTTCACCAACTACTTCTCAGATAGTTCAATGTGTCAAATCGGAGGGCCTGTTGTCTGGACCTCTGGCAGTCTCTATGGGGGTGCCACAGGGTTCAATTCTCGGGCCGACTCTATTCTCTGTGTATGCTTCAATGCCATACAACACTCCTTCAGTAGCCTCCAACTGCTCTTAAACACTAGTAAAACTAAATGCATGCTCTTCAATCGAACGCTGCTTGCACCCGCCCGCCCGACTAGAATCACTACTCTCGGCGGGTCTGACTTAGAATATGTGGACAACTACAAATACCTAGGTTAGACCGTAAACTCTCCTTCCAGACTCACATTAAGCATCTCCAATCCAAAGTTAAATCTAGAATTGGCTTCCTATTTCGCAACAAAGCCTCCTTCACTCATGCTGCCAAACATGCCCTCGTAAAACTGACTATCCTACCGATCCTTGACTTCGGCGATGTCATTTACAAAATAGCCTCCAACACTCTACTCAGCAAATTGGATGTAGTCTATCACAGTGCCATCCGTTTTGTCACCAAAGCCCCATACACTACCCACCACTGTGACCTGTACGCTCTTGTTGGCTGGTCCTCACTACATATTCGTCGTAAAACCCACTGGCTCCAGGTCATCTATAAATCACTGCTAGGCAAATCCCTGCCTTATCTTAGCTCATTGGTCACCATAGCAGCACCCACCCTAGTATGCGTTCCAGCAGGTATATCTCACTGGTCATCCCCAAAGCCAACACCTCCTTTGGCCGCCATTCCTTCCAGTTCTCTGCTGCCAATGACTGGAACGAACTGCAAAAATCTCTGAAGCTGGAGACTCTTATCTCCCTCACTAACTTTAAGCATCAGTTGTCAGAGCACCTTACCGATCACTGCACCTGTACACAGCCCATCTGAAATTAGCCCACCCAACTACCTCATCCCCATATTGTTTTTTATTTTGCTCATTTGCACCCCAGTATCTCTATTTGCACATCATCTTCTGCACATCTATCATTCCAGTGTTAATACTACATTGTAATTATTTTGCACTATGGCCTATTTATTGCCTTACCTCAAAAACTTGCTACATTCGAACACACTGTATATATATTTTCTATTGTGTTATTGACTGTACGTTTTGTTTACCCCATATGTAACTCTGTGTTGTTGTTTTTATCGCACTGCTTTGCTTTATCTTGAGAACTTGTTACCAACTGGCTGGTTAGTGTTCCCAACTGGCTGGTTAGTGTTACCAACTGGCTGGTTAGTGTTACCAACTGGCTGGTTAGTGTTCCCAACTGGCTGGTTAGTGTTCCCAACTGGCTGGTTAGTGTTCCCAACTGGCTGGTTAGTGTTCCCAACTGGCTGGTTAGTGTTCCCAACTGGCTGGTTAGTGTTCCCAACTGGCTGGTTAGTGTTACCAACTGGCTGGTTAGTGTTCTCAACTGGCTGGTTAGTGTTACCAACTGGCTGGTTAGTGTTCTCAACTGGCTGGTTAGTGTTCCCAACTGGCTGGTTAGTGTTCCCAACTGGCTGGTTAGTGTTACCAACTGGCTGGTTAGTGTTACCAACTGGCTGGTTAGTGTTCCCAACTGGCTGGTTAGTGTTCTCAACTGGCTGGTTAGTGTTCCCAACTGGCTGGTTAGTGTTACCAACTGGCTGGTTAGTGTTCCCAATTGGCTGGTTAGTGTTCCCAACTGACTGGTTAGTGTTACCAATTGGCTGGTTAGTGTTACCAACTGGCTGGTTAGTGTTACCAACTGGCTGGTTAGTGTTCCCAACTGACTGGTTAGTGTTACCAACTTAGCTGGTTAAATAAAGGTTAAATAAAAAACACAGCACAACATATAATATACTGTTAAGATCCATGTCTGTCAATCACACAACTACTGTTAATACTGAGAGGGAGTGTGTGATTGGCTGATACAGCTGAGAGTAAGCCTCTGATTGGTTGCTACCTTGACTATCTCAGTGTCTACGTTGAGCTGATTGGCTGCTGCGTTGATCTTCTCTCTGCAGACAGAACCCAGACTGGTCATCCCTCGGCTGGTTAGTCCCAGTACCGCTTCAACTGGACCAGGTCCACATCACTGAACTGGGTTCTGTCCTGTAGCTACCCACACACAGACACACACACACACACACACACACATTATAGACACATTAAAGATCATGGAACAGTATAGATGGTCTGATGGTGACAGTGCTCTAATCTCCTACATGTTAGTCATTTAGCAGACGCTCTTATCCAGAGCGACTTACAGTAGTGAGTGCATACATCTTCGTACTGTTACAGAGAATGATACACGATGAAGACTTACAGTTCTCTTCCTGGAGTTATTGATGAGCCACGGAGCAGAGGGAACCTAGAGAGGGGAGGAGGGAGGAGAAGAGGAGAGGAGAGTTACTGATGAGCAACGGAGCAGAGGGACTGACTGGAACCTAGAGAGGAGAGGAGGTGGTGAGAGGAGAGAGGAGACAGGAGGGGAGAGGAGGTGGTGAGAGGAGAGAGGAGACAGGAGGGGAGAGGTGAGGAGAGAGGAGGGGAGAGGTGAGGAGAGAGGAGGGGAGAGGTGATGAGAGATGGAGGATGGGAGAGTGATATAATAATATAATAATGTTGCCCATTTAGCAGACGCTTTTATCCAAAGCGACTTACAGTCATGCGTGCATACATCTTTTTTGTGTACATGGGTGGTCCCGGGGTTCGAACCCACTACCTTGGCGTTACAAGCGCCGTGCTCTACCAGCTGAGCTACAGAGGACCACGATGTGGTGATGAGTGATGAGAGAGGAGGGAGGAGGGGAGAGGTGAGGAGAGAGGAGGGGAGAGGTGAGGAGAGAGGAGAGGAGGTGGTGAGAGGAGAGAGGAGACAGGAGGGAGAGGTGATGAGAGAGGAGGGGAGAGAGGTGAGGAAGAGAGACTGGGGAGAGGTGAGGGAGAGAGGAGGGGAGAGGTGAGTGAGAGGAGAGAGAGGTGGTGAGAGGAGGAGAGGAGGAGGGTGAGAGAGGAGAGGAGAGAGGAGGGGAGAGGTGATGAGAGAGGAGGGGAGAGGTGAGGAGAGAGGAGGGGAGAGGTGAGGAGAGAGGAGGGGAGTGGTGAGAGGAGAGAGGAGACAGGAGGGGAGAGGTGAGGAGAGAGGAGGGGAGAGGTGGGGAGAGAGGAGGGGAGAGGGGAGGAGAGAGGAGGGGAGAGGTGAGGAGAGAGGAGGTGGTGAGAGGAGAGAGGAGACCAGAGGGAGAGGTAGGAGAGAGAGGGGAGAGAGGTGGGGAGAGAGGAGGGGAGAGGTGAGGAGAGAGGATTAGGATATGATGAGAGAGGATGGGGGAGGAGACGCTTTTATCCAAAGCGACTTACAGTCATGCGTGCATACATTTTTTGTGTATGGGTGGTGAGAGAGTTCGAACCCACTACCTTGGAGGTTAGGTGAGGAGAGAGGTGGGCTCTTACCAGCTGAGCTACAGAGGACCAGGATGTGGTGATGAGTGATTGG
>CM072246.1:45761436-45813936 GCA_036851935.1 Coregonus suidteri | reverse complement strand
AGACAGACACATAGTTAACACTACTACCACCATCACCCAGGTCTGGAGAGAGACAGACACATAGTTAACACTACTACTACTACCACCATCACCCAGGTCTGGAGAGAGACAGACACATAGTTAACACTACTACTACTACCACCACCCAGGTCTGGAGAGAGACAGACACATAGTTAACACTACCACCACCACCATCACCCAGGTCTGGAGAGAGACAGACACATAGTTAACACTACTACTACCACCACCACCATCACCAGGTCTGGAGAGAGACAGACACATAGTTAACACTACTACCACCACCACCACCCAGGTCTGGAGAGAGACAGACACATAGTTAACACTACTACTACCACCACCACCCAGGTCTGGAGAGAGACAGACACATAGTTAACACTACTACTACTACCACCACCACCCAGGTCTGGAGAGAGACAGACACATAGTTAACACACTACTACCACCACCATCACCCAGGTCTGGAGAGAGACAGACACATAGTTAACACTACTACTACTACCACCATCACCCAGGTCTGGAGAGAGACAGACACATAGTTAACACACTACTACTACTACCATCACCCAGGTCTGGAGAGAGACAGACACATAGTTAACACTACTACTACTACTACCATCACCCAGGTCTGGAGAGAGACAGACACATAGTTAACACTACTACTACTACCACCATCACCCAGGTCTGGAGAGAGACAGACACATAGTTAACACTACTACTACCACCACCACCCAGGTCTGGAGAGAGACAGACACATAGTTAACACTACTACTACTACTACCATCACCCAGGTCTGGAGAGAGACAGACACATAGTTAACACTACTACTACCACCACCACCCAGGTCTGGAGAGAGACAGACACATAGTTAACACTACTACCACCACCATCACCCAGGTCTGGAGAGAGACAGACACATAGTTAACACTACTACTACCACCACCCAGGTCTGGAGAGAGACAGACACATAGTTAACACTACTACTACTACCACCACCCAGGTCTGGAGAGAGACAGACACATAGTTAACACTACTACTACTACCACCACCACCCAGGTCTGGAGAGAGACAGACACATAGTTAACACTACTACTACCACCATCACCCAGGTCTGGAGAGAGACAGACACATAGTTAACACTACTACCACCACCACCACCCAGGTCTGGAGAGAGACAGACACATAGTTAACACTACCACCACCACCACCACCCAGGTCTGGAGAGAGACAGACACATAGTTAACACTACTACTACTACCACCATCACCCAGGTCTGGAGAGAGACAGACACATAGTTAACACTACTACTACTACCACCACCCAGGTCTGGAGAGAGACAGACACATAGTTAACACTACTACTACCACCACCACCCAGGTCTGGAGAGAGACAGACACATAGTTAACACTACTACTACTACCACCACCACCCAGGTCTGGAGAGAGACAGACACATAGTTAACACTACTACTACCATCACCCAGGTCTGGAGAGAGACAGACACATAGTTAACACTACTACTACCACCACCATCACCCAGGTCTGGAGAGAGACAGACACATAGTTAACACTACTACTACTACCACCACCCAGGTCTGGAGAGAGACAGACACATAGTTAACACTACTACCACCACCATCACCCAGGTCTGGAGAGAGACAGACACATAGTTAACACTACTACTACTACCACCACCACCCAGGTCTGGAGAGAGACAGACACATAGTTAACACTACTACTACCACCACCACACCCAGGTCTGGAGAGAGACAGACACATAGTTAACACTACTACTACTACCACCACCCAGGTCTGGAGAGAGACAGACACATAGTTAACACTACTACTACTACCACCACCCAGGTCTGGAGAGAGACAGACACATAGTTAACACTACTACTACTACCACCACCACCCAGGTCTGGAGAGAGACAGACACATAGTTAACACTACTACTACACACCATCACCCAGGTCTGGAGAGAGACAGACACATAGTTAACACTACTACCACCACCACCACCCAGGTCTGGAGAGAGACAGACACATAGTTAACACTACTACTACACCACCACCACCCAGGTCTGGAGAGAGACAGACACATAGTTAACACTACTACTACTACCACCATCACCCAGGTCTGGAGAGAGACAGACACATAGTTAACACTACTACTACTACCACCATCACCCAGGTCTGGAGAGAGACAGACACATAGTTAACACTACTACTACCACCACCACCACCCAGGTCTGGAGAGAGACAGACACATAGTTAACACTACTACTACCACCACCACCCAGGTCTGGAGAGAGACAGACACATAGTTAACACTACTACTACCTACCATCACCCAGGTCTGGAGAGAGACAGACACATAGTTAACACTACTACTACCACCATCACCCAGGTCTGGAGAGAGACAGACACATAGTTAACACTACTACTACCACCACCCAGGTCTGGAGAGAGACAGACACATAGTTAACACTACTACTACCACCACCATCACCCAGGTCTGGAGAGAGACAGACACATAGTTAACACTACTACTACTACCACCATCACCCAGGTCTGGAGAGAGACAGACACATAGTTAACACTACTACTACTACTACCATCACCCAGGTCTGGAGAGAGACAGACACATAGTTAACACTACTACTACTACCACCACCACCCAGGTCTGGAGAGAGACAGACACATAGTTAACACTACTACTACTACCATCACCCAGGTCTGGAGAGAGACAGACACATAGTTAACACTACTACTACTACCATCACCCAGGTCTGGAGAGAGACAGACACATAGTTAACACTACTACTACTACCACCATCACCCAGGTCTGGAGAGAGACAGACACATAGTTAACACTACTACTACTACCATCACCCAGGTCTGGAGAGAGACAGACACATAGTTAACACTACTACTACTACCACCATCACCCAGGTCTGGAGAGAGACAGACACATAGTTAACACTACTACTACCACCATCACCCAGGTCTGGAGAGAGACAGACACATAGTTAACACTACTACTACCACCATCACCCAGGTCTGGAGAGAGACAGACACATAGTTAACACACTACTACCACCACACACCACCCAGGTCTGGAGAGAGACAGACACATAGTTAACACTACTACTACTACCACCATCACCCAGGTCTGGAGAGAGACAGACACATAGTTAACACTACTACTACCACCATCACCCAGGTCTGGAGAGAGACAGACACATAGTTAACACTACTACTACCACCACCATCACCCAGGTCTGGAGAGAGACAGACACATAGTTAACACTACTACTACCACCATCACCCAGGTCTGGAGAGAGACAGACACATAGTTAACACTACTACTACTACCACCATCACCCAGGTCTGGAGAGAGACAGACACATAGTTAACACTACTACTACTACCACCACCCAGGTCTGGAGAGAGACAGACACATAGTTAACACTACTACTACTACCATCACCCAGGTCTGGAGAGAGACAGACACATAGTTAACACTACTACTACTACTACCATCACCCAGGTCTGGAGAGAGACAGACACATAGTTAACACTACTACTACCACCATCACCCAGGTCTGGAGAGAGACAGACACATAGTTAACACTACTACTACTACCATCACCCAGGTCTGGAGAAAGACAGACACATAGTTAACACTACTACTACTACTACCACCATCACCCAGGTCTGGAGAGAGACAGACACATAATTAACACTACTACTACTATCATCACCCAGGTCTGGAGAGAGACAGACACATAGTTAACACACTACTACTACCATCACCCAGGTCTGGAGAGAGACAGACACATAGTTAAACACTACTACTACTACCATCACCCAGGTCTGGAGAGAGACAGACACATAGTTAACACTACTACTACTACCATCACCCAGGTCTGGAGAGAGACAGACACATAGTTAACACTACTACTACTACCCACCCAGGTCTGGAGAGAGACAGACACATAGTTAACACTACTACCACCCACCACCACCCAGGTCTGGAGAGAGACAGACACATAGTTAACACTACTACTACCACCACCACCACCCAGGTCTGGAGAGAGACAGACACATAGTTAACACTACTACTACTACCACCATCACCCAGGTCTGGAGAGAGACAGACACATAGTTAACACTACTACTACCACCACCACCCAGGTCTGGAGAGAGACAGACACATAGTTAACACTACTACTACTACTACCATCACCCAGGTCTGGAGAGAGACAGACACATAGTTAACACTACTACTACCACCATCACCCAGGTCTGGAGAGAGACAGACACATAGTTAACACTACTACTACTACCACCACCCAGGTCTGGAGAGAGACAGACACATAGTTAACACTACTACTACCACCACCATCACCCAGGTCTGGAGAGAGACAGACACATAGTTAACACTACTACTACCACCATCACCCAGGTCTGGAGAGAGACAGACACATAGTTAACACTACTACTACTACCATCACCCAGGTCTGGAGAGAGACAGACACATAGTTAACACTACTACTACCACCACCACCCAGGTCTGGAGAGAGACAGACACATAGTTAACACTACTACTACCACCATCACCCAGGTCTGGAGAGAGACAGACACATAGTTAACACTACTACTACCACCACCCAGGTCTGGAGAGAGACAGACACATAGTTTAACTACTACTACTACTACCATCACCCAGGTCTGGAGAGAGACAGACACATAGTTAACACTACTACTACCACCATCACCCAGGTCTGGAGAGAGACAGACACATAGTTAACACTACTACTACTACCACCACCCAGGTCTGGAGAGAGACAGACACATAGTTAACACTACTACTACTACCACCATCACCCAGGTCTGGAGAGAGACAGACACATAGTTAACACTACTACTACCACCACCACCCAGGTCTGGAGAGAGACAGACACATAGTTAACACTACTACTACTACCACCATCACCCAGGTCTGGAGAGAGACAGACACATAGTTAACACTACTACTACCACCATCACCCAGGTCTGGAGAGAGACAGACACATAGTTAACACTACTACTACCACCATCACCCAGGTCTGGAGAGAGACAGACACATAGTTAACACTACTACCACCATCACCCAGGTCTGGAGAGAGACAGACACATAGTTAACACTACTACTACCATCACCCAGGTCTGGAGAGAGACAGACACATAGTTAACACTACTACTACTACCACCATCACCCAGGTCTGGAGAGAGACAGACACATAGTTAACACTACTACTACTACCACCACCACCCAGGTCTGGAGAGAGACAGACACATAGTTAAACACTACTACTACCTACCATCACCCAGGTCTGGAGAGAGACAGACACATAGTTAACACTACTACTACTACCATCACCCAGGTCTGGAGAGAGACAGACACATAGTTAACACTACTACTACCACCATCATCACCCAGGTCTGGAGAGAGACAGACACATAGTTAACACTACTACTACCACCACCCAGGTCTGGAGAGAGACAGACACATAGTTAACACTACTACTACTACCATCACCCAGGTCTGGAGAGAGACAGACACATAGTTAACACTACTACTACTACCATCACCCAGGTCTGGAGAGAGACAGACACATAGTTAACACTACTACTACCACCATCACCCAGGTCTGGAGAGAGACAGACACATAGTTAACACTACTACTACCACCACCATCACCCAGGTCTGGAGAGAGACAGACACATAGTTAACACTACTACCACCACCATCACCCAGGTCTGGAGAGAGACAGACACATAGTTAACACTACTACTACCACCATCACCCAGGTCTGGAGAGAGACAGACACATAGTTAACACTACTACCACCACCACCACCACCCAGGTCTGGAGAGAGACAGACACATAGTTAACACTACTACCACCACCACCCAGGTCTGGAGAGAGACAGACACATAGTTAACACTACTACTACTACCACCATCACCCAGGTCTGGAGAGAGACAGACACATAGTTAACACTACTACCACCACCACCACCCAGGTCTGGAGAGAGACAGACACATAGTTAACACTACTACTACCACCACCCAGGTCTGGAGAGAGACAGACACATAGTTAACACTACTACTACTACTACCATCACCCAGGTCTGGAGAGAGACAGACACATAGTTAACACTACTACTACCACCATCACCCAGGTCTGGAGAGAGACAGACACATAGTTAACACTACTACTACCACCACCACCACCCAGGTCTGGAGAGAGACAGACACATAGTTAACACTACTACTACTACCATCACCCAGGTCTGGAGAGAGACAGACACATAGTTAACACTACTACTACCACCACCACCCACCCAGGTCTGGAGAGAGACAGACACATAGTTAACACTACTACTACCACCATCACCACCCAGGTCTGGAGAGAGACAGACACATAGTTAACACTACTACTACTACCACCATCACCCAGGTCTGGAGAGAGACAGACACATAGTTAACACTACTACTACTACCATCACCCAGGTCTGGAGAGAGACAGACACATAGTTAACACTACTACCACCACCACCACCCAGGTCTGGAGAGAGACAGACACATAGTTAACACTACTACTACCACCATCACCCAGGTCTGGAGAGAGACAGACACATAGTTAACACTACTACTACCACCACCACCACCACCCAGGTCTGGAGAGAGACAGACACATAGTTAACACTACTACTACTACCACCATCACCCAGGTCTGGAGAGAGACAGACACATAGTTAACACTACTACTACCACCATCACCCAGGTCTGGAGAGAGACAGACACATAGTTAACACTACTACTACCACCATCACCCAGGTCTGGAGAGAGACAGACACATAGTTAACACTACTACTACCACCATCACCCAGGTCTGGAGAGAGACAGACACATAGTTAACACTACTGCTACCACCACCATCACCCAGGTCTGGAGAGAGACAGACACATAGTTAACACTACTACTACCACCACCACCCAGGTCTAATATACATTGGGGAGAACAAGTATTTGATACACTGCCGATTTTGCAGGTTTTCCTACTTACAAAGCATGTAGAGGTCTGTAATTTTTATCATAGGTACACTTCAACTGTGAGAACACGGAATCTAAAACAAAAATCCAGAAAATCACATTGTATGATTTTTAAGTAATTAATTTGCATTTTATTGCATGACATAAGTATTTGATCACCTACCAACCAGTAAGAATTCCGGCTCTCACAGACCTGTTAGTTTTTCTTTAAGAAGCCCTCCTGTTCTCCACTCATTACCTGTATTAACTGCACCCGTTTGAACTCGTTACCTGTATTAAAGACACCTATCCACACACTCAATCAAACAGACTCCAACCTCTCCACAATGGCCAAGACCAGAGAGCTGTGTAAGGACATCAGGGATAAAATTGTAGACCTGCACAAGGCTGGGATGGGCTACAGGACAATAGGCAAGCAGCTTGGTGAGAAGGCAACAACTGTTGGCGCAATTGAAGAAGTTCAAGATGACGGTCAATCACTCTCGGTCTGGGGCTCCATGCAAGATCTCACCTCGTGGGGCATCAATGATCATGAGGAAGGTGAGGGATCAGCCCAGAACTACACGGCAGGACCTGGTCAATGACCTGAAGAGAGCTGGGACCACAGTCTCAAAGAAAACCATTAGTAACACAATACGCCGTCATGGATTAAAATCCTGCAGCGCACGCAAGGTCCCCCTGCTCAAGCCAGCGCATGTCCAGGCCCGTCTGAAGTTTGCCAATGACCATCTGGATGATCCAGAGGAGGAATGGGAGAAGGTCATGTGGACTGATGAGACAAAAATAGAGCTTTTTGGTCTAAACTCCACTCGCCGTGTTTGGAGGAAGAAGAAGGATGAGTACAACCCCAAGAACACCATCCCAACCGTGAAGCATGGAGGTGGAAACATCATTCTTTGGGGATGCTTTTCTGCAAAGGGGACAGGACGACTGCCAGTGTTAACTGGATGGGGCCATGTATTGCGAGATCT
Source organism: Coregonus suidteri (assembly GCA_036851935.1). Lineage (NCBI taxonomy): Eukaryota > Metazoa > Chordata > Actinopteri > Salmoniformes > Salmonidae > Coregonus > Coregonus suidteri. Next base: position 45,805,843 of record CM072246.1, on the reverse strand, counting down.
TGGCCAACAACCTCCTTCCCTCAGTAAGAGCATTGAAGATGGGTCATGGCTGGGTCTTCCAGCATGACAACGACCCGAAACACACAGCCAGGGCAACTAAGGAGTGGCTCCGTAAGAAGCATCTCAAGGTCCTGGAGTGGCCTAGCCAGTCTCCAGACCTGAACCCAATAGAACATCTTTGGAGGGAGCTGAAAGTCCGTATTGCCCAGCGACAGCCCCGAAACCTGAAGGATCTGGAGAAGGTCTGTATAGAGGAGTGGGCCAAAATCCCTGCTGCAGTGTGTGCAAACCTGGTCAAGACCTACAGGAAACGTATGATCTCTGTAATTGCAAACAAAGGTTTCTGTACCTACCCGCACCCCGCTGAAGTCCCTACGAACCCACACCACGCTGAAGTCCCTACGTACCAAGCTGAAGTCCCTACGTACCCACACCACGCTGAAGTCCCTACATACCCGCACCACGCTGAAGTCCCTACATACCCGCACCACGCTGAAGTCCCTACGTACCATGCTGAAGTCCCTACGAACCCGCACCACGCTGAAGTCCCTACGTACCATGCTGAAGTCCCTACATACCCGCACCACGCTGAAGTCCCTACGTACCATGCTGAAGTCCCTACGAACCCGCACCACGCTGAAGTCCCTACGCACCAAGCTGAAGTCCCTACGTACCCGCACCACGCTGAAGTCCCTACAAACCCGCACCACGCTGAAGTCCCTACGTACCATGCTGAAGTCCCTACGTACCCGCACCACGCTGAAGTCCCTACGAACCCGCACCACGCTGAAGTCCCTACGTACCATGCTGAAGTCCCTACGTACCCGCACCACGCTGAAGTCCCAACGTACCACGCTGAAGTCCCTACGAACCCGCACCACGCTGAAGTCCCAACGTACCACGCTGAAGTCCCTACGTACCACGCTGAAGTCCCTACGTACCCGCACCACGCTGAAGTCCCTACGTACCACGCTGAAGTCCCTAAGTACCGCACCACGCTGAAGTCCCTACGTACCATGCTGAAGTCCCTACGTACCCGCACCATGCTGAAGTCCCTACGAACCCGCACCACGCTGAAGTCCCTACGTACCATGCTGAAGTCCCTACGTACCCGCACCACGCTGAAGTCCCAACGTACCACGCTGAAGTCCCTACGAACCCGTCCCTACACCCGCACCACGCTGAAGTCCCAACGTACCACGCTGAAGTCCCTACGTACCTGCACCACGCAGAAGTCCCTACGTACCATGCTGAAGTCCCTACGAACCCGCACCAAGCTGAAGTCCCTACGTACCCGCACCACGCTGAAGTCCCTACGTACCCGCACCACGCTGAAGTCCGTACATACCCGCACCACGCTGAAGTCCCTACGAACCCGCACCACGCTGAAGTCCCTACGTACCATGCTGAAGTCCCTACGTACCCGTACCACGCTGAAGTCCTTATGAACCCGTACCATGCTGAAGTCCCTACGTACCACGCTGAAGTCCCTACGAACCCGCACCACGCTGAGTTCCCAACGTACCACGCTGAAGTCCCTACGTACCCGTACCACGCTGAAGTCCCTACTTACCCGTACCACGCTGAAGTCCCTACCTACCACGCTGAAGCCCCTATGAACCCGTACCATGCTGAAGTCCCTACGAACCCGCACCACGCTGAAGTCCCTACGTACCACGCTGAAGTCCCTACGAACCCGCACCACGCTGAAGTCCCAACGTACCACACTGAAGTCCCTACGAACCTGCACCACGCAGAAGTCCCTACTTACCATGCTGAAGTCCCTACGAACCCACACCACGCTGAAGTCCCTACGCACCAAGCTGAAGTCCCTACGTACCCACACCACGCTGAAGTCCCTACGAACCCGCACCACGCAGAAGTCCCTACGTACCCGCACCACGCTGAAGTCCCTACGTACGAAGCTGAAGTCCCTACGTACCAAGCTGAATTCCCTACGTACCCGCATCACGCTGAAAGCCCTACGTACCACGCTGAAGTCCCTACGAACCCGCACCACGCTGAAGCCCCTACGTACCACGCTGAAGTCCCTACGAACCCGCATCACGCTGAAGTCCCTACGTACCCGCACCACACTGAAGTCCTAACATACCACGCTGAAGTCCCTAGGTACCCGCACCACGCTGAAGTCCCCATGAACCTGCACCACGCTGAAGCCCCTACGTACCACGCTGAAGTCCCTACCTACCCGCACCCCGCTGAAGTCCCTACGAACCCACACCATGCTGAAGTCCCTACGTACCAAGCTGAAGTCCCTACGTACCCACACCACGCTGAAGTCCCTACATACCCGCACCACGCTGAAGTCCCTACATACCCGCACCACGCTGAAGTCCCTACGTACCATGCTGAAGTCCCTACAAACCCGCACCACGCTGAAGTCCCTACGTACCATGCTGAAGTCCCTACATACCCGCACCACGCTGAAGTCCCTACGTACCATGCTGAAGTCCCTACGAACCCGCACCACGCTGAAGTCCCTACGCACCAAGCTGAAGTCCCTACGTACCCGCACCACGCTGAAGTCCCTACAAACCCGCACCACGCTGAAGTCCCTACGTACCATGCTGAAGTCCCTACGTACCCGCACCACGCTGAAGTCCCTACGAACCCGCACCACGCTGAAGTCCCTACGTACCATGCTGAAGTCCCTACGTACCCGCACCACGCTGAAGTCCCCTACGTACCACGCTGAAGTCCCTACGAACCCGCACCACGCTGAAGTCCCAACGTACCACGCTGAAGTCCCTACGTACCACGCTGAAGTCCCTACGTACCCGCACCACGCTGAAGTCCCTACGTACCACGCTGAAGTCCCTAAGTACCCGCACCACGCTGAAGTCCCTACGTACCATGCTGAAGTCCCTACGTACCCGCACCATGCTGAAGTCCCTACGAACCCGCACCACGCTGAAGTCCCTACGTACCATGCTGAAGTCCCTACGTACCCGCACCACGCTGAAGTCCCAACGTACCACGCTGAAGTCCCTACGAACCCGCACCACGCTGAAGTCCCAACGTACCACGCTGAAGTCCCTACGTACCTGCACCACGCAGAAGTCCCTACGTACCATGCTGAAGTCCCTACGAACCCGCACCAAGCTGAAGTCCCTACGTACCCGCACCACGCTGAAGTCCCTACGTACCCGCACCACGCTGAAGTCCGTACATACCCGCACCACGCTGAAGTCCCTACAAACCCGCACCACGCTGAAGTCCCTACGTACCATGCTGAAGTCCCTACGTACCCATACCACGCTGAAGTCCCTATGAACCCGTACCATGCTGAAGTCCCTACGTACCACGCTGAAGTCCCTACGAACCCGCACCACGCTGAGTTCCCAACGTACCACGCTGAAGTCCCTACGTACCCGTACCACGCTGAAGTCCCTACTTACCCGTACCACGCTGAAGTCCCTACCTACCACGCTGAAGTCCCTATGAACCCGTACCATGCTGAAGTCCCTACGAACCCGCACCACGCTGAAGTCCCTACGTACCACGCTGAAGTCCCTACGAACCCGCACCACGCTGAAGTCACCAACGTAGTCCCACACTGAAGTCCCTACGAACCTGCACCACGCAGAAGTCCCTACTTACCATGCTGAAGTCCCTACGAACCCACACCACGCTGAAGTCCCTACGCACCAAGCTGAAGTCCCTACGTACCCACACCACGCTGAAGTCCCTACGAACCCGCACCACGCAGAAGTCCCTACGTACCCGCACCACGCTGAAGTCCCTACGTACGAAGCTGAAGTCCCTACGTACCAAGCTGAATTCCCTACGTACCCGCATCACGCTGAAAGCCCTACGTACCACGCTGAAGTCCCTACGAACCCGCACCACGCTGAAGCCCCTACGTACCACGCTGAAGTCCCTACGAACCCGCATCACGCTGAAGTCCCTACGTACCCGCACCACACTGAAGTCCTAACATACCACGCTGAAGTCCCTAGGTACCCGCACCACGCTGAAGTCCCCATGAACCTGCACCACGCGCTGAAGCCCCTACTACGAACCCACCACGCTGAAGTCCCTACCTACCCGCACCCCGCTGAAGTCCCTACGAACCCACACCATGCTGAAGTCCCTACGTACCCGCACCACGCTGAAGTCCCTACGTACCCGCACCACGCTGAAGTCCCTACGAACCCGCACCACGCTGAAGTCCCTACATACCCGCACCACGCTGAAGTCCCTACGTACCACGCTGAAGTCCCTAGTCCCTACGTACCACGCTGAACGCTGAAGTACCTACGTACCATGCTGAAGTCCCTACGTACCCCACCACGCTGAAGTCCCTACTACGTACCACGCTGAAGTCCCTACGAACCCGCACCACGCTGAAGTCCTACGTCCCCGCACCAAGCTGAAGTCCCTACGTACCCGCACCACCGCAGTCCCACGTACCACGCTGAAGTCCCTACAGTACCCGCACCACGCTGAAGTCCCTACGTACCACGCTGAAGTCCCTACGTACCCGCACCACGCTGAAGTCCCTACGAACCCGCACCACGCTGAAGTCCCTACGTACCACGCTGAAGTCCCTACGTACCAAGCTGAAGTCCCTACGTACCAAGCCGCACCACGCTGAAGTCCCTACGTACCACGCTGAAGTCCCTACGAACCCGCACCACGCTGAAGTCCCTACGTACCACGCTGAAGTCCCTACGTACCACGCTGAAGTCCCTACGTACCCGCACCACGCTGAAGTCCCTACGTACCACGCTGAAGTCCCTAAGTACCCGCACCACGCTGAAGTCCCTACGTACCATGCTGAAGTCCCTACGTACCCGCACCATGCTGAAGTCCCTACGAACCCGCACCACGCTGAAGTCCCTACGTACCATGCTGAAGTCCCTACGTACCCGCACCACGCTGAAGTCCCAACGTACCACGCTGAAGTCCCTACGAACCCGCACCACGCTGAAGTCCCAACGTACCACGCTGAAGTCCCTACGTACCTGCACCACGCAGAAGTCCCTACGTACCATGCTGAAGTCCCTACGAACCCGCACCAAGCTGAAGTCCCTACGTACCCGCACCACGCTGAAGTCCCTACGTACCCGCACCACGCTGAAGTCCCATAGTCCGTACATACCCGCACCACGCTGAAGTCCCTACAAACCCGCACCACGCTGAAGTCCCTACGTACCATGCTGAAGTCCCTACGTACCATACCACGCTGAAGTCCCTATGAACCCGTACCATGCTGAAGTCCCTACGTACCACGCTGAAGTCCCTACGAACCCGCACCACGCTGAGTTCCCAACGTACCACGCTGAAGTCCCTACCACGCTGAAGTACCCGTACCACGCTGAAGTCCCTACTTACCCGTACCACGCTGAAGTCCCTACCTACCACGCTGAAGTCCCTATGAACCCGTACCATGCTGAAGTCCCTACGAACCCGCACCACGCTGAAGTCCCTACGTACCACGCTGAAGTCCCTACGAACCCGCACCACGCTGAAGTCCCAACGTACCACACTGAAGTCCCTACGAACCTGCACCACGCTGAAGTCCCCCTACTTACCATGCTGAAGTCCCTACGACCACCCACACCACGCTGAAGTCCCTACGCACCAAGCTGAAGTCCCTACGTACCCACACCACGCTGAAGTCCCTACGAACCCGCACCACGCTGAAGTCCCTACGTACCCGCACCACGCTGAAGTCCCTACGTACCACGCTGAAGTCCCTACGTACCAAGCACCATTCCCCCTACGTACCCGCATCACGCTGAAGTCCCTACGTACCACGCTGAAGTCCCTACGAACCCGCACCACGCTGAAGCCCCTACGTACCACGCTGAAGTCCCTACGAACCCGCATACGCTGAAGTCCCTACGTACCCGCACCACAGCTGAAGTCCTAACATACCACGCTGAAGTCCCTAGGTACCCGCACCACGCTGAAGTCCCATGAAACCTGCACCACGCTGAAGCCCCTACGTACCACGCTGAAGTCCCTAGCCTACGTACCACGCACCCCGCTGAAGTCCCTACGAACCCACACCATGCTGAAGTCCCTACGTACCAAGCTGAAGTCCCTACATACCCGCACCACGCTGAAGTCCCTACGTACCCGCACCACGCTGAAGTCCCTACGAACCCGCACCACGCTGAAGTCCCTACGTACCCCACGCTGAAGTCCCTACGCTGAACCCGCACCACGCTGAAGTCCCCTACCAGCTGTACCATACCACGCTGAAGTCCCCTACCTACCCGTACCACGCTGAAGTCCCTACGTACCACGCTGAAGTCCCTACGTACCCGCACCACGCTGAAGTCCCTACGTACCACGCTGAAGTCCCTACGTACCCGCACCACGCTGAAGTCCCTACGTACCCGCACCACGCTGAAGTCCCTACGAACCCGCACCACGCTGAAGTCCCTACGTACCCGCTGAAGCACGCTGAAGTCCCTACGTACCCGCACACGCTGAAGTCCCTACGTACCACGCTGAAGTCCCTACACCACGCTACTACCACCACCACGCTGAAGTCCCTACGTACCCGCACCACGCTGAAGTCCCTACGTACCACGCTGAAGTCCCTACGTACAGTACCAGCGTCCCTACGTACCACGCTGAAGTCCCTACGTACCACGCTGAAGTCCCTACGTGAACCCGCATGCCAGTCCCTACGCTGAAGTCCCTACGTACGCTGAAGTCCCTACGTACCACGCTGAAGTCCCTACGTACACGCACCACGCTGAAGTCCCTACGTACCACGCTGAAGTACCCTGAAGTACCCCCATCAGAGCACTAGTTGAGTGGGTCCTGGGATCAAGCTGAAGTCCCTACGTACCACGCTGAAGTCCCTACGTACCAAGCTGAAGTCCCTACGTACCCGCACCACGCTGAAGTCCCTACGTACCCGCACCACGCTGAAGTCCCTACGTACCACGCTGAAGTCCCTACGTACCCGCATCACGCTGAAGTCCCTACGTACCACGCTGAAGTCCCTAAGTCCCTACGAACCACACCATGCTGAAGTCCCTACGTAACCACCTGAAGCACCACTGAAGTCCCTAGTCCCTACGTCCCTACGTACCCGCACCACGCTGAAGTCCCTACTACCACGTACCCGCCGCACCACGCTGAAGTCCCTACGTACCACGCTGAAGTCCCCTACCTACCCGCACCCCGCTGAAGTCCCTACGTACCCACCCATGCTGAAGTCCCCCTACGTACCAAGCTGAAGTCCCTACGAACCCGCACCACGCTGAAGTCCCTACGCTGAAGTCCCTACGTACCCGCACCACGCTGAAGTCCCTACATACCCGCACCACGCTGAAGTCCCTACGAACCCCCTACCAACCACGCTGAAGTCCCTACGTACCACGCTGAAGTCCCTACGTACCCGCCACCTACGCTGAAGTCCCTACGTACCCGTACCACGCTGAAGTACCCACGCTGAAGTCCCTAACAGAACCCGCACCACGCTGAAGTCCCTACGTACCATGCTGAAGTCCCTACGTACCACGCTGAAGTCCCTACGTACCACGCTGAAGTCCCTACGTGACCCGTACACCACGCTGAAGTCCCTACGTACCACGCTGAAGTCCCTACGTACCACCACGCTACGAAGTCCCTACGTACCACGCTGCTGAAGTCCCTACGTACCCGCACCACGCTGAAGTCCCTACGTACCACGCTGAAGTCCCTACGTACCCGCACCATGCTGAAGTCCCTACGTACCCGCACCACGCTGAAGTCCAGTTTGGTCTCCTGAGAACACTGAAGGATCAGCTGGAAGCAGCTCTTGCTCTGATTGGTCATCCCGTTGTCATAGTAGCTCTCCAGGACTCGCTGTTGCTCCAGTGTGAACACAGACCGCAGGTTCATCTGACAGAGACATGTTATTGGTCAATAAACTAGCCAATGAAAACAACATTGAGTTCACTAGCTCTTCCCTTCAACCACAAATGTGCTTCTAGTCTATACCCAGTCTGTATGTAGACCTTTATACACAGTGGACAAAACATCGACATAGACTGACCAGGTGAAAGCTATGATCCCTTATTGATGTCACTTGTTAAATCCACTTCAATCAGTGTAGATGAAGGGGAGGAGACAGGTTAAGGAAGACATGGAACACCTTCCTAATAGAGTTAAACCCCCTTTCTCCTTCAGAACAGCCTCAATTTCTGGGGCATGGACTCCACAAGGTGTCGAAAGCGTTCCACAGGGATGCTGGCCCATGTTGACTCCAATGCTTCCCACAGTTGTGTCAAGTTGGCTGGATGTCCTTTGGGTGTTAGACCATTCTTGATACACACAGGAAACTGTTTAGCGTGAAAAACCCAGCAGTGTTGCAGTTCTTGACACAAACCGGTGCGCCTGGCACCTACTACCATACCCCGTTCAAAGGCACCTACTACCATACCCCGTTCAAAGGCACCTACTACCATACCCCGTTCAAAGGCACCTACTACCATACCCCGTTCAAAGGCACTTAAATATTTTGTCTTGCCCATTCACCCTTTGAATGGCACACATACACAATCCATGTCTCAATTGTCTCAAGGCTTAAAAATCCTTCCTTAACCTGTCTCCTCCCCTTCATCTACACTGATTTAAGTGGATTTAACAGGTGAAATCAATAAGGGATCATAGCTTTCACCTGGATTCACCTGGTCAGTCTGTTATGGAAAGAGCAGGTGTTCCTAATGTTTTTTATACTCAGTGTATATAATAGGTATATTAGAATATAAAGGCTAACTCATAGTCCAGGTGGTCTGGTTTCTCTACCCACAGTCTTTATGTATCCATACAGTATATAATAGGTATATTAGAAAATAAAGGCTAACTCATAGTCCATGTGGTCTGGTTTCTCTACCCACAGTCTTTATGTATCCATACAGTATATAATAGGTATATTAGAATATAAAGGCTAACTCATAGTCCAGGTGGTCTGGTTTCTCTACCCACCGTCTGCAGGCCTTGTTTATCCTGCCATGCCTCCATACTGCTCTGCAGGGGTGCAGATCAACCATACAGCAGGGCCAGGCTGGGGTGAGGTCTAGGCAGTAGGGCCAGGCAGCAGGGCCAGGCAGCAGGGCCAGGCAGCAGGGCCAGGCAGCAGGGCCAGGCTGGGTGAGGTCTAGGCAGTAGGGCCAGGCAGCAGGGCCAGGCTGGGGTGAGGTCTAGGCAGCAGGGCCAGGCAGCAGGGCCAGGCTGGGGTGAGGTCTAGGCAGTAGGGCCAGGCAGTAGGGCCAGGCTGGGGTGAGGTCTAGGCAGTAGGGCCAGGCAGTAGGGCCAGGCTGGGGTGAGATCTAGGCAGTAGGGCCAGGCAGTAGGGCCAGGCAGCAGGGCCAGGCAGCAGGGCCAGGCTGGGGTGAGAGAGGCAGTAGGGCCAGGCAGTAGGGCCAGGCAGCAGGGCCAGGCTGGGGTGAGGTCTAGGCAGTAGGGCCAGGCAGCAGGGCCAGGCTGGGGTGAGGTCTAGGCAGTAGGGCCAGGCAGCAGATACTCTCTGTCCGACTGTCCGGGGGTTATGGTGGTCTGGCTGCAGTACTGGTCATGCTAGCTCGGTCTCCTGGTGTGGTGTCTTTGTCTCTCTGAGGTTCTGCAAGACAAGAGAGTGTATCAATGGAAACTTTATTAATCAGAACATCTCTTTGCAGCTTTTCCATAATTGACTGCTTTATATGTTTATATTTAGAGTTGTCATATCATTTTTATAACGTCACACTTCTTCTATGGTGGTGTGTTTTAATCATGGAGAATGATAGAGGACTCTTCTTTGTATCTGTCCCATTGTGGCGTCTGTGAGAGCATGGGCAGCACCATTAAGGTCATCTCCATTTTGGTACATGTTCTGCTCCTACTACTTCTATCAGTTGGCAAACAAACTGAAAGGGTGCACACTGCCACCTAGAGTATTTTGTTTGAACAGGTATGAAACCAAGGTTGGCATTTTACTGCCACCTGCAGTTATGGAATGTTTGCTCACCACTATAATTAATTGGCTGATCCCTCCTGATGACCTGGATGGAATCATGTGATCCTTCTTTAACCCATAGGAAGTCCCACCCAGTTGACTACTTCAAAATGGTGAAGGTCCTCAATGGCGCTGCCCATGCTAAAACTGGCTTTTGGGCACTAGTGGTCTCTATCTATCTCTATGGGTTTAATAGACCGGAAGAGAGCTGTCACATGATCTCACCTGGTCACATGACATGAAGTTGGACAGGTAACACACCTGTGGACGTTTCATACACTCAGATTATAAAACCATAGTATTAGAGTAGACCTGGATCAGAGCTAGCTAGTTGAGTGGGACCTGGATCAGAGCTAGCTAGTTGAGTGGGACCTGGATCAGAGCTAGCTAGTTGAGTGGGACCTGGATCAGAGCTAGCTAGTTGAGTGGGACCTGGATCAGAGCTAGCTAGTTGAGTGGGACCTGGATCAGAGCTAGCTAGTTGAGTGGGACCTGGATCAGAGCTAGCTAGTTGAGTGGGACCTGGATCAGAGCTAGCTAGTTGAATGGGACCTGGATCAGAGCTAGCTAGTTGAGTGGGACCTGGATCAGAGCTAGCTAGTTGAGTGGGACCTGGATCAGAGCTAGCTAGTTGAGTGGGACCTGGATCAGAGCTAGCTAGTTGAGTGGGGACCTGGATCAGAGCTAGCTAGTTGAGTGGGACCTGGATCAGAGCTAGCTAGTTGAATGGGACCTGGATCAGAGCTAGCTAGTTGAATGGGACCTGGATCAGAGCTAGCTAGTTGAGTGGGACCTGGATCAGAACTAGCTAGTTGAATGGGACCTGGATCAGAGCTAGCTAGTTGAGTGGGACCTGGATCAGAACTAGCTAGTTGAGTGGGACCTGGATCAGAGCTAGCTAGTTGAGTGGGGACCTGGATCAGAGCTAGCTAGTTGAGTGGGACCTGGATCAGAGCTAGCTAGTTGAGTGGGACCTGGATCAGAGCTAGCTAGTTGAGTGGGACCTGGATCAGAGCTAGCTAGTTGAGTGGGACCTGGATCAGAGCTAGCTAGTTGAGTGGGACCTGGATCAGAGCTAGCTAGTTGAATGGGACCTGGATCAGAGCTAGCTAGTTGAGTGGGACCTGGATCAGAGCTAGCTAGTTGAGTGGGACCTGGATCAGAGCTAGCTAGTTGAGTGGGACCTGGATCAGAGCTAGCTAGTTGAGTGGGACCTGGATCAGAGCTAGCTAGTTGAGTGGGACCTGGATCAGAGCTAGCTAGTTGAGTGGGACCTGGATCAGAGCTAGCTAGTTGAGTGGGACCTGGATCAGAGCTAGCTAGTTGAGTGGGACCTGGATCAGAGCTAGCTAGTTGAGTGGGACCTGGATCAGAGCTAGCTAGTTGAGTGGGACCTGGATCAGAGCTAGCTAGTTGAGTGGGACCTGGATCAGAGCTAGCTAGTTGAATGGGACCTGGATCAGAGCTAGCTAGTTGAGTGAGACCTGGATCAGAGCTAGCTAGTTGAGTGGGACCTGGATCAGAGCTAGCTAGTTTAGTGGGACCTGGATCAGAGCTAGCTAGTTGAGTGGGACCTGGATCAGAGCTAGCTAGTTGAGTGGGACCTGGATCAGAGCTAGCTAGTTGAGTGGGACCTGGATCAGAGCTAGCTAGTTGAGTGGGACCTGGATCAGAGCTAGCTAGTTGAGTGGGACCTGGATCAGAGCTAGCTAGTTGAATGGGACCTGGATCAGAGCTAGCTAGTTGAGTGGGACCTGGATCAGAGCTAGCTAGTTGAGTGGGACCTGGATCAGAGCTAGCTAGTTGAGTGGGACCTGGATCAGAGCTAGCTAGTTGAGTGGGACCTGGATCAGAGCTAGCTAGTTGAGTGGGACCTGGATCAGAGCTAGCTAGTTGAGTGGGACCTGGATCAGAGCTAGCTAGTTGAGTGGGACCTGGATCAGAGCTAGCTAGTTGAGTGAGACCTGGATCAGAGCTAGCTAGTTGAGTGGGACCTGGATCAGAGCTAGCTAGTTGAGTGGGACCTGGATCAGAGCTAGCTAGTTGAATGGGCCCTGGATCAGAGCTAGCTAGTTGAGTGAGACCTGGATCAGAGCTAGCTAGTTGAGTGGGACCTGGATCAGAGCTAGCTAGTTGAGTGGGACCTGGATCAGAGCTAGCTAGTTGAATGGGACCTGGATCAGAGCTAGCTAGTTGAGTGGGACCTGGATCAGAGCTAGCTAGTTGAGTGGGACCTGGATCAGAGCTAGCTAGTTGAGTGGGACCTGGATCAGAGCTAGCTAATTGAATGGGACCTGGATCAGAGCTAGCTAGTTGAGTGGGACCTGGATCAGAGCTAGCTAGTTGAGTGGGACCTGGATCAGAGCTAGCTAGTTGAGTGGGACCTGGATCAGAGCTAGCTAATTGAATGGGACCTGGATCAGAGCTAGCTAGTTGAGTGGGACCTGGATCAGAGCTAGCTAGTTGAATGGGACCTGGATCAGAGCTAGCTAGTTGAATGGGACCTGGATCAGAGCTAGCTAGTTGAGTGGGACCTGGATCAGAGCTAGCTAGTTGAGTGGGACCTGGATCAGAGCTAGCTAGTTGAGTGGGACCTGGATCAGAGCTAGCTAGTTGAGTGGGACCTGGATCAGAGCTAGCTAGTTGAGTGGGACCTGGATCAGAGCTAGCTAGTTGAGTGAGACCTGGATCAGAGCTAGCTAGTTGAGTGGGACCTGGATCAGAGCTAGCTAGTTGAGTGGGACCTGGATCAGAGCTAGCTAGTTGAATGGGACCTGGATCAGAGCTAGCTAGTTGAGTGGGACCTGGATCAGAGCTAGCTAGTTGAGTGGGACCTGGATCAGAGCTAGCTAGTTGAGTGGGACCTGGATCAGAGCTAGCTAGTTGAGTGGGACCTGGATCAGAGCTAGCTAGTTGAATGGGACCTGGATCAGAGCTAGCTAGTTGAATGGGACCTGGATCAGAGCTAGCTAGTTGAGTGGGACCTGGATCAGAGCTAGCTAGTTGAGTGGGACCTGGATCAGAGCTAGCTAGTTGAGTGGGACCTGGATCAGAGCTAGCTAGTTGAGTGGGACCTGGATCAGAGCTAGCTAGTTGAGTGGGACCTGGATCAGAGCTAGATAGTTGAGTGGGACCTGGATCAGAGCTAGCTAGTTGAGTGGGACCTGGATCAGAGCTAGCTAGTTGAGTGGGACCTGGATCAGAGCTAGCTAGTTGAATGGGACCTGGATCAGAGCTAGCTAGTTGAGTGGGACCTGGATCAGAGCTAGCTAGTTGAGTGGGACCTGGATCAGAGCTAGCTAGTTGAGTGGGACCTGGATCAAAGCTAGCTAGTTGAGTGGGACCTGGATCAGAGCTAGCTAGTTGAGTGGGACCTGGATCAGAGCTAGCTAGTTGAGTGGGACCTTGGGACCTGGATCAGAGCTAGCTAGTTGAATGGGACCTGGATCAGAGCTAGCTAGCTGAGTGGGACCTGGATCAGAGCTAACTAGCTGAGTGGGAACTGGATCAGAGCTAGCTAGTTGAGTGGGACCTGGATCAGAGCTAGCTAGTTGAGTGGGACCTGGATCAGAGTTAGCTAGTTGAATGGGACCTGGATCAGAGCTAGCTAGTTGAGTGGGACCTGGATCAGAGCTAACTAGCTGAGTGGGACCTGGATCAGAGCTAGCTAGTTGAATGGGACCTGGATCAGAGCTAACTAGCTGAGTGGGACCTGGATCAGAGCTAACTAGCTGAGTGGGACCCTGGATCAGAGCTAGCTAGTTGAGTGGGACCTGGATCAGAGCTAACTAGCTGAGTGGGACCTGGATCAGAGCTAGCTAGTTGAGTGGGACCTGGATCAGAGCTAGCTAGTTGAGTGGGACCTGGATCAGAGCTAACTAGCTGAGTGGGACCTGGATCAGAGCTAGCTAGTTGAGTGGGACCTGGATCAGAGCTAGCTAGTTGAGTGGGACCTGGATCAGAGCTAGCTAGTTGAGAGTGGGACCTGGATCAGAGCTAGCTAGTTGAGTGGGACCTGGATCAGAGCTAGCTAGTTGAGTGGGACCTGGATCAGAGCTAGCTAGTTGAATGGGACCTGGATCAGAGCTAGCTAGTTGAGTGGGACCTGGATCAGAGCTAGCTAGTTGAGTGGGACCTGGATCAGAGCTAGCTAGTTGAGTGGGACCTGGATCAAAGCTAGCTAGTTGAGTGGGACCTGGATCAAAGCTAGCTAGTTGAGTGGGACCTGGATCAGAGCTAGCTAGTTGAATGGGACCTGGATCAGAGCTAGCTAGTTGAATGGGACCTGGATCAGAGTTAGCTAGTTGAATGGGACCTGGATCAGAGCTAGCTAGTTGAGTGGGACCTGGATCAGAGCTAACTAGCTGAGTGGGACCTGGATCAGAACTAGCTAGTTGAGTGGGACCTGGATCAGAGCTAGCTAGTTGAATGGGACCTGGATCAGAGTTAGCTAGTTGAATGGGACCTGGATCAGAGCTAGCTAGTTGAGTGGGACCTGGATCAGAGCTAACTAGCTGAGTGGGACCTGGATCAGAGCTAGCTAGTTGAATGGGACCTGGATCAGAGCTAACTAGCTGAGTGGGACCTGGATCAGAGCTAGCTAGTTGAATGGGACCTGGATCAGAGCTAACTAGCTGAGTGGGACCTGGATCAGACCTAACTAGCTGAGTGGGACCTGGATCAGAGCTAGCTAGTTGAGTGGGACCTGGATCAGAGCTAGCTAGTTGAATGGGACCTGGATCAGAGCTAGCTAGTTGAATGGGACCTGGATCAGAGCTAACTAGCTGAGTGGGACCTGGATCAGAGCTAACTAGCTGAGTGGGACCTGGATCAGAGCTAGCTAGTTGAGTGGGACCTGGATCAGAGCTAGCTAGTTGAGTGGGACCTGGATCAGAGCTAGCTAGTTGAGTGGGACCTGGATCAGAGCTAGCTAGTTGAATGGGACCTGGATCAGAGCTAGCTAGTTGAATGGGACCTGGATCAGAGCTAACTAGCTGAGTGGGACCTGGATCAGAGCTAACTAGCTGAGTGGGACCTGGATCAGAGCTAGCTAGTTGAATGGGACCTGGATCAGAGCTAGCTAGTTGAGTGGGACCTGGATCAGAGCTAGCTAGTTGAGTGGGACCTGGATCAGAGCTAGCTAGTTGAATGGGACCTGGATCAGAGCTAGCTAGTTGAATGGGACCTGGATCAGAGCTAACTAGCTGAGTGGGACCTGGATCAGAGCTAACTAGCTGAGTGGGACCTGGATCAGAGCTAGCTAGTTGAGTGGGACCTGGATCAGAGCTAGCTAGTTGAATGGGCCCTGGATCAGAGCTAGCTAGTTGAATGGGACCTGGATCAGAGCTAGCTAGTTGAATGGGACCTGGATCAGAGCTAGCTAGTTGAGTGGGACCTGGATCAGAGCTAGCTAGTTGAATGGGCCCTGGATCAGAGCTAGCTAGTTGAGTGGGACCTGGATCAGAGCTAGCTAGTTGAATGGGACCTGGATCAGAGCTAGCTAGTTGAATGGGACCTGGATCAGAGCTAGCTAGTTGAGTGGGACCTGGATCAGAGCTAGCTAGTTGAATGGGACCTGGATCAGAGCTAGCTAGTTGAATGGGACCTGGATCAGAGCTAGCTAGTTGAGTGGGACCTGGATCAGAGCTAGCTAGTTGAGTGGGACCTGGATCAGAGCTAGCTAGTTGAGTGGGACCTGGATCAGAGCTAGCTAGTTGAGTGGGACCTGGATCAGAGCTAGCTAATTGAATGGGACCTGGATCAGAGCTAGCTAGTTGAGTGGGACCTGGATCAGAGCTAGCTAGTTGAATGGGACCTGGATCAGAGCTAGCTAGTTGAGTGGGACCTGGATCAGAGCTAGCTAGTTGAGTGGGACCTGGATCAGAGCTAGCTAGTTGAGTGGGACCTGGATCAGAGCTAGCTAGTTGAGTGGGACCTGGATCAGAGCTAGCTAGTTGAGTGAGACCTGGATCAGAGCTAGCTAGTTGAGTGGGACCTGGATCAGAGCTAGCTAGTTGAGTGGGACCTGGATCAGAACTAGCTAGTTGAATGGGCCCTGGATCAGAGCTAGCTAGTTGAGTGAGACCTGGATCAGAGCTAGCTAGTTGAGTGGGACCTGGATCAGAGCTAGCTAGTTGAGTGGGACCTGGATCAGAGCTAGCTAGTTGAATGGGACCTGGATCAGAGCTAGCTAGTTGAGTGGGACCTGGATCAGAGCTAGCTAGTTGAGTGGGACCTGGATCAGAGCTAGCTAGTTGAATGGGACCTGGATCAGAGCTAGCTAATTGAATGGGACCTGGATCAGAGCTAGCTAGTTGAGTGGGACCTGGATCAGAGCTAGCTAGTTGAGTGGGACCTGGATCAGAGCTAGCTAGTTGAGTGGGACCTGGATCAGAGCTAGCTAATTGAATGGGACCTGGATCAGAGCTAGCTAGTTGAGTGGGACCTGGATCAGAGCTAGCTAGTTGAATGGGACCTGGATCAGAGCTAGCTAGTTGAATGGGACCTGGATCAGAACTAGCTAGTTGAGTGGGACCTGGATCAGAGCTAGCTAGTTGAGTGGGACCTGGATCAGAGCTAGCTAGTTGAGTGGGACCTGGATCAGAGCTAGCTAGTTGAGTGGGACCTGGATCAGAGCTAGCTAGTTGAGTGGGACCTGGATCAGAGCTAGCTAGTTGAGTGAGACCTGGATCAGAGCTAGCTAGTTGAGTGGGACCTGGATCAGAGCTAGCTAGTTGAGTGGGACCTGGATCAGAGCTAGCTAGTTGAATGGGACCTGGATCAGAGCTAGCTAGTTGAGTGGGACCTGGATAAGAGCTAGCTAGTTGAGTGGGACCTGGATCAGAGCTAGCTAGTTGAGTGGGACCTGGATCAGAGCTAGCTAGTTGAGTGGGACCTGGATCAGAGCTAGCTAGTTGAATGGGACCTGGATCAGAGCTAGCTAATTGAATGGGACCTGGATCAGAGCTAGCTAGTTGAGTGGGACCTGGATCAGAGCTAGCTAGTTGAGTGGGACCTGGATCAGAGCTAGCTAGTTGAGTGGGACCTGGATCAGAGCTAGCTAGTTGAGTGGGACCTGGATCAGAGCTAGCTAGTTGAGTGGGACCTGGATCAGAGCTAGCTAGTTGAATGGGACCTGGATCAGAGCTAGCTAGTTGAATGGGACCTGGATCAGAGCTAGCTAGTTGAGTGGGACCTGGATCAGAGCTAGCTAGTTGAGTGGGACCTGGATCAGAGCTAGCTAGTTGAGTGGGACCTGGATCAGAGCTAGCTAGTTGAGTGGGACCTGGATCAGAGCTAGCTAGTTGAGTGGGACCTGGATCAGAGCTAGCTAGTTGAGTGAGACCTGGATCAGAGCTAGCTAGTTGAGTGGGACCTGGATCAGAGCTAGCTAGTTGAGTGGGACCTGGATCAGAGCTAGCTAGTTGAATGGGACCTGGATCAGAGCTAGCTAGTTGAGTGGGACCTGGATAAGAGCTAGCTAGTTGAGTGGGACCTGGATCAGAGCTAGCTAGTTGAGTGGGACCTGGATCAGAGCTAGCTAGTTGAGTGGGACCTGGATCAGAGCTAGCTAGTTGAATGGGACCTGGATCAGAGCTAGCTAATTGAATGGGACCTGGATCAGAGCTAGCTAGTTGAGTGGGACCTGGATCAGAGCTAGCTAGTTGAGTGGGACCTGGATCAGAGCTAGCTAGTTGAGTGGGACCTGGATCAGAGCTAGATAGTTGAGTGGGACCTGGATCAGAGCTAGCTAGTTGAGTGGGGACCTGGATCAGAGCTAGATAGTTGAGTGGGACCTGGATCAGAGCTAGCTAGTTGAGTGGGACCTGGATCAGAGCTAGCTAGTTGAGTGGGACCTGGATCAGAGCTAGCTAGTTGAATGGGACCTGGATCAGAGCTAGCTAGTTGAGTGGGACCTGGATCAGAGCTAGCTAGTTGAGTGGGACCTGGATCAGAGCTAGCTAGTTGAGTGGGACCTGGATCAAAGCTAGCTAGTTGAGTGGGACCTGGATCAAAGCTAGCTAGTTGAGTGGGACCTGGATCAGAGCTAGCTAGTTGAATGGGACCTGGATCAGAGCTAGCTAGTTGAATGGGACCTGGATCAGAGCTAGCTAGCTGAGTGGGACCTGGATCAGAGCTAACTAGCTGAGTGGGAACTGGATCAGAACTAGCTAGTTGAGTGGGACCTGGATCAGAGCTAGCTAGTTGAGTGGGACCTGGATCAGAGCTAGCTAGTTGAATGGGACCTGGATCAGAGCTAACTAGCTGAGTGGGACCTGGATCAGAGCTAACTAGCTGAGTGGGACCTGGATCAGAGCTAGCTAGTTGAGTGGGACCTGGATCAGAGCTAACTAGCTGAGTGGGACCTGGATCAGAGCTAGCTAGTTGAGTGGGACCTGGATCAGAGCTAGCTAGTTGAGTGGGACCTGGATCAGAGCTAGCTAGCTGAGTGGGACCTGGATCAGAGCTAGCTAGTTGAGTGGGACCTGGATCAGAGCTAGCTAGTTGAGTGGGACCTGGATCAGAGCTAGCTAGTTGAGTGGGACCTGGATCAGAGCTAGCTAGTTGAGTGGGACCTGGATCAGAGCTAGCTAGTTGAGTGGGACCTGGATCAGAGCTAGCTAGTTGAATGGGACCTGGATCAGAGCTAGCTAGTTGAGTGGGACCTGGATCAGAGCTAGCTAGTTGAGTGGGACCTGGATCAGAGCTAGCTAGTTGAATGGGACCTGGATCAGAGCTAGCTAGTTGAGTGGGACCTGGATCAGAGCTAACTAGCTGAGTGGGACCTGGATCAGAGCTAGCTAGTTGAGTGGGACCTGGATCAGAGCTAACTAGTTGAGTGGGACCTGGATCAGAGCTAGCTAGTTGAGTGGGACCTGGATCAGAGCTAGCTAGTTGAGTGGGACCTGGATCAGAGCTAGCTAGTTGAATGGGACCTGGATCAGAGCTAGCTAGTTGAATGGGACCTGGATCAGAGCTAGCTAGTTGAATGGGACCTGGATCAGAGCTAACTAGCTGAGTGGGACCTGGATCAGAGCTAACTAGCTGAGTGGGACCTGGATCAGAGCTAGCTAGTTGAGTGGGACCTGGATCAGAGCTAGCTAGTTGAGTGGGACCTGGATCAGAGCTAGCTAGTTGAATGGGACCTGGATCAGAGCTAGCTAGTTGAGTGGGACCTGGATCAGAGCTAGCTAGTTGAATGGGACCTGGATCCGAGCTAACTAGTTGAGTGGGACCTGGATCAGAGCTAGCTAGTTGAGTGGGACCTGGATCAGAGCTAGCTAGTTGAATGGGACCTGGATCAGAGCTAGCTAGTTGAATGGGACCTGGATCAGAGCTAACTAGCTGAGTGGGACCTGGATCAGAGCTAGCTAGTTGAGTGGGACCTGGATCAGAGCTAGCTAGTTGAATGGGACCTGGATCAGAGCTAGCTAGTTGAATGGGACCTGGATCAGAGCTAGCTAGTTGAGTGGGACCTGGATCAGAGCTAACTAGCTGAGTGGGACCTGGATCAGAGCTAGCTAGTTGAGTGGGACCTGGATCAGAGCTAGCTAGTTGAATGGGACCTGGATCAGAGCTAGCTAGTTGAATGGGACCTGGATCAGAGCTAGCTAGTTGAATGGGACCTGGATCAGAGCTAGCTAGTTGAGTGGGACCTGGATCAGAGCTAGCTAGTTGAATGGGACCTGGATCAGAGTTAGCTAGTTGAATGGGGACCTGGATCAGAGCTAGCTAGTTGAATGGGACCTGGATCAGAGCTAACTAGCTGAGTGGGACCTGGATCAGAGCTAACTAGCTGAGTGGGACCTGGATCAGAGCTAGCTAGTTGAATGGGACCTGGATCAGAGCTAGCTAGTTGAATGGGACCTGGATCAGAGCTAGCTAGTTGAGTGGGACCTGGATCAGAGCTAGCTAGTTGAGTGGGACCTGGATCAGAGCTAGCTAGTTGAATGGGACCTGGATCAGAGCTAGCTAGTTGAATGGGACCTGGATCAGAGCTAGCTAGTTGAGTGGGACCTGGATCAGAGCTAACTAGCTGAGTGGGACCTGGATCAGAGCTAGCTAGCTGAGTGGGACCTGGATCAGAGCTAGCTAGTTGAGTGGGACCTGGATCAGAGCTAGCTAGTTGAATGGGACCTGGATCAGAGCTAGCTAGCTGAGTGGGACCTGTCCAATCCTTCTTTGGTAGCATGTGAGATCTGAAGGATGTGTCTGGCTACTACCACCAAATCAGCGTATCGACTATGTGGAGCCATGCAACTACTGTAACGCGTTATAACTTGGAGGTTGCAATAACGCAACTTGCTAGATAGCTAACTAACTAACATTTGCGCTAGCAAGTCAGTAGCTAGCTGTAGTTAACGTTAGCCCACCTCAATCAACACAAGTTAATGCTAGCTAAGTGTCAGCACCCCAAATATATAGCTAAGCAGTCCAAAAGTTAGAGAAAATATTCTAGACTCGTTGAAAAGCAAATAATTGTATGATGCTGCTGCTAACTAGTTAGCCAGTCTAACCCAACGTTAGTGGCTTTCCATCCCCCCCCTCCCGTTTCAGCATTTTGGCAAACTCAGTGCGCATGGCCACTGAATGAAAAAATGGAAACGTTGCAAAGCGAGTTGGTGTAGAAAACGCACATCCACCCATTCCGCCACAAGGGCAGAGAGAGAGGAGCAGATAGGATTCTCACACAGAAAGCAGAATGATCTAACTTTCCGACAGCTACTTTACAGACAGTCAACAACAGCTGAAAGCTCCGCAACACAACAATAATGCCTACAGCACGCCATACTAGAAAGACAGGCCGTGTCAGCCATAACCAGGCCACTGGAGCCGACTAAACTTTTCCTTTAAATCTCTGATTTCTCCCGTCCTAACATGGTCACTCTCTCTCGACCCCTGCCTACAGCGAACTGAAGCCGGAACTCATCGAAATCTGGCACAGTGAAGTGTAAAATCAGTTTGGCATGTACCTGTTTTTGTCGTCAAATCAAACGACCTCTCGAATTCAGCAGAATTCTTCAGCAGTCCCCTAGCCAGACAATGAAATCAAAACGTCCGATCATCAATTCTAATCATGATCGTGACGTATTCGCAGACAGGAGCCAATTAGATCTCGAAATCAGGGCTGTGACATTCATTCCAGTGATGTCCCGCCCAGTGGTGACTTTGTTGGGAGGAGAGAGAGAGAAAACATTTATACCGAACAAAAATATAAACGAACTGAACTGAAATAAAGATCCCAGAAATTTTCCATACGCTCAAAAAGCTTGTTTCTCAACCCAAAGAAATGGCACAAATTTGTTTACATCCAATTTGTTTAAATCCCTGTTAGTGAGCAAATCCCCCTTTGCCAAGATAATCCATCCACTTGACAGGTGTGGCATATCAATAAACTGATTAAACAGCATGATCATTACACTGGTGCACCTTGTGCTGGGGACAATAAAAGGACACTCTAAAATGTGACTCGTTTCAGGAAGCTAGGCGTATGTCGCACATCAATACTTCACAGGAGAGGCATTTGAAAGTAAACATTTATTATGTATCAAAATGTGGTTTTGTTTTTGGCAGAAATGCCTTCAGGAACATGTGAACTTTAATGTGCCTTAATAAGAAACTTATATGCCATCTGTAAATACGAATACAATTGTTAAATTACCAGCCTAGTTGGTTTAACCACAGAAAAAGACAGGAACCTTCCCGCTAGCCATGATTGGCTGAGATAATGGGTGGGCTGGACATGCTGAGACATGAGTTCAGATTGGTCAGCCATGTAGCATCTTCTGTCTATAACATGAGCTGCTCAGTATGTGTAGGTAATCCTTTCTAATGCAGCTTTTTTGAAAGATATCACGAAGAACTTCAACAAAGAAGTTGACAGAGTTTTGAAATCAGTGGAATGCCCGGTGGAAGTATGATGGCTAAGGAGATGGAGAAAATTCTGGTGTTTGATTGCAAATATTATGCGGAGGGAGTCGAAAAGAGAACACCTGTCTCCGGATTACATCTTCAAATTAAGGGCAACCATGGCATCCGTGACAGAGAGGGAGAAGCGTTCATCCATGTATACGGTTATGACAGTCTAGCTAGCTACATTATCCGATATTGTTTGTTTCTAATTTTGTCAAAGTCATTTTCATTGCTAGTTAAAGCAAACTGTTGGCTCGCTAGCTAACGTTACGTGTATGATCTGTGTAGTAATATTATTAGTATCTCAGAAAGCGATTTGCATTGCTAGCTATAGCCTAATGTTAGCTAGCTAGCTGATGTTGAACCTAGTTGGTTAAATTTAGTTACCTGCAAATTCATGCATGGTAATTGAATCAGTTATATAACCCATTGCCCTCTATGGTTGTGAGGTCTGGGGTCCATTCACCAACCAAGAATTCACAAAATGAGACAAACATCAAACTGAGACTTTATGCAGAATTCTGCAAAAACATCCCCCGTGTACAACTTAAAACACCAAATAATGCATGCAGAGTAGAATTAGGACAATTCCCGCTAATGATCAAAATCTAGAAAAGAGCAATTCAATTCTACAACCACCTAAATCTAAGTGATTCTCAAACCTTCTGGTCCTTATGGCCCTTTCCTCTGGTCCTTATGGCCCTTTCCTCTGGTCCTTATGGCCCTTTCCTCTGGTCCTTATGGCCCTTTCCTCTGGTCCTTATGGCCCTTTCCTCTGGTCCTTATGGCCCTTTCCTCTGGTCCTTATGGCCCTTTCCTCTGGTCCTTATGGCCCTTTCCTCTGGTCCTTATGGCCCTTTCCTCTGGTCCTTATGGCCCTTTCCTCTGGTCCTTATGGCCCTTTCCTCTGGTCCTTATGGCCCTTTCCTCTGGTCCTATGGGCCCTTTCCTCTGGTCCTTATGGCCCTTTCCTCTGGTCCTTATGGCCCTTTCCTCTGGTCCTTATGGCCCTTTCCTCTGGTCCTTATGGCCCTTTCCTCTGGTCCTTATGGCCCTTTCCTCTGGTCCTTATGGCCCTTTCCTCTGGTCCTTATGGCCCTTTCCTCTGGTCCTGGGGCTCTGCTCACAAAAACAAACAGACCCCACAGAGCCCCAGGAAAGCAACACAATTAGACCCAACCAAATCATGAGAAAACTAAAAGATAATTACTTGACAAATTTGAAAGAATCAACAACAAAAAAACAGATCAAACTGGAATGTTATTTGGCCTGTAGTATCGAGTCAATGCTGGTAATTATTGTTGTCAAACAAAGAGTCCGCTTAGGCTGTACTTTGATTATAAGTTTTATTTATATCACAAGATGTCAGCATAAGTTTACAGACCCTGCAGGGGCTGGAGAACAGTGTCCAAAGATAATATGTCTGTTCTAACCTCCTCTTTGTCTAGCCTATACTTATAAGGTATGCAAAAATATGGGTTGCTCCCTCTGCTGTCCAATCACCTGTCTCCCCTGGGGCGTCACCCTAAAAACGGCTCTTTTTGAACTAAAATAAACATCCCCTCAGGTTCCACTAGAATACATTCACCAAATCATAATCTTAATACACTACAGGCCCTAAACAGAGAGTACACAGTGGCAGAATACCTGATGAATGTAACTGAATCAAAACAAAGGAAAGTTTTGACTATGTACAGACTCAGTGAGCATGGCCTTGCTATTGAGAGAGTTCGCCATAGCCATCGGCAGACCTGGCTCTCAAGAGATCATTGTATTATAAGCATATTTCATAGTGAGATTTGCACATTGTCCCTATACCACTCCATCCCTGATACAACATGTTATTATGGCCCTATACCACTCCATCCCTGATACATGTTATTATGCCCTATACCACTCCATCCCTGATACATGTTATTATGGCCCTATACCACTCCATCCCTGATACAACATGTTATTATGGCCCTATACCACTCCATCCCTGATACATGTTATTATGGCCCTATACCACTCCATCCCTGATACATGTTATTATGGCCCTATACCACTCCATCCCTGATACATGTTATTATGGCCCTATACCACTCCATCCCTGATACATGTTATTATGGCCCTATACCACTCCATCCCTGATACATGTTATTATGGCCCTATACCACTCCATCCCTGATACATGTTATTATGGCCCTATACCACTCCATCCCTGATACAACATGTTATTATGGCCCTATACCACTCCATCCCTGATATGGCCCTATACCAACATGATACATATTATTATGGCCCTATACCACTCCATCCCTGATACATGTTATTATGGCCCTATACCACTCCATCCCTGATACATGTTATTATGGCCCTATACCACTCCATCCCTGATACATGTTATTATGGCCCTATACCACTCCATCCCTGATACATGTTATTATGGCCCTATACCACTCCATCCCTGATACATGTTATTATGGCCCTATACCACTCCATCCCTGATACATGTTATTATGGCCCTATACCACTCCATCCTGATACATGTTATTATGGCCCTATACCACTCCATCCCTGATGATACATGTTATTATGGCCCTATACCACTCCATCCCTGATACATGTTTATTATGGCCCTATACCACTCCATCCCTGATACATGTTATTATGGCCCTATACCACTCCATCCCTGATACATGTTATTATGGCCCTATACCACTCCATCCCTGATACATGTTATTATGGCCCTATACCACTCCATCCCTGATACAACATGTTATTATGGCCCTATACCACTCCATCCCTGATACTATTATGTATGGCCCTATACCACTCCATCCCTGATAACATGTTATTATGGCCCTATACCACTCCATCCCTGATACATGTTATTATGGCCCTATACCACTCCATCCCTGATACATGTTATTATGGCCCTATACCACTCCATCCCTGATACATGTTATTATGGCCCTATACCACTCCATCCCTGATACATACATGTTATTATGGCCCTATACCACTCCATCCCTGATACATGTTATTATGGCCCTATACCACTCCATCCCTGATACATGTTATTATGGCCCTATACCACTCCATCCCTGATACATGTTATTATGGCCCTATACCACTCCATCCCTGATACATGTTATTATGGCCCTATACCACTCCATCCCTGATACATGTTATTATGGCCCTATACCACTCCATCCCTGATACATGTTATTATGGCCCTATACCACTCCATCCCTGATACATGTTATTATGGCCCTATACCACTCCATCCCTGATACATGTTATTATGGCCCTGATACCACTCCATCCCTGATACATGTTATTATGGCCCTATACCACTCCATCCCTGATACATGTTATTATGGCCCTATACCACTCCATCCCACTCCATGTTATTATGATACCACTCCATCCTGATACAACATATTTATTATGGCCCTATACCACTCCATCCCTGATACATGTTATTATGGCCCTATACCACTCCATCCCTGATACATGTTATTATGGCCCTATACCACTCCATCCCTGATACAACATGTTATTATGGCCCTATACCACTCCATCCCTGATACACATGTTATTATGGCCCTATACCACTCCATCCCTGATACATGTTATTATGGCCCTATACCACTCCATCCCTGATACATGTTATTATGGCCCTATACCACTCCATCCCTGATACATGTTATTATGGCCCTATACCACTCCATCCCTGATACATGTTATTATGGCCCTATACTCCATCCCTGATACATGTTATTATGGCCCTATACCACTCCATCCCTGATACATGTTATTATGGCCCTATACCACTCCATCCCTGATACATGTTATTATGGCCCTATACCACTCATCCCTGATACATGTTATTATGGCCCTATACCACTCCATCCCTGATACATGTTATTATGGCCCTATACCACTCCATCCCTGATACATGTTATTATGGCCCTATACCACTCCATCCCTGATACATGTTATTATGGCCCTATACCACTCCATCCCTGATACATGTTATTATGGCCCTATACCACTCCATCCCTGATACATGTTATTATGGCCCTATACCACTCCATCCCTGATACATGTTATTATGGCCCTATACCACTCCATCCCATGTTATTATGGCCCTATACCACTCCATCCCTGATACATGTTTATTATGGCCCTATACCACTCCATCCCTGATACATGTTATTATGGCCCTATACCACTCCATCCCTGATACATGTTATTATGGCCCTATACCACTCCATCCCTGATACATGTTATTATGGCCCTATACCACTCCATCCCTGATACATGTTATTATGGCCCTATACCACTCCATCCCTGATACATGTTATTATGGCCCTATACCACTCCATCCCTGATACATGTTATTATGGCCCTATACCACTCCATCCCTGATACATGTTATTATGGCCCTATACCACTCCATCCCTGATACATGTTATTATGGCCCTATACCACTCCATCCCTGATACATGTTATTATGGCCCTATACCACTCCATCCCTGATACATGTTATTATGGCCCTATACCACTCCATCCCTGATACATGTTATTATGGGCCCTATACCACTCCATCCCTGATACATGTTATTATGGCCCTATACCACTCCATCCCTGATACATGTTATTATGGCCCTATACCACTCCATCCCTGATACATGTTATTATGGCCCTATACCACTCCATCCCTGATATACATGTTATTATGGCCCTATACCACTCCATCCCTGATACATGTTATTATGGCCCTATACCACTCCATCCCTGATACATGTTATTATGGCCCTATACCACTCCATCCCTGATACATGTTATTATGGCCCTATACCACTCCATCCCTGATACAACATGTTATTATGGCCCTATACCACTCCATCCCTGATACATGTTATTATTATGGCCCTATACCACTCCATCCCTGATACATGTTATTATGGCCCTATACCACTCCATCCCTGATACATGTTATTATGGCCCTATACCACTCCATCCCTGATACATGTTATTATGGCCCTATACCACTCCATCCCTGATACATGTTATTATGGCCCTATACCACTCCATCCCTGATACATGTTATTATGGCCCTATACCACTCCATCCCTGATATACATGTTATTATGGCCCTATACCACTCCATCCCTGATACATGTTATTATGGCCCTATACCACTCCATCCCTGATACATGTTATTATGGCCCTATACCACTCCATCCCTGATACATGTTATTATGGCCCTATACCACTCCATCCCTGATACATACATGTTATTATGGCCCTATACCACTCCATCCCTGATGATACATGTTATTATGGCCCTATACCACTCCATCCCTGATACATGTTATTATGGCCCTATACCACTCCATCCCTGATACATGTTATTATGGCCCTATACCACTCCATCCCTGATACATGTTATTATGCCCCCTATACCACTCCATCCCTGATACAACATGTTATTATGGCCCTATACACTCCATCCCTGATACATGTTATTATGGCCCTATACCACTCCATCCCTGATACATGTTATTATGGCCCTATACCACTCCATCCCTGATACATGTTATTATGGCCCTATACCACTCCATCCCTGATACATGTTATTATGGCCCTATACCACTCCATCCCTGATACATGTTATTATGGCCCTATACCACTCCATCCCTGATACATGTTTTATGGCCCTATACCACTCCATCCCTGATATACATGTTATTATGGCCCTATACCACTCCATCCCTGATACATGTTATTATGGGCCCTATACCACTCCATCCCTGATACATGTTATTATGGCCCTATACCACTCCATCCCTGATACATGTTATTATGGCCCTATACCACTCCATCCCTGATACATGTTATTATGGCCCTATACCACTCCATCCCTGATACATGTTATTATGGCCCTATACCACTCCATCCCTGATACATGTTATTATGGCCCTATACCACTCCATCCCTGATACATGTTATTATGGCCCTATACCACTCCATCCCTGATACATGTTATTATGGCCCTATACCACTCCATCCCTGATACATGTTATTATGGCCCTATACCACTCCATCCCTGATACATGTTATTATGGCCCTATACCACTCCATCCCTGATACATGTTATTATGGCCCTATACCACTCCATCCCTGATACATGTTATTATGGCCCTATACCACTCCATCCCTGATACATGTTATTATGGCCCTATACCACTCCATCCCTGATATACATGTTATTATGGCCCTATACCACTCCATCCCTGATACAACATGTTATTATGGCCCTATACCACTCCATCCCTGATACATGTTATTATGGCCCTATACCACTCCATCCCTGATACATGTTATTATGGCCCCTATACCACTCCATCCTGATGATACATGTTATTATGGCCCTATACCACTCCATCCTGATACATGTTATTATGGCCCTATACCACTCCATCCCTGATACATGTTATTATGGCCCCCATACCACTCCATCCCTGATACATGTTATTATGGCCCTATACCACTCCATCCCTGATACAACATGTTATTATGGCCCTATACCACTCCATCCCTGATACATGTTATTATGGCCCTATACCACTCCATCCCTGATACATGTTATTATGGCCCTATACCACTCCATCCCTGATACATGTTATTATGGCCCTATACCACTCCATCCCTGATACATGTTATTATGGCCCTATACCACTCCATCCCTGATACATGTTATTATGGCCCTATACCACTCCATCCCTGATACATGTTATTATGGCCCTATACCACTCCATCCCTGATACATGTTATTATGGCCCTATACCACTCCATCCCTGATACATGTTATTATGGCCCTATACCACCACTCCATCCCTGATACATGTTATTATGGCCCTATACCACTCCATCCCTGATACATGTTATTATGGCCCTATACCACTCCATCCCTGATACATGTTATTATGGCCCTATACCACTCCATCCCTGATACATGTTATTATGGCCCTATACATGTTATTATGGCCCTATACCACTCCATCCCTGATACATGTTATTATGGCCCTATACCACTCCATCCCTGATACATGTTATTATGGCCCTATACCCTCCATCCCTGATACACTCCATCCCTGATATCCATGTTATTATGTTATTATGGCCCTATACCACTCCATCCCTGATACATGTTATTATGGCCCTATACCACTCCATCCCTGATACATGTTATTATGGCCCTATACCACTCCATCCCCTGATACATGTTATTATGGCCCTATACCACTCCATCCCTGATACATGTTATTATGGCCCTATACCACTCCATCCCTGATACATGTTATTATGGCCCCTATACCACTCCATCCCTGATACATGTTATTATGGCCCTATACCACTCCATCCCTGATACATGTTATTATGGCCCTATACCACTCCATCCCTGATACATGTTATTATGGCCCTATACCACTCCATCCCTGATACATGTTATTATGGCCCTATACCACTCCATCCCTGATACATGTTATTATGGCCCTATACCACTCCATCCCTGATACATGATTGTTTATGGCCCTATACCACTCCATCCCTGATACATGTTATTATGGCCCTATACCACTCCATCCCTGATACAACATGTTATTATGGCCCTATACCACTCCATCCCTGATACATGTTATTATGGCCCTATACCACTCCATCCCTGATACATGTTATTATGGCCCTATACCACTCCATCCCTGATACATGTTATTATGGCCCTATACCACTCCATCCCTGATACATGTTATTATGGCCCTATACCACTCCATCCCTGATACATGTTATTATTGGCCCTATACCACTCCATCCCCTGCCCTATACCACTCCATGTTATTATGGCCCTATACCACTCCATCCCTGATACATGTTATTATGGCCCTATACCACTCCATCCCTGATACATGTTATTATGGCCCTATACCACTCCATCCCTGATACATGTTTATTATGGCCCTATACCACTCCATCCCTGATACATGTTATTATGGCCCCTATACCACTCCATCCCTGATACATGTTATTATGGCCCTATACCACTCCATCCCCTGATACATGTTATTATGGCCCTATACCACTCCATCCCTGATACATGTTATTATGGCCCTATACCACTCCATCCCTGATACATGTTATTTATTATGGCCCTATACCACTCCATCCCTGATACATGTTATTATGGCCCTATACCACTCCATCCCTGATACATGTTATTATTATGGCCCTATACCACTCCATCCCTGATACATGTTATTATGGCCCTATACCACTCCATCCCTGATACATGTTATTATGGCCCTATACCACTCCATCCCTGATACATGTTATTATGGCCCTATACCACTCCATCCCTGATACATGTTATTATGGCCCTATACCACTCCATCCCTTACATGTTATTATGGCCCTATACCACTCCATCCCTGATACATGTTATTATGGCCCTATACCACTCCATCCCTGATACATGTTATATGTTATTATGGCCCTATACCACTCCATCCCTGATACACATGTTATTATGGCCCTATATACCTGATACATGTTATTATGGCCCTATCCACTCCCTGATACATGTTATTATGGCCCCTATACCACTCCATCCCTGATACATGTTATTATGGCCCTATACCACTCCATCCCTGATATACATGTTATTATGGGCCCTATACCACTCCATCCCTGATACATGTTATTATGGCCCTATACCACTCCCATCCCTGATACATGTTATTATGGCCCTATACCACTCCATCCCTGATACATGTTATTATGGCCCTATACCACTCCATCCCTGATACATGTTATTATGGCCCTATACCACTCCATCCCTGATACATGTTATTATGGCCCTATACCACTCCATCCCTGATACATGTTATATATGGCCTATACCACTCCATCCATCCCTGATACATGTTATTATGGCCCCATACCACTCCATCCCTGATACATGTTATTATGGCCCTATACCACTCCATCCCTGAACATGTTATTATGGCCCTATACCACTCCATCCCTGATACATGTTATTATGGCCCTATACCACTCCATCCCTGATACACATGTTATTATGGCCCTATACCACTCCATCCCCATGTTATTATGGCCCTATACCACTCCATACATGTTATTATGGCCCTATACCACTCCATCCCTGATACATGTTATTATGGCCCTATACCACTCCATCCCTGATACATGTTATTATGGCCCTATACCACTCCATCCCTGATACAACATGTTATTATGGCCCTATACCACTCCATCCCTGATACATGTTATTATGGCCCTATCCACTCCATCCCTGATACATGTTATTATGGCCCTATACCACCCATCCCTGATACATGTTATTATGGCCCTATACCACTCCATCCCTGATACATGTTATTATGGCCC
The DNA here is from genome assembly GCA_036851935.1 of Coregonus suidteri. Taxonomy (NCBI): domain Eukaryota; kingdom Metazoa; phylum Chordata; class Actinopteri; order Salmoniformes; family Salmonidae; genus Coregonus; species Coregonus suidteri. Next base: position 45,774,501 of record CM072246.1, on the reverse strand, counting down.
TATACCACTGATACATGTATTCCCCTATACCACTCCATACATGTTATTATGGCCCTATACCACTCCATCCCTGATACATGTTATTATTATGGCCCTATACCACTCCATCCCTGACAACATGTTATTATGGCCCTATACCACTCCATCCCTGATACATGTTATTATGGCCCTATACCACTCCATCCCTGATACATGTTATTATGGCCCTATACCACTCCCACCCTGATGATACATGTTATTATGGCCCTATACCACTCCATCCCTGATACATGTTATTATGGCCCTATACCACTCCATCCCTGATACATGTTATTATGGCCCTATACCACTCCATCCCTGATACATGTTATTATGGCCCTATACCACTCCATCCCTGATACAACATGTTATTATGGCCCTATACCACTCCATCCCTGACATGTTATTATGGCCCTATACCACTCCATCCCTGATACATGTTATTATGGCCCTATACCACTCCATCCCTGATACATGTTATTATGGCCCTATACCACTCCATCCCTGATACATGTTATTATGGCCCTATACCACTCCATCCCTGATACATGTTATTATGGCCCTATACCACTCCATCCCTGATACATGTTATTATGGCCCTATACCACTCCATCCCTGATACATGTTATTATGGCCCTATACCACTCCATCCCTGATACATGTTATTATGGCCCTATACCACTCCATCCCTGATACATGTTATTATGGCCCTATACCACTCCATCCCTGATACATGTTATTATGGCCCTATACCACTCCATCCCTGATACATGTTATTATGGCCCTATACCACTCCATCCCTGATACATGTTATTATGGCCCTATACCACTCCATCCCTGATACAACATGTTATTGGCCCTATACCACTCCATCCCTGATACATGTTATTATGGCCCTATACCACTCCATCCCTGATACATGTTATTATGGCCCTATACCACTCCATCCCTGATACATGTTATTATGGCCCTATACCACTCCATCCCTGATACATGTTATTATGGCCCTATACCACTCATCCCTGATACATGTTATTATGGCCCTATACCACTCCATCCCTGATACATGTTATTATGGCCCTATACCACTCCATCCCTGATACATGTTATTATGGCCCTATACCACTCCATCCCTGATACATGTTATTATGGCCCTATACCACTCCATCCCTGATACATGTTATTATGGCCCTATACCACTCCATCCCTGATACATGTTATTATGGCCCTATACCACTCCATCCCTGATACATGTTATTATGGCCCTATACCACTCCATCCCTGATGATACATGTTATTATGGCCCTATACCACTCCATCCCTGATACATGTTATTATGGCCCTATACCACTCCATCCCTGATACATGTTATTATGGCCCTATACCACTCCATCCCTGATACATGTTATTATGGCCCTATACCACTCCATCCCTGATACATGTTATTATGGCCCTATACCACTCCATCCCTGATACATGTTATTATGGCCCTATACCACTCCATCCCTGATACATGTTATTATGGCCCTATACCACTCCATCCCTGATACATGTTATTATGGCCCTATACCACTCCATCCCTGATACATGTTATTATGGCCCTATACCACTCCATCCCTGATACATGTTATTATGGCCCTATACCACTCCATCCCTGATACATGTTATTATGGCCCTATACCACTCCATCCCTGATACATGTTATTATGGCCCTATACCACTCCATCCCTGATACATGTTATTATGGCCCTATACCACTCCATCCCTGATACATGTTATTATGGCCCTATACCACTCCATCCCTGATACATGTTATTATGGCCCTATACCACTCCATCCCTGATACATGTTATTATGGCCCTATACCACTCCATCCCTGATACATGTTATTATGGCCCTATACCACTCCATCCCTGATACATGTTATTATGGCCCTATACCACTCCTATACCATCCTGATACATGTTATTATGGCCCTATACCACTCCATCCCTGATACATGTTATTATGGCCCTATACCACTCCATCCCTGATACATGTTATTATGGCCCTATACCACTCCATCCCTGATACATGTTATTATGGCCCTATACCACTCCATCCCTGAGATACATGTTATTATGGCCCTATACCACTCCATCCCTGATACATGTTATTATGGCCCTATACCACTCCATCCCTGATACATGTTATTATGGCCCTATACCACTCCATCCCTGATACATGTTATTTATGGCCCTATACCACTCCATCCCTGATACATGTTATTATGGCCCTATACACTCCATCCCTGATACATGTTATTATGGCCCTATACCACTCCATCCCTGATACATGTTATTATGGCCCTATACCACTCCATCCCTGATACATGTTATTATGGCCCTATACCACTCCATCCCTGATACACATGTTATTATGGCCCTATACCACTCCATCCCTGATACATGTTATTATGGCCCTATACCACTCCATCCCTGATACATGTTATTATGGCCCTATACCACTCCATCCCTGATACATGTTATTATGGCCCTATACCACTCCATCCCTGATACATGTTATTATGGCCCTATACCACTCCATCCCTGATACATGTATTATGGCCCTATACCACTCCATCCCTGATACATGTTATTGGCCCTATACCACTCCATCCCTGATACATGTTATTATGGCCCTATACCACTCCATCCCTGATACATGTTATTATGGCCCTATACCACTCCATCCCCCTGATACATGTTATTATGGCCCTATACCACTCCATCCCTGATACATGTTACATGTTATTATGGCCCTATACCACTCCATCCCTGATACATGTTATTATATGGCCCTATACCACTCCATCCCTGATACATGTTATTATGGCCCTATACCACTCCATCCCTGATACATGTTATTATGGCCCTATACCACTCCATCCCTGATACATGTTATTATTATGGCCCTATACCACTCCATCCCTGATACATGTTATTATGGCCCTATACCCACTCCACCCCTGATACATGTTATTATGGCCCTATACCACTCCATCCCTGATACATGTTATTATGGCCCTATACCACTCCATCCCCTGATACATGTTATTATGGCCCTATACCACTCCATCCCTGATACATGTTATTATGGCCCTATACCACTCCATCCCTGATACATGTTATTATGGCCCTATACCACTCCATCCCTGATACATGTTATTATGGCCCTATACCACTCCATCCCTGATACAACATGTTATTATGGCCCTATACCACTCCATCCCTGATACCCTGATACATGTTATTATGGCCCTATACCACTCCATCCCTGATACATGTTATTATGGCCCTATACCACTCCATCCCTGATACAACATGTTATTATGGCCCTATACCACTCCATCCCTGATACAACATGTTATTATGGCCCTATACCACTCCATCCCTGATACATGTTATTATGGCCCTATACCACTCCATCCCTGATACATGTTATTATGGCCCTATACCACTCCATCCCTGATACATGTTATTATGGCCCTATACCACTCCATCCCTGATACATGTTATTATGGCGCCTATACCACTCCCATCCCTGATACAACATGTTATTATGGCCCTATACCACTCCATCCCTGATACATGTTATTATGGCCCTATACCACTCCATCCCTGATACATGTTATTATGGCCCTATACCACTCCATCCCTGATACATGTTATTATGGCCCTATACCACTCCATCCCTGATACATGTTATTATGGCCCTATACCACTCCATCCCTGATACATGTTATTATGGCCCTATACCACTCCATCCCTGATACAACATGTTATTATGGCCCTATACCACTCCAACATGTTATTATGGACCTATACCACTCCATCCCTGATACATGTTTTATGGCCCTATACCACTCCATCCCTGATACAACATGTTATTATGGGCCCCTATACCACTCCATCCCTGATACATGTTATTATGGCCCTATACCACTGACCATCCCTGATACATGTTATTATGGCCCTATAGACTCTCCATCCGCTGATACAACATGTTATTATGGCCCGATACACTCACAAATCATAATGTTATCAAATCAATGGCCATTGGTCACATGTGCGGGATACATGTTATTATGGTGCTATACCACTTATCAGTGAAATGCTTACTTATGGCCCTATAACCACTGTGCATTTATTTTAAATCAAAAAATTTTATAAAAACAACAACAAAAAAGTGTTGAGAAAAAAAGAGCAGTACAGTAAAAAATAAAGTGACCTTAACAGTGGCTTATATATACAAAAAAGTAAGAGTAGGGAGGCTATATATACAGGGTTGAGAAAAAATAGTCAATGTGCGGGGGCACCGGCAGTGAGGGTTGAGGCTATATATACATGTGAATAGAAGTACAGTAGGGAGTTAAATATAACAGGGTGACTTGCATGGGGTGTGGGGGGCATACTAGTTAATTAGTAGTTGAGGCATATGTGTACATGTGCGCTAGTTGAGTTAGGTTGTAGGTAATTATGATTACATGTGGTAGTTTAAAGTGACTATGGCATAAATACTTAACATAGCAGCAGCGTAAAAAGGGTCCCAAATAGTCCGGGTAGCCATGATTAGCTGTTCAGGAGTCTTATGGCTTGGGGGTAGAAGCTGTTGAGAAGTCTTTTGGACCTAGACTTGGCACTCCGGTACCGCTTGCCGTGCGGTAGCAGAGAGAACAGTCTATGACTAGGGTGACTGGAGTCTTTGACAATTTTGAGGGCCTTCCTCTGACACCGCCTGGTATAGAGGTCCTGGATGGGCAGGGAGCTTTGCCCCAGTAATGTACTGGGCCGTACGCACTACCCTCTGTAGTGCCTTGCGGTCAGAGGCCAAGCAGTTTGCCATACCAGGCGGTGATGCAACCAGTCAGGATGCTCTCGATGGTGCAGCTGTAGAATTTTTTGAGGATCTGAGGACCCATGCCAAATCTTTTTAGTCTCCTGAGGGGGAATAGGCTTTGTCGTGCCCTCTTCACGACTGTCTTGGTGTGTTTGGACCATGATAGTTCGTTGGTGATGTGGACACCAAGGAACTTGAAGCTCTCAACCTGTTTCCACTACAGCCCCGTCGATGAGAATGGGGGCGTGCTCAGTCCTCTTTTTTTTCCTGTAGTCCACAATCATCTCCTTTGTCTTGGTCACGTTGAGGGAGAGGTTGTTGTCCTGGGCACCACACGGCCAGATCTCTGACCTCCTCCCTATAGGCTGTCTCATCGTTGTCGGTGATCAGGCCTACCACTGTTGTGTCGTCGGCAAACTTAATGATGGTGTTGGAGTCGTGCCTGGCCATGCAGTCATGGGTGAACAGAGAGTACAGGAGGGGACTGAGCACGCACCCCTGAGGGGCCCCCGTGTTGAGGATCAGTGTGGCAGATGTGTTGTTACCTACCCTTACCACCTGGGGGCGGCCCGTCAGGAAGTCCAGGATCCAGTTGCAGAGGGAGGTGTTTATTCCCAGGATCCTTAGCTTAGTGATGAGCTTTGAGGGCACTATGGTGTTGAATGCAGAGCTGTAGTCAATGAATAGCATTCTCACGTAGGTGTTCCTCTTGTCCAGGTGGGAAAGGGCAGTGTGGAGTGCGATAGAGATTGCATCATCTGTGGATCTGTTGGGGCGGTATGCAAATTGGAGTGGGTCTAGGGTTTCTGGGATTATGCTGTTGATGTGAGCCATGACCAGTCTTTCAAAGCACTTCATGGCTACAGACGTCAGTGCCACGGGTCGGTAGTCATTTAGGCAGGTTATCTTAGCGTTCTTGGGCACGGGGACTATGGTGGTCTGCTTGAAACATGTTGGTATTACAGACTCAGTCAGGGACATGTTGAAAATGTCAGTGAAGACACTTGCCAGTTGGTCAGCACATGCTCGGAGTACACGTCCTGGTAATCCGTCTGGCCCTGCGGCCTTGTGAATGTTGACCTGCTTAAAAGTCTTACTCACATCGGCTACGGAGAGCGTGATCACATAGTCGTCCGGAACAGCTGGTGCTCTCATGCATGCTTCAGTGTTGCTTGCCTCGAAGCGAGCATAGAAGTGGTTTAGCTCGTCTGGTAGGCTTGTGTCACTGGGCAGCTCGCGGCTGTGCTTCCCTTTGTAGTCTGTAATAGTTTTCAAGCCCTGCCACATCCGACGAGCGTCAGAGCCAGTGTAGTGCAGGCCAGGCCTCTGGAGGGCTGAATTTCCTGGTAAGTCATAAATAAACAAGTGCATGCTCTCTAAAATCAATAAGACTGTTGTTAAAAGGGCCTAAAACAATTAATTCTCAAAGCATACATACAAAGGAATAACATGTAAAAGCCATTTAGTACCATTTAATAACAGAGAAACATATGATCCATAAAACCACCTTTATTTCCTTTAAAATTGCAATTTTTGTAGTACAATTAAAAACTTCAATCCCTCCAACCCATCCCCCACCGGGGGCCCTATCCCATTTTTGTTCTTCATTTAAACCCTCTGGTGTAATGGTTTTTGAAGCTCTTATCCAATTGTGTTCTGCTGCCCCTTGCTGTCCCCCGGTCCACCCAGGACCCGCCTGCAGACCCGATACACTGAGATTGGTGATGGGGTGATCTTGTACTGTCTGTAATTGTGCTTGTTTGATGTTGTACAGATGTTGTTTCAACCGGGTTTCTATTATATGTTTTGTTTGACCGATATAATGTTTATTGCATAGTGTACAGGTGATAATATAGATAACATTGGAGGTGCTGAGGGAAAGGTTATCTGTGATCGGGGCAGATGTGTCACTGTGGGGATTGGAAATGAATTTTCTCTGTCTGTAGTGCTGAAATCATTCTGTAAGGTGGAAGGGGTGGGTAAACCTGTTGTGCTATGGAGAAGTTGTGTTTTATTGCTTGATGTAGGGATCTGACTCTATGTGAAAATGTTGATACCAAGGGGATGAGTATTATGTGCTGATGGGATGATGAGGAGAAAGATGAAGGGGATAGGGGCCAGCTGTTGTTTAGAAGGGTGTCAGTGTCCCCGACTGTGGGAGGGTTGGGGTCAGGGGTCAGGGGTGGGAGCAGGATACCAACTGTGGTTAGGGTAAGGTTAGGGTTGGGGGTGGGAGCGGGATACCAACCCTGGTTAGGGTAAGGTTAGGGTTGGGGGTGGGAGCGGGATACCAACCCTGGTTAGGGTAAGGTTAGGGTTGGGGTCAGGGGTCAGGGGTGGGAGCAGGATACCAACCCTGGTTAGGGTTGGGGGTGGGAGCAGGATACCAACCCTGGTTAGGGTTGGGGGTGGGAGCAGGATACCAACCCTGGTTAGGGTTGGGGGTGGGAGCGGGATACCAACCCTGGTTAGGGTCAGGGGTGGGAGCAGGATACCAACCCTGGTTAGGGTCAGGGGTGGGAGCAGGATACCAACCCTGGTTAGGGTTGGGGGTGGGAGCGGGATACCAACCCTGGTTAGGGTTGGGGGTGGGAGCGGGATGTGGACCCTGGTTAGGGTTGGGGGTGGGAGCGGGATACCAACCCTGGTTAGGGTTGGGGGTGGGAGCGGGATACCAACCCTGGTTAGGGTTGGGGGTGGGAGCGGGATGTGGACCCTGGTTAGGGTAAGGGTTAAGGTTAGGGTTGGGGGTGGGAGCAGGATACCAACCCTGGTTAGGGTAAGGGTTAATGTTAGGGTTGGGGGTGGGAGCGGGATGCGAACCTTGGTTAGGGTTAGGTTAAATGGCTGCTCAACACAGCCAATTGCCATCGACACATTACAATGGGAAGACCGATTCGAGACTGCGTGATATGTGGTAAACGCAAACTTACAAGGTTGGATCGTCATTTACGCTCGGTTCACCAACTTAACACTATGAACAAAATCTACAAAGACGCTATGGGGGTTCCTTCGTCAACCGAGGTATCAGATGACAGAGCCGAGGTATCAGATAACAGAGCCGAGGTATCAGATGACAGAGCCGAGGTATCAGATGACAGAGCCGAGGTATCAGATGACAGAGCTGAGGTATCAGATGACAGAGCCGAGGTATCAGATGACAGAGCCGAGGTATCAGATGACAGAGCCGAGGTATCAGATGACAGAGCCGAGGTATCAGATGACAGAGCCGAGGTATCAGATGACAGAGCCGAGGTATCAGATGACAGAGCCGAGGTATCAGATGACAGAGCCGAGGTATCAGATGACAGAGCCGAGGTATCAGATGACAGAGCCGAGGTATCAGATGACAGAGCTGAGGTATCAGATGACAGAGCCGAGGTATCAGATGACAGAGCCGAGGTATCAGATGACAGAGCGAGGTATCAGATGACAGAGCCGAGGTATCAGATAACAGAGCTGAGGTATCAGATGACAGAGCCGAGGTATCAGATGACAGAGCCGAGGTATCAGATGACAGAGCCGAGGTATCAGATGACAGAGCCGAGGTATCAGATGACAGAGCCGAGGTATCAGATGACAGAGCCGAGGTATCAGATGACAGAGCCGAGGTATCAGATGACAGAGCCGAGGTATCAGATGACAGAGCCGAGGTATCAGATGACAGAGCCGAGGTATCAGATGACAGAGCCGAGGTATCAGATGACAGAGCCGAGGTACTCCGGTGATGAGAGCGACCTTACACCCGGGCAACGGCCAGGCATGGCCTACGGCGAACTTCCAGGGGCGGACGGCAGCAACCTTTTCAGGGACGGCTGAGAGAGACTCTGAGGCCGAGGCTGACAGAGAGTTCTCCGGATTGCACAAGGCTGTTCTTTTGAAATATAGAGACTATCTTTTGGGCACTCATCCAAAAAGTAGGTGTAAGGACAACACTCAATCTACAATCTCAAGACTTAAGGAATTCTTAACTAAAATGACAGCGACTGGCCTGGATGTCGGGTTAACATCTTTGGAGAATTACAAACGGATCTGCGACTGGTTTGGGACTGTGCGAGACCCGGGGGTTGCGTGAAAACACTGGATGGGGCTCGCCGCACAACGGGCACAGTTTCGCAGTAAATGCCAGGATTCCGTCCTGAACGCAGCCCAGATGCAGGAATTTATAGCTAAAAGCAGCATATCTATTGAGCTTGCATTAGCTAGTCTGCAGGAGCTTTGGCATCAGACGTTGTGCGTTTTGCAGGGTTGGAATGCGGCCGTTTGGCCATTTCCAATGGATCCTGTAGAGGGCCACTGATGTCATTCAACCAACACGAATTTAATGGAATAGCCCCAGTAGGTAACTCCTTCCAAATGTGTGTTCATCTACACAAAACTAACTTTGCTTTCGGTGAATCTAGAATCGTCTTATCCCAAGAGGACCTAACCTGGCTCCGGCGGTTTCACAAAATCCTCCCCTCGTTAAGTGGTTATTGGAAGTCGGATACCTTATTTTTCAGCTCCACAGGCAAACCACTGTCTACCTTAGGGGTTGCACTTAGAGCAATCTTTCAAGAATACGACATCAGTGCAAATGTTTCATTTGGCTCAATACCGCGTTCGTTTGCAACACTGAACTTTTAAAAAGTTAGTGCTAAAAACAGGGGAATCATTAGCGGACACGTGTTACATTCCCTGGAAACTCAAAATAGACAGTATAACTTTGCATCTTTTCCCAAAAATGCTAATCAAGCTTGGATGTTAATTGAAGAAGTGATTGTCTCCCGAGTGGCGCAGTGGTCTAAGGCACTGCATCGCAGTGCTAGCTGTGCCACTAGAGATCCTGGTTCGAATCCAGGCTCTGTCGTAGCCGGCCGTGACCGGGAGACCCATGGGGCGGCGCACCATTGGCCCAGCGTCGTCCAGGGTAGGGGAGGGAATGGCCGGCAGGGATGTAGCTCAGCTGGTAGAGCATAGCGTTTGCAACGCCAGGGTTGTGGGTTTGATTCCCACGGGGGGCCAGTATGAAAAAAATAAATAAAAAATAATGTATGCACTCACTAACTGTAAGTCGCTCTGGATAAGAGCGTCTGCTAAATGACGCTGATTGGTGTTCAATAAAGTGTCAATGTAAGGCCTCTATTTATTGGTGACCTCTGACCGCCTGCCTTTACCTCTCACTGGGCCTGAGAGTACAGCTTACTCCCTGGACATCCAGACCTCTAGGCCTACACTCCCTGACCGGTCAACACCCCTCTCCCTGGGCCTGAGAGTACAGCTTACTCCCTGGACCTACAGACATCCAGACCTCTAGGCCTACACTCCCTGACCGCCTGCCTTTACCTCTCACTGGGCCTGAGAGTACAGCTTACTCCCTGGACATCCAGACCTCTAGGCCTACACTCCCTGACCGGTCAACACCCCTCTCCTGGGCCTGAGAGTACAGCTTACTCCCTGGACCTACAGACATCCAGTCTAGGCCTACACTCCCACGCCTGCCTTTACCTCTCACTGGGCCTGCTTACTCCCTGGACATCCAGACCTCTAGGCCTACACTCCCTGCTTACCCCTCTCCCTGGGCCTGAGAGTACAGCTTACTCCCTGGACCTACAGACATCCAGACCTCTAGGCCTACACTCCCTGACCGCCTGCCTTTACCTCTCACTGGGCCTGAGAGTACAGCTTACTCCCTGGACATCCAGACCTCTAGGCCTACACTCCCTGACCGGTCAACACCCCTCTCCCTGGGCCTGAGAGTACAGCTTACTCCCTGGACCTACAGACATCCAGACCTCTAGGCCTACACTCCCTGACCGCCTGCCTTTACCTCTCACTGGGCCTGAGAGTACAGCTTACTCCCTGGACATCCAGACCTCTAGGCCTACACTCCCTGACCGGTCAACACCCCTCTCCCTGGGCCTGAGAGTACAGCTTACTCCCTGGACCTACAGACATCCAGACCTCTAGGCCTACACTCCCTGACCGCCTGCCTTTACCTCTCACTGGGCCTGAGAGTACAGCTTACTCCCCTGGACATCCAGACCTCTAGGCCTACACTCCCTGACCGGTCAACACCCCTCTCCCTGGGCCTGAGAGGCTTACTTACTCCCTGGACCTACAGACATCCAGACCTCTAGGCCTACACTCCCTGACCGCCTGCCTTTACCTCTCACTGGGCCTGAGAGTACAGCTTACTCCCTGGACATCCAGACCTCTAGGCCTACACTCCCTGACCGGTCAACACCCCTCTCCTTGGGCATCACCCATCACCGCATCCCGGCCGGGGCTAAGCCACCTCCATAACCTCGCCCACCAGGCGAACTGGGGCACCCACACTTAAGCACCCCTCCCCCGGACACTAATAATTAAAGAGCAGCAGTAAAATAACAGTAGCCAGGCTATATACAGGGGGTACCGGTACAGAGTCAATGTGCAGGGGCACCGGTTAGTCGAGGTAATTGAGGTAATACGTACGTGGGTAGAGTTAAAGTGACTATGCATAGATAATAAACAGAGTAGCAGCAGCGTAAAAGATGGGGGTGGGGAATGCAAATAGTCTGGGTAGCCATGATTAGCTGTTCAGGAGTCTTATGGCTTGGGGGTAGAAGCTGTTTAGAAGCCTTTTGGACCAAGACTTGGCGCACCGGTACCAGTTGGCGCTCCGGTACCGTCAATGGCACCATGACGTTGAAGCATCAGCTAAGCAGCGTTCTAACTCTATTGGACAACCGCCGTCACTGGAAGGCCATATGTGTCATAGCTAATCATCCACAATCCCAAATGATACCCCATCCACAATCCGGTACCGCTTGCCGTGCGGTAGCAGAGAGAACAGTCTATGACTAGGGTGGCTGGAGTCTTTGACAATTTTGAGGGCCTTCCTCTGACACCGCCTGGTATAGAGTACTGGGCCGTACGCACTACCCTCTGTAGTGCCTTGCAGTTGGAGGCCGAGCAGTTGCCATACCAGGCGGTGATGCAACCAGTCAGGATGCTCTCGATGGTGCAGCAGTATAACTTTTTGAGGATCTGAGGACCCATGCCAAATCTTTTCAGTCTCCTGAGGGGGAACAGGCTTTGTCATGTTCTCTTCACGACTGTCTTGGTGTGTTTGGACCATGATAATTTGTTGGTGATGTGGACACTAAGGAACTTGAAGCTCTCAACCTGTTCCAGTGCTCAGTCCTCTTTTTTTCCTGTAGTCCACAATCATCTCCTTTGTCTTGATCACATTGAGGGAGAGGTTGTTATTCTGGCACCACACGGTCAGGTCTCTGACCTCCTCCCTATAGGCTGTCTCATCGTTGTCGGTGATCAGGCCTACAACTGTTGTGTCGTCGGCAAACTTAATGATGGTGTTGGAGTCGTGCCTGGCCATGCAGTCATGGGTGAACAGAGAGTACAGGAGGGGACTGAGCACGCACCCCTGAGGGGCCCCCGTGTTGAGGATCAGTGTGGCAGGTGTGTTGTTACCTACCCTTACCACCTGGGGGCGGCCCGTCAGGAAGTCCAGGATCCAGTTGCAGAGGGAGGTGTTTAGTCCCAGGATCCTTAGCTTAGTGATGAGCTTAGAGGGACTGTGGTGTTGAACGCTGAGCTGTAGTCAATTAACAGCATTCTCACATAGGTGTTCCTCTTGTCCAGGTGGGAAAGGGCAGTGTGGAGTGCAATAGAGATTGCATCATCTGTGGATCTGTTGGGGCGGTATGCAAATTGGAGTGGGTCTAGGGTTTCTGGGATAATGATGTTGATGTGAGCCATGACCAGCTTTTCAAAGCACTTCATGGCTACAGACGTGAGTGCTACGGGTCGGTAGTCATTTAGGCAGGTTATCTTAGTGTTCTTGGGCACAGGGGCTATGGTGGTCTGCTTGAAACAACATGTTGGTATTACAGACTCAGTCAGGGACATGTTGACAATGTCAGTGAAGACACTTGCCAGTTGGTCAGTGCATGCTCTGAGTACACGTCCTGGTAATCCGTCTGGCCCTGCGGCCTTGTGAATGTTGACCTGCTTAAAAGTCTTACTCACATCGGCTACGGAGAGCGTGATCACAGACATCCAGAATAGCTGGTGCTCTCATGCACGCTTCAGTGTTGCTTGCCTCGAAGCGAGCATAGAAGTGATTTAGCTTGTCTGGTAGGCTTGTGTCAATGGGCAGCTCGCGGCTGTGCTTCCCTTTGTAGT
>CM072246.1:45743936-45753936 GCA_036851935.1 Coregonus suidteri | reverse complement strand
ATGTGTAGTGCTGCTTGATAGGGTTAGGGTTAGTATGTGTAGTGCTGCTTGATAGGGTTAGGGTTAGTATCTAGAGTGCTGCTTGATAGGATTAGGGTTAGTATGTGGAGTGCTGCTTGATAGGGTTAGGGTTAGTATGTAGAGTGCTGCTTGATAGGGTTATGGTTAGTATCTAGAGTGCTGCTTGATAGGGTTAGGGTTAGTATGTGGAGTGCTGCTTGATAGGGTTAGGGTTAGTATGTAGAGTGCTGCTTGATAGGGTTAGGGTTAGTATGTATAGTGCTGCTTGATAGGGTTAGGGTTAGTATGTATAGTGCTGCTTGATAGGGTTAGGGTTAGTATCTAGAGTGTTGCTTGATAGGGTTAGGGTTAGTATGTGGAGTGCTGCTTGATAGGGTTAGGGTTAGTATGTAGAGTGCTGGTTGATAGGGTTAGGGTTAGTATCTAGAGTGCTGCTTGATAGGGTTAGGGTTAGTATCTAGAGTGTTGCTTGATAGGGTTAGGGTTAGTATGTGTAGTGCTGCTTGATAGGGTTAGGGTTAGTATGTGTAGTGCTGCTTGATAGGGTTAGGGTTAGTATCTAGAGTGCTGCTTGAAAGGGTTAGGGTTAGTATGTGGAGTGCTGCTTGATAGGGTTAGGGTTAGTATGTAGAGTGCTGCTTGATAGGGTTAGGGTTAGTATCTAGAGTGCTGCTTGATAGGGTTAGGGTTAGTATGTGGAGTGCTGCTTGATAGGGTTAGGGTTAGTATGTATAGTGCTGCTTGATAGGGTTAGGGTTAGTATGTATAGTGCTGCTTGATAGGGTTAGGGTTAGTATGTGGAGTGCTGCTTGATAGGGTTAGGGTTAGTATCTAGAGTGCTGCTTGATAGGGTTAGGGTTAGTATCTAGAGTGTTGCTTGATAGGGTTAGGGTTAGCATGTGGAGTGCTGCTTGATAGGGTTAGGGTTAGTATGTATAGTGCTGCTTGATAGGGTTAGGGTTAGTATGTATAGTTCTGCTTGATAGGGTTAGGGTTAGTATGTAGAGTGCTGCTTGATAGGGTTAGGGTTAGTATCTAGAGTGCTGCTTGATAGGGTTAGGGTTAGTATGTGGAGTGCTGCTTGATAGGGGTTAGGGTTAGTATGTATAGTGCTGCTTGATAGGGTTAGGGTTAGTATGTATAGTGATGCTTGATAGGGTTAGGGTTAGTATGTGGAGTGCTGCTTGATAGGGTTAGGGTTAGTATCTAGAGTGCTGCTTGATAGGGTTAGGGTTAGTATCTAGAGTGCTGCTTGATAGGGTTAGGGTTAGTATGTGGAGTGCTGCTTGATAGGGTTAGGGTTAGTATGTAGAGTGTTGCTTGATAGGGTTAGGGTTAGTATGTAGAGTGCTGCTTGATAGGGTTAGGGTTAGTATGTGTAGTGCTGCTTGATAGGGTTAGGGTTAGTATGTAGAGTGCTGCTTGATAGGGTTAGGGTTAGTATCTAGAGTGTTGCTTGATAGGGTTAGGGTTAGTATGTGTAGTGCTGCTTGATAGGGTTAGGGTTAGTATGTGTAGTGCTGCTTGATAGGGTTAGGGTTAGTATCTAGAGTGTTGCTTGATAGGGTTAGGGTTAGTATGTAGAGTGCTGCTTGATAGGGTTAGGGTTAGTATGTAGAGTGCTGCTTGATAGGGTTAGGGTTAGTATCTAGAGTGCTGCTTGATAGGGTTAGGGTTAGTATGTGGAGTGCTGCTTGATAGGGTTAGGGTTAGTATGTAGAGTGCTGCTTGATAGGGTTAGGTTTAGTATGTATAGTGCTGCTTGATAGGGTTAGGGTTAGTATGTATAGTGCTGCTTGATAGGGTTAGGGTTAGTATGTGGAGTGCTGCTTGATAGGGTTAGGGTTAGTATGTGGAGTGCTGCTTGATAGGGTTAGGGTTAGTATGTGTAGTGCTGCTTGATAGGGTTAGGGTTAGTATGTATAGTGCTGCTTGATAGGGTTAGGGTTAGTATGTATAGTGCTGCTTGATCAATCAATCAATTTTATTTTATATAGCCCTTCGTACATCAGCTGATATCTCGAAGTGCTGTACAGAAACCCAGCCTAAAACCCCAAACAGCTAGTAATGCAGGTGTAGAAGCACGGTTAGGGTTAGGGTTAGGGTTAGTATCTAGAGTGTTGCTTGATAGGGTTAGGGTTAGTATGTATAGTGCTGCTTGATAGGGTTAGGGTTAGTATGTAGAGTGCTGCTTGATAGGGTTAGGGTTAGTATGTGGAGTGCTGCTTGATAGGGTTAGGGTTAGTATGTAGAGTGCTGCTTGATAGGGTTAGGGTTAGTATGTGGAGTGCTGCTTGATAGGGTTAGTATGTGTAGTGCTGCTTGATAGGGTTAGGGTTAGTATCTAGAGTGCTGCTTGATAGGGTTAGGGTTAGTATGTATAGTGCTGCTTGATATGGTTAGGGTTAGTATGTATAGTGCTGCTTGATAGGGTTAGGGTTAGTATGTGTAGGGCTGCTTGATAGGGTTAGGGTTAGTATGTGGAGTGCTGCTTGATAGGGTTAGGGTTAGTATGTATAGTGCTGCTTGATAGGGTTAGGGTTAGTATGTATAGTGCTGCTTGATAGGGTTAGGGTTAGTATGTGTAGTGCTGCTTGATAGGGTTAGGGTTAGTATCTAGAGTGCTGCTTGATAGGGTTAGGGTTAGTATGTATAGTGCTGCTTGATAGGGTTAGGGTTAGTATGTGTAGTGCTGCTTGATAGGGTTAGGGTTAGTATGTAGAGTGCTGCTTGATAGGGTTAGTGTTAGTATGTGTAGTGCTGCTTGATAGGGTTAGGGTTAATATGTATAGTGCTGCTTGATAGGGTTAGGGTTAGTATGTATAGTGCTGCTTGATAGGGTTAGGGTTAGTATCTAGAGTGTTGCTTGATAGGGTTAGGGTTAGTATGTATAGTGCTGCTTGATAGGGTTAGGGGTAGTATGTAGAGTGCTGCTTGATAGGGTTAGGGTTAGTATGTGGAGTGCTGCTTGATAGGGTTAGGGTTAGTATGTAGAGTGCTGCTTGATAGGGTTAGGGTTAGTATGTGGAGTGCTGCTTGATAGGGTTAGGGTTAGTATGTGTAGTGCTGCTTGATAGGGTTAGGGTTAGTATCTATCTAGAGTGCTGCTTGATAGGGTTAGGGTTAGTATGTATAGTGCTGCTTGATAGGGTTAGGGTTAGTATGTATAGTGCTGCTTGATAGGGTTAGGGTTAGTATGTGTAGTGCTGCTTGATAGGGTTAGGGTTAGTATGTGGAGTGCTGCTTGATAGGGTTAGGGTTAGTATGTATAGTGCTGCTTGATAGGGTTAGGGGTTAGTATGTATAGTGCTGCTTGATAGGGTTAGGTTAGTATGTGTGTAGTGCTGCTTGATAGGGTTAGGGTTAGTATCTAGAGTGCTGCTTGATAGGGTTAGGGTTAGTATGTATAGTGCTGCTTGATAGGGTTAGGGTTAGTATGTGTAGTGCTGCTTGATAGGGTTAGGGTTAGTATCTAGAGTGCTGCTTGATAGGGTTAGGGTTAGTATGTATAGTGCTGCTTGATAGGGTTAGGGTTAGTATGTATAGTGCTGCTTGATAGGGTTAGGGTTAGTATGTGGAGTGCTGCTTGATAGGGTTAGGGTTAGTATCTAGAGTGTTGCTTGATAGGGTTAGGGTTAGTATGTAGAGTGCTGCTTGATAGGGTTAGGGTTAGTATGTAGAGTGCTGCTTGATAGGGTTAGGGTTAGTATCTAGAGTGCTGCTTGATAGGGTTAGGGTTAGTATGTGGAGTGCTGCTTGATAGGGTTAGGGTTAGTATGTAGAGTGCTGCTTGATAGGGTTAGGGTTAGTATGTATAGTGCTGCTTGATAGGGTTAGGGTTAGTATGTATAGTGCTGCTTGATAGGGTTAGGGTTAGTATGTGGAGTGCTGCTTGATAGGGTTAGGGTTAGTATGTGGAGTGCTGCTTGATAGGGTTAGGGTTAGTATGTGTAGTGCTGCTTGATAGGGTTAGGGTTAGTATGTATAGTGCTGCTTGATAGGGTTAGGGTTAGTATGTATAGTGCTGCTTGATCAATCAATCAATTTTATTTTATATAGCCCTTCGTACATCAGCTGATATCTCGAGTAGGGTTAGAAACCCAGCTACAGCTAGTAATGCAGGGAGTGCTGCACGGTTAGGGTTAGGGTTAGGGTTAGTATCTAGAGTGCTGCTTGATAGGGTTAGGGTTAGTATGTATAGTGCTGCTTGATAGGGTTAGGGTTAGTATGTAGAGTGCTGCTTGATAGGGTTAGGGTTAGTATGTGGAGTGCTGCTTGATAGGGTTAGGGTTAGTATGTAGAGTGCTGCTTGATAGGGTTAGGGTTAGTATGTGGAGTGCTGCTTGATAGGGTTAGTATGTGTAGTGCTGCTTGATAGGGTTAGGGTTAGTATGTAGAGTGCTGCTTGATAGGGTTAGGGTTAGTATGTATAGTGCTGCTTGATATGGTTAGGGTTAGTATGTTAGTGCTGCTTTAGGGTTATTAGTATGTGTGCTGCTTGATAGGGTTAGGGTTAGTATGTAGTGCTGCTTGGTAGGGTTAGGGTTAGTATGGGTTTGATAGGGTTAGTATATGTATAGTGCTGCTTGATAGGGTTAGGGTTAGTATGTGTAGTGCTGCTTGATAGGGTTAGGGTTAGTATCTAGAGTGCTGCTTGATAGGGTTAGGGTTAGTATGTATAGTGCTGCTTGATAGGGTTAGGGTTAGTATGTGTAGTGCTGCTTGATAGGGTTAGGGTTAGTATGTAGAGTGCTGCTTGATAGGGTTAGGGTTAGTATGTGTAGTGCTGCTTGATGGTTAGGGTTAATATGTAGTGGCTTGATAGGGTTAGGGTGTAGTATGTATAGTGCTGCTTGATAGGGTTAGGGTTAGTATCTAGAGTGTTGCTTGATAGGGTTAGGTTAGTATGTATAGTGCTGCTTGATAGGGTTAGGGTTAGTATGTAGAGTGCTGCTTGATAGGGTTAGGGTTAGTATGTGGAGTGCTGCTTGATAGGGTTAGGGTTAGTATGTAGAGTGCTGCTTGATAGGGTTAGGGTTAGTATGTATGGAGTGCTGCTTGATAGGGTTAGGGTTAGTATGTGTAGTGCTGCTTGATAGGGTTAGGGTTAGTATCTAGAGTGCTGCTTGATAGGGTTAGGGTTAGTATGTATAGTGCTGCTTGATAGGGTTAGGGTTAGTATGTATAGTGCTGCTTGATAGGGTTAGGGTTAGTATGTGTAAGTGCTGCTTGATAGGGTTAGGTTAGTATGTATGTGGAGTGCTGCTTGATAGGGTTAGGGTTAGTATGTATAGTGCTGCTTGATAGGGTTAGGGTTAGTATGTATAGTGCTGCTTGATAGGGTTAGGTTAGTATGTGTAGTGCTGCTTGATAGGGTTAGGGTTAGTATCTAGAGTGCTGCTTGATAGGGTTAGGGTTAGTATGTATAGTGCTGCTTGATAGGGTTAGGGTTAGTATGTGTAGTGCTGCTTGATAGGGTTAGGGTTAGTATCTAGAGTGCTGCTTGATAGGGTTAGGGTTAGTATGTATAGTGCTGCTTGATAGGGTTAGGGTTAGTATGTATAGTGCTGCTTGATAGGGTTAGGGTTAGTATGTGGAGTGCTGCTTGATAGGGTTAGGGTTAGTATCTAGAGTGCTGCTTGATAGGGTTAGGGTTAGTATCTAGAGTGCTGCTTGATAGGGTTAGGGTTAGTATGTATAGTGCTGCTTGATAGGGTTAGGGTTAGTATGTAGAGTGCTGCTTGATAGGGTTAGGGTTAGTATGTGGAGTGCTGCTTGATAGGGTTAGGGTTAGTATGTGGAGTGCTGCTTGATAGGGTTAGGGTTAGTATGTGGAGTGCTGCTTGATAGGGTTAGGGTTAGTATCTAGAGTGCTGCTTGATAGGGTTAGGGTTAGTATCTAGAGTGCTGCTTGATAGGGGTTAGGGTTAGTATGTATAGTGCTGCTTGATAGGGTTAGGGTTAGTATGTATAGTGCTGCTTGATAGGGTTAGGGTTAGTATGTAGAGTGCTGCTTGATAGGGTTAGGGTTAGTATCTAGAGTGCTGCAGTTACAGTAGACAGTCTGTAATGTTGTTGCTGGTCGAGGGGCTGAAAGATTCCACAGCTAACAAACAGAACAATGGGGTCTTTCTGTGTCAATTAGCTAATGTCCTCTTCTGTCCCTCCCGCCAAACAACCCTTATGTCCCCCTCCCCCCCCCCCCCCCCCCCCCCCCTCCCCTTCATAATTATTTAATAAGCTGCTATGCTCTGTCAAATCAATGAACATCCACATTAACAATGGCTGCTGTTGTCCTTTCCTGCAACATGTCTTCCTCAAGCTCTGGGTATTGTATCTGTATCTCCCCCCCCCATATTTGTCTAGTATGCCCATGTGAGTTGAGTCAAGACTGTCGTGGTTACGCTGATGTCACGGTTCCTCTACACAGGAGGATTCCAGGTTCTTCTGCTCTGAGCCTGCAGACAGGAGGAGGTACCTGTTGATGACCAGCAGGGTCTTCACTACTATCAGGTACCTGTTGATGACCAGTAGGGTCTTCACTACTATCAGGTACCTGTTGATGACCAGCAGGGGTCTTCACTACTATCAGGTACCTGTTGATGACCAGCAGGGGTCTTCACTACTATCAGGTACCTGTTGATGACCAGCAGGGGTCTTCACTACTATCAGGTACCTGTTGGTGACCAGCAGGGTCTTCACTACTATCAGGTACCTGTTGATGACCAGCAGGGTCTTCACTACTATCAGGTACCTGTTGATGACCAGCAGGGTCTTCACTACTATCAGGTACCTGTTGATGACCAGCAGGGTCTTCACTACTATCAGGTACCTGTTGATGACCAGCAGGGGTCTTCACTACTATCAGGTACCTGTTGATGACCAGCAGGGTCTTCACTACTATCAGGGCCACTTTGCTGTTTGTCCTCCATTACAGATGCAGCCTCCTCTTCAAGCCTAACCCTACAGTGAAGGAGAGAAACAGAGACAAACAAAGAGAAACAGAGATAAACAGAGAGAAAGAGAGAGAGAGAGAAAGAGAACAGAGAGAGAGAGAGAGAGAGAGAGAGAGAGAGAGAGAGAGAGAGAGAGAGAGAGAGAGAGAGAGAGAGAGAGAGAGAGAGAAACTGAGAAACAAAGAGAGAGAATACCTGACCACTGTGACTGACCCAAACTTAAGGAAAGCTTTGAGTATGTACAGACAGTGAGCATAGCCTTGCTATTGAGAAAGGCCGCCGTAGGCAGACCTGGCTCTCAAGAGAAGACAGGCTATGTGCCCACTGTCCACAAAATGAGGTGGAAACTGAGCTGCACTTCCTAACCTCCTGCCAAATGTATGACCCTATTAGAGACACATATTTCCCTCAGATTACAGAGATCCACAAAGAATTCGAAAACAAACCACATTTTGATAAACTCCCTTATCTACTGGGGTGAAATACCACAGTGTGCCATCACAGCAGCAATATTTTTGACCTGTTGCCACAAGAAAAGGGCAACCAGTGAAGAACAAACACCATTGTAAATACAACCCATATTTATGTTTATTTATTTTCCCATTTGTACTTTAACTATTTGCACAATGATACAACACTGTATATATACAGTCATGGTCAAAAGTTCTGAGAATGACACAAGTATTGGTCTTCACAAAGTTTGCTGCTTCAGTGTTTTTAGATATTTTTGTCAGATGTTACTATGGTATACTGAAGTATAATTACAAGCATTCCATATGTGTCAAAGGCTTTTATTGGCAATTACATTAAGTTCATGCAAAGAGTCAATATTTTTCAGTGTTGACCCTTCTTTTTCAAGACCTCTGCAATCCGCCCTGGCATGCTGTCAATTAACTTCTGGGCCACATCCTGACTGATGGCAGCCCATTCTTGCATAATCAATGCTAGGAGTTTGTCAGAATCTGTGGGGTTTTGTTTGTCCACCCGCCTCTTGAGGATCGACCACAAGTTCTCAATGGGATAAATATCTGGGGAGTGTCCTGGCCATGGACCCAACATTTTTTGATGTTTTGTTCCCCGAGCCACTTAGTTATCACTTTTGCCTTATGGCAAGGTGCTCCATAATGCTGGAAAAGGCATTGTTCGTCACATTTTTACATTTAGTCATTTAGCAGACGCTCTTATCCAGAGCGACTTATAGTTAGTGAGTGCATAAATTATTTTTATATTTTTCATACTGTCCCCCCGTGGGAAACGAACCCACAACCCTGGCGTTGCAAACGCCATGCTCTACCAACATCCCAATCCATTCTCAAAACCAATCCAGTCCAATCCATTCTCAAAACCAATCCAGTCCAATCCATTCCCAAAACCAATCCAGTCCAATCCATTCTCAAAACCAATCCAGTCCAATCCATTCCCAAAACCAATCCAGTCCAATCCATTCTCAAAACCAATCCAGTCCAATCCATTCCCAAAACCAATCCAGTCCAATCCATTCCCAAAACCAATCCAGTCCAATCCATTCCCAAAACCAATCCAGTCCAATCCATTCCCAAAACCAATCCAGTCCAATCCATTCCCAAAACCAATCCAGTCCAATCCATTCCCAAAACCAATCCAGTCCAATCCATTCCCAAAACCAATCCAGTCCAATCCATTCCCAAAACCAATCCAGTCCAATCCATTCCCAAAACCAATCCAGTCCAATCCATTCCCAAAACCAATCCAGTCCAATCCATTCTCAAAACTTTTGACCACAACTGTACATAACATGACATTTGAAATGTCTTTATTCTTTTGGAACTTCTGAGTGTAATGTTTACTGTTAATATTTATTGTTTATTTCACTTTTGTTTACTATCTACTTCACTTGCTTTGGCAATGTTAACATAAGTTTCCCATGCCAATAAAGCCCTTAAATTTAAATGGAATTGAAATTGAGAGAGCTGAGAAAGAGAGAGAGCGAGAACAGAGAAAGAGAGAGAGAGAAGAGAAACAGAGAGTGAGAGAGAGAGAAGAGAAACAGAGAGAACAGAGAAACAGAGAGGGACAGAGAGAGAGAGAGAGAGAGAGAGAGAGAGAGAGAGAGAGAGAGAGAACAGAGAAACAGAGAGTGAGAGAACAGAGAGAGAACAGAGAAAAAGATAGTGAGAACAGAGTGAGAGAACAGAGAAACAGAGAGTGAGAGAACAGAGAAACAGAGAGTGAGAGAGAGAGAGAACAGAGAAACCGAGAGTGAGAGAGAGAGAACAGGGAAACAGAGAGTGGGGGATAGAGAGAGAACAGAGAAAGAGAGGAGAGAAACAGAGTGAGAGAGAGAGAACAGAGAAACAAAGAGTGAGAGAGAGAGAACAGAGAAACCGAGAGAGAGAACAGAGAAACAGAGAGAGAGAGAACAGAGAAACAGAGAGAGGGAGAGAGAGAGAGAACAGACAGAGAGAGAGAGAGAGAGAACAGAGAAACAGAGGGAGAGAGAGCGAGAAACAGAGAGAGAGAGAGAAAGAGCAAGAACAGAGAAACAGAGAGAGAACAGAGAAACAGAGAGAGAGAGAGAGACAAACTGAGAAACAGAGAGAGAGAAAACAGAAACTTGTTTTGACTTTTTTTCTTTCTTTAATTATACAATTTCATTTCATTAAAACCTCCAGAGCCCCTAGCCAGTTCCCAGTCACCTGCAGTGACGGAAACATTGGTGGCCTCTCCCTCTTTGGCTGCTCAAACACCCAAAGTGCCTCCTGGACCTCCCCCAGGAACCTCTCCAGCAGCCTAAGAGATGTTAGTCCTGTTTGTTGTGTCAGGACTTCTGGGGTTTTCCACCCTTCCTCCCCCAGCAGCCGCAGGTCACCCAGCCTTAGTAAACCCGCTGCCATCAGTCGCCTCTGCAGGGTAGCTGACTGAACCGATCTCAAAAGGATGGCTGGGTTGTGGAAGATAGGCCCCTTCTCGTGTGGGCCTTAGCAGCTGCCAGGCCATCAGCACCACAGAGTAAAAGTCAGAGAGACCTGCTGTACACAGCATCT